>OX421505.1:37210394-37810394 GCA_949126835.1 Anisus vortex | reverse complement strand
GCCTAATAACGCTGAATTCATTCTTCCGATTGGAAAAACGTAAGTTGGAAAAATTTACCACTTTATAAATCTCTTAACTAAAGAATAGAATTTATTGAAAATCCAGAAGAAGAAGTTTTGAAAACTTTATCAATAAAGAAGTTAAAAGAGATCGCTGAGATCTTGAAGATAGAAGTTACTGAAACTACACCATCCAGAACTGTGTTGACACAGCAGATAAAAGATGTGTTGATTGCGAGTGGCAAGTTGAAAGTAGAATCAAGCGCGGAGGGATATCAAGTTGAAGGTCAGATGTCTGAACAGTTCCGATTTCAACTAGAAATGAAACGTCTTGAGATAGAAGAAAGACGTCTAGAAATAGAAAGTCAGGAAAGAGATAAGAAAAGTCAAAGAGAAATAGAAAGTCAGGAAAGAGATAAGAAAAGTCAAAGAGAAAGTCAGGAAAGAATAGAGCTAGCGAAGATAGGAGCTACCAAAAAAGAATCTCATAATGATGTAGAGATGGCCAGATGGAAAAAGCTAGTCCCTACCTACATTGATAAAGAAAGTGAAATAGCTAATTTCTTCCAGACCTTTGAAATTTCTTGCAGAGATTTTAAGTTCCCAGAAGATAAATGGGGAATATTAGTGAGAACAGCTTTTACTCAGGGAAGGGCAAGAGATTGTGTTCTATTGTTAAAAGAGGAGAATTTAAATGATTATGAAATCATTAAAGACACTGTACTTAAAGCCTATAACCAGATACCGGAAAGTTATCGGAAAAGGTTCCGTCAGTACACGATGTCCCCTTACCAAACACACTTAGACTTCCTTCGAGCAGAAGAAAAGCTAATGGATCAGTGGATAAAATCCAGAAATATCTCCACATTAAAAGAAATGAAAGATATCATTCTGTTAGAGGATTTTATTAACAAAGTGAGGCCGGATATAAGAATGTATTTATCCGAGCGTGATATCACTGACCCACATAAGGCTGCTGATTTAGCTGAACAGTATACATTGTGTCATAGGACAGCTGGTGAAAAGAATGTTAATAGGCCACAACGGCAAGCAGAAAACACACAACAACATCGTGAAAAAGAGCATTTTGTGAAACAAAATGATGTTAATAAAAAACCTATCAACAAAAACGTCCAATGTACTTTTTGTAAAAGGACAGGACATAGCATAGAAGACTGTTGGAGTATACGAAGCAACAAAAGACCTAACAAAGTGGTCATGTGTGCCAGCCATGCACAAATACAGAATGTACAAGAAAGCGAAGATACAAACGAACTGAATTCGAAGAAAGATTCTTCTAAACCAGAAACACTGAGGGTGGATTTGCCTGAGAGCAAAAGTCAGAAGGTAGAGAAATCTACAACTGAAGATAATGAGGATAAATATCCTGATTATAAATACAGAATGGCTACTATTGGATTAATTGTCCAAGTCCACAGAGACGAAAAAGTAGACCAAAGTATTTTTGACTCGGAAAAGAGTCTGAAGTCATCGAAAGATGAAACAACACCCGAAAGTCATGGTCAAGGGAAGAATAAAATTGACACAGAGACCCTGTGCAGTTTTCAACCGTTCATTAGTGAAGGTTGTGTGGCCTTACAAAAGGAAGGACCACTGAAGTCCGTAAGAATATTACGAGACACATGAGCATCATTAACACTGCTGCTTAAAGATGTATTACCATTAAATGATAATACATTGACAGGACAGACTGTCCTATTGAGAGGTTTTGAATGGAAAGAAGAAATACCTCTACATAGGATATACCTCACATCTGACTTGGTGACAGGATATGTGACAGTTGGAGTAATATCAAAACTTCCTGTTGAGGGCATATCCGTTATCCTAGCAAATGATTTGGCGAAAGGGAGGGTGAGACCTGAACTGATTGTGAAGGAAAATCCAAACCCTAGTCCTATGGTGGAGACAGGAAAAGAAAAAGAACTTTGTCCTGTAGGTGATGTCATAAAAGGTATGACACCACAGAAAAAGAAAGAAGAAATTATCTCACAAGAAAAGGAAAAGAAAGAAGAAATTCTCCCACGAGAGAAGAAAGGGGAAGAAGAAGTGGAACTTGATACTACTATTTTCTCCATGATTGAAGATTGTCCGAAAGGAAATCAATCAAAGAAGTCATCACAAAATGAATTGATTGCTGAACAGAGAGTAGACCCAGAGTTGCTACAGTTGCATGAGAAAGCTGTCGACGAGAAAGAAAATCCTACTACTGATGTCTATGAACATATAGACCACAGCATGTTCAAACAACAATGCAAACCTGCAGTTGCCGGTACAGATGAAGATTGGAGGAGCATCACTGAAGAAACGAGTGCGGAGAGCTGGACCGAAACTATCAAAAGCTATGGGTTACCACAATCCATACCGACAGATCGAAGGACCAACTTCGCCCCGGAACTCTTCAATCCAGTCCTAAAGAACTTATGCCTGGAGCAGGAGATGTCAACTGAATCCCATCCGGAAAGTCGAGGAGCCTATGGACCAATCTTTGGACCCACTGTCCAAGGACCACTCAAACTACTTCCAGAGGAATGGCAGACCGAATTGGATCTCCTTGGGCTGAGCAAGTACCTAGATAAGTACATATATTTTTTGTCTGACATAACTGTGTTTGTTAGAAAAAAATTGTACACTGCTCACATGCAGATGCCATTGTTGTGTGATGAAAGAAAGGCAAATATATTATATCATTTGAAAATGATAAAGCCTTACCTTCTGAAAACAATTGGAATAAGCTTGATGTTGTTAACATTGTTACTCTTATTTGTAAAATTTATGCCTGGAGTACAGGATGAATTGAATGACAAATTCACTGATAGTTAGTTACCAAACTTACTATTTTAAAACTAAATCCCTTACTTGTGATGAAAAAGGAATGAGTAAAAGTATTGTTAGAGTAAATATCATTATAGTGTGATATTTCTAAACAAACCTGTTAGGTTGAGCATTTAAAATAATTGCTATAAGAGAAAAAGATCAGTTTTATCCGCAGAATTGGTTTCTAAATCAGAGGACATTATAAATGTGGACTGATTATAAGATATGTTTGAGAATCTCTGGAAATGATAATTGAAACATTTGGCAGAGAGGATAATTTGATTGAAAAAGATGTAAATGATTTTAAGAAAAGAGAATTTTCTATCACTAAAGTATTGAGAAATGTTTATGATTGTACTATGGAAATTTATTTTATCATGTACTGTTGTTGAAATAATTGCACTGAGTCAGTATGCAAATTTCTTCTATGTGAATTTATTCATTTGTAATATTATCATTGAATGTATGATAATGTAGGGTAAAAATAGTTGCAGCAAGGCAGAACTATGACTAACAAGAATTCCAAGAAATGTATTATATATGATTTTTCACTTTTAGGATACTGTTACATGAAAAGCAGACCAAAAGTAGAAACTAATAAAACTTATGTAAAGAAAACTTATCCTTGTTTTGTATAAATTTAGGATATGTGCCACTGACTTGACACTGTAAACCAGAATGGTTGAGAATTTCATGGTTGAAAATTTATAATGTTGACACACCAATGTTCAACTAATGTATGATTAATTAAGGATTTCATGTCAAGATTGTAAAACTAATCTATATTTTTTCTGTATTAGTTAAAATAGATTGAATGAATTGTATTGACAAGCAAAAGATTGGGTAGACCTGAACACTGTGAAAGTAACAGGAGAATCTATGAATAAGGAATAAAACCTTTATGGAAAATGGAAAAGAGCAATGTACACCACTGAAAAGATTGGAAATGAAATGTTTTACCACACCAGTCAAACCAGCAGTTTGTTTTGTACATAAATTGTTACATTGATTTCTGTCTGAAAAAAAAAAATTAATAGTAGCCTATGCTTAACTTTTCTACTTCAATAATATTGTATTTAATGTAATCTAAAGAAAATAAGTACTTACTGTGTAGTACTAAGATTGTATGAAGATAATATAACTTGTTTTAATTGATAGTTAATTAAGTAAATTAACCAAATTTGTTTAAGTAAATCCATGATTGTCTGAATGTTTCAATTTAACCTGCTACGATGTGAACTCTTTTAAAAAAGAAAATAATGACGTCGAAAGGTCATGGTAAAATGAAAGATTGAGATATTTTTAATGATTTTTGCTATAAACTATTTTAATTCGTGAACAGACTATGTTTAATGTTCTCAAAATAACATAAATGAATTTAATTTTGAGATAATGGTTGTTAAATAATGCTCATTTAGTTACGATAACTATTTAATCGCGTAGCAATATTTTTTTGACCTAGGCTGTGATGAGGTAAATTTGCATAGCGATGTCAACCTTGTTAAAATCAATTGAGAATGAGAGAGAGAGAGAGAGAGAGAGAGAGAGAAAGGCGGAATTGACCTCAATTTCTGTGTCGCGTCACAGACAGTTGTCTAATGTTGTCCAGCCTACAAACATGAAAAAAAAAAATACTGTCGAGAAAATGATCGTGTTGTTGTGTAATTAGGTCAAGCCTAGTAGTATTTTTTTCATCAAGAGCGTTTGTTTTTTTTTCTCCTTATGAAAAAATAAGTCGTGTCTGCATAGACATTAAGTGATTTTTTCTTTTGTTGTTTGATTACAAATGTAAAAGATATTAGTTTATAAATTAAATGGACGAGAGAGTTTTTATTACAGTGGAATGTTCAATGTAATAGAAGTTATTAACTTGTATTATATTATATCTATTAAGAATGATTATGTATTTTTCTTGTATACAAGATTTAGATAAACAATTTAATTGTCCATCGTTTTGAATTAAAAATTGAATGATTGAATGACTATAGTTAAGCCATTTGATAAGATGAATTTATATTGCATATATTATTATGTTATTGTTATCAGTTCGATTGAATTATTGGGATCGCCAATTGAACTGTATTGTTTTCCCCGGAATATTTTCTTTTATAATTATTCCTTAAAATTAACATTTTTTCAAATGTAAAAGAAATAATTATAAAGCTTTAGAAGGGGGGGGATGTTACGAATATCGGTCATAAATGAATGACGAAGTAAGGCATTGACCTCTTAACAAGTGCGTATCAGAGTCCAAAGCGACCAAGGTTTGACCTTTATGCCCTGAGGGCAGTTTAAATAAAATAATTCGTTCAAATCCCGTGGAAATTGGGGGATAATTCTGGATCGTAGTAATTATAGAGAAAGAGGTTAAAATGCGTATTAAGACCCTGTAGAATCTTCGATGATCGTTTTCTTTGTAAAGTCCCGACCTCCTTAAAGTTAGTTCAGTTTTAAACGTTTGTAGAGTGAAGTCGCTATATTCATACATGTACATATAATGCCATTTTATTGATACTTATGTTGCCATCAGTTGATGAAGTTTATTGATCGTTTATATTGAGTCTACAATTTAAATAAAATTGTTTATTCAACAACTGGAGTTGTTTGATCTATCATTGTTGAGAAAGGTGTTGAAGATAATTATCACGAATATAACTACATTGCTGCATAGACCTGTTAGTCAAAGAACCCCTAGCTTGGGCTACAGATTAGCAGAATCTAGAGACTTCTAATAAAGATACAACTATATTCATTGAATCCGATTTAACGAGTCGTAATAATAAGCAACCTAAAGAGGTCCATAACAACATTGACACTGCTTAATTAAAGAAAATGTAATAATGTGCTGTTGAAGGAGACTGTGTTTCAATTGCATCCAGTAAAGGATAGTCAATGATGCATTTTGCAAGGAAGATGTGCTGACATAAGCCTTTGATTCTTTAAATGTATTAAATAAAATAAAAATATTGAAAAATATTGTATGAAAATATTTTATGTTTCTTTTTTAATTGTTTTGTAAGTTAAAATATAAATATATATTCATATAATTAGCAATTAAACATAAATTACAACAAAATATGTGATGAAAATAAATATAGAATTTATTTTTAGCAGTAGACTGATACCATGTATAGAGGTGGGTTGCCTAAGTGTGCAACATATGAAATTCCTTTTCCTCCAGGATTATACTGCAGCTAAACAGTCCAACATTGTATTTGCAACAAGCTGTCTTCATCCACCCTGCCTTGACATTCTGCTTCAATTACCTGTTTGCAATGGGGGGGGGGGAGAAACAAGTAACATGTCATAAATAAATATATTATTTTTATATATTTTTTTTATTAATTCAAGAGGCCTAAAGTAAACTAATTGTTGCACCAAATTGATCCATAGGTCAGATGAAGCAGCATTCAACAGTTTACGTGGCCACGGCATACTAATTGATTGTGTGGCCAGCACTGTCCAGAATACCTCCTTTACTTTACCCTATACTTATAGTTATAGCATTTTTATCTGAATTGAAGCATATTTCAAATGTTGAAGTTGAAGGGAGGAATATTCTGTTACATGAAAAAATATTAAATAACTAAAAAATATATAATTACATAGCCTAGACCTATCGTCGGCATCCGTCCGTCTCCAAGAGACGATGGTGTAGCTTCACGGCAAAGGTGACCAGCTGAACCGCCGAGAATGGCTGTGGAGGCCAACTCGGGAGTGGCAATCCCTGCCGCACTTCAGGCATTTGAAGGTGGATGGCTGTTGTAAAGGAACCTTCCGCCTCGCTCTTTTCTGGATGGCAGCTTCCATGCGCCCAGTTTCTGCGCGGGATGTGCCAAGCCTGACTGCGAGCCCCCAGGTTGGTCGGTCAGAAGCTTGGCATTCCCATGTGTCAAGGTCAATTGAGCTCTCGTTCAGGTCTCTTTTGCAAAGGTCCTTGAATCGCAGTTTTGGGCGCCCTATCTTCCGGTGGCCTTCGACCAGTTCTCCGTAGAGGAGGTCTTTAGGAATGCGACCTGCATTCATCCTTTTCACATGGCCTAGGCCTATATCTACAGAATAAAAAAGTCCTTTAGTTTTATATCATATTAATATATAGGTCTTTATAGCCACCACACCAAAATGTTTATTGGACTTCATCCTACAATATAATCCTACAATACTACTATAGGCATATGTCCTATAGTCTATAAGGCTACAGGCATCAAGCTTTACATTTGTATTTTGAATAGTTTTAATTTTATATAGTATTAAAAACTGTTATAAGACTATTCAAAGCAGTGGTGCTGATAGATCTATAGCCAAACTATAGCCTCTATATATACCAGCTGCAGCATGCCAATGAATATTGACTAATTAATAATAGGCTTAATTGTATGTTATCTTATGCCTATATATAGGCTAGACTATAGGATAGGACTATAATATAGTAAATGGGGGATATACTATCCTATCAATGACAATTAAATTAAACCTATAATATATCACGAAATGTTACCAAAAAAACACACTAATCCGAAAGTCTAAATCATCATACCAGACTAAATGACTCAAATATGATGATTATATTTATATGGCTAAATAATTTCATCAAATGAAATCAAGTAAGTCCCCATAGGTCGGCCTTAAATCAGTTTATTTTCATGTAGGCTATGCCTACAATTTACTTTACTTTACACTTTAGTAAAGTCGTTACGTTAACTAAACTGTCAACTTTCTCTTCTGATCTTGTACAATTTGAATGGAACTTAATAAAAATAAGGAAGACAAAGTCTTAAAACTTAAAAGTAATACCTACTTTTCCTGAATTGTCAAGTAGGCCTATGCTGTTCACATTTTATGCAGACCTTTTCTTCAATGTTGCTTCCACTATTCATACATTTAAGGTCCATTACAAGTCGTACTCTGTAATTCTGTAGGCCTATACTTTGATGTCGATAGTGTCGACTGTCGCTTCGAAAGTCATCACCCAATAGGCCTAAATCTCTCCATGATTAAACAATGCTTGGCTTTTAAAAACCATGTTCATGTGGATATGTTATAATCTCACCCATGTGCAGTGTTTAAGACATCTTTGATGTTATATAATGTCTCTAAATTCAATGTTTTTAATAAGCATTGATGCAGATAAAATAGAGGCGAACGACGCCATTATTGTTATGTTTTGGGGGTATCACGTGATTAAGCTGCTATCGCTAAGGACTTGTGAATAAAGCCCATTCATAGTAATATTTTATCAAATCTTACACAATATTATACACTACAAAGAATTAAGTAACGTTCCACTTAACTTAATTCAGTTGAGCTGCTCCAGTCCTGCAGTCGTCAATCCCCTACACAGCTTACTGCGTTGCCGTTACTAGGAAAATTCACACCAATGACCCCAAATGTCTGTTATCTTGATAGTTCTCCTTCAACCTTCAGTTGACCTGAATGTCCTTCCACTTTCTGTTGATAAGTCTGTTCCAACGAATATCCGTTCAGCTGACCTTGTCCTTCTACCGTTGTCTTCAATTACATCTGTAAACCACGCTGCACTATCCGCTGCCCAATTCTGTAGACCCTTGTACCAGGGCGCAGACGACTTGCCTATTTTCTAGCGCCAGAAAGCTCAAGCGAGCAATTGCGACCTGACTTATAGGCTGATAGATAAAGAATCTATATGGACCGGAAAATCGGACAGTGGCAGACGCGTATCGATGACACTCAGCAGCTTGAAAATTAGTTGATCGGATGTAGGACTTGATCCACGTCAGTTCAAATTCAGGATTCCTCAGACTTAGGACAGCTTCACAACAAAGGTTCCAACGACTACCGGTACTATTTGCAAAAAACAGTCTTTTCTCACCACCGGCTCAACAACAACAACAAGTTCCACTTTGCTATGAAGCCATTAAATAATATATAGGTAGTAGCTATATTAATAATTAAAAAGTCGAAATAAAACCCATTTTTGGATATTAAGAAAACCTATATCGGAAGTAGAGATAGTCAAGTGACTGTCCATGTGGTCGGCAGTCTTTTCTCATAACTCACAAGGAACGCCGGCATTATAATTAGACTCAGGAAAAATAAATAAAATTGTGTATTATGTTGCTACTATAAAGCTATATTTGTTCATTGGATGTGAAGTGTCAACTGTTAATGAATTGTTATTAAATAATATGCTGCAACAAGTCGTTCTTTTATTATTTACAAGTTTGGAATTTATATTGTGGTGATGTCGTTTATTTTGATGTTCAAATCAATCAAATAATTCAGCTACTGCAACTCAAATACTCTGAAAAGACTGGTAGTAATGTTTGATAGTCCAATAATAATAATAGGACATCAACAGGTTTGGTGGCAGCTAACGGAGAGAGAAGCTGAAAAATATAATATTCGAAACTTTTTGAACTTTTTTCAAGACGTACTATAAACCACATGGAAAATTATGTGAGTACCAGTTTTTGAACAAAACTGAAGCCTGAGTCGTTTATTTCAAATACATATACTATTTATCTGATTGAGCACTATAATAGCTCTAAGAAAATATAACGTTTGTACACCGATGACAAATATTTCATCATTGGAAAATTCGATACAAAAAATCGAAAAAAAGTGACTATACGTAGATCATTATTTGCAACCGGAAAAAGTTTCGTTCCCACATGTTATCAACAAGGAACCTAAACTATATACATATGTTCAAGTCCGATGTTCAAATCCGATGTGACACAACCATGTGTTGAATTTTATGTAGCCTACATAACCATATGTTCAAATCCGATGTGACACGACCAGGTGTTGAAATCTGATGTGATATAATCATATGTTGAAGTCCGATGTGCTTACCGGAAGATAAATAAATAACATTAAATAACTTTAAATATAATTAATATTTAATCTGTATACCAAAGACTTTGACATTAATTTTAATTAATGGTATACATTTTTTTCTTGTGTTAATTCTAAAATTGGATTATACCATACTGAAGTGGAAACTTGAAGCAACTCAACTTGATACAGTGTGAACATTCATTGGATTATTAAATAATTAATTAAGTTTCTTCTGGATTTCTACTCTGGATTTACATTGCAGTAATTTCATACAGTGAATGTGTTTTCATTTGGATTATTAAGTAATCTTTAATTTAATCATATTTTTTACATTCATTAGTATGAATTATATATATATATATGTATTATTTATGTATAATGCGGGCTCTGGTTGGCGGGAGTTTCTAAAATAAATCTCTTGTCTATTCTTATTCTGTCTATCATCTATTTCTATTTCTTAAAAGAGATTGATTAGAAATGATTCTTTGTTAGGGTTATTTCTGTTAGTTGTCTTGACTTTGTTTGTTATTGTTAAGAATTATTAAAGTAAAATTACTATAGTCTTGTCAATGTTATACATGTTGTGATTCTTTGTCAAAAATTCCTCTATCATTTGTGGTCCAAGCAGCATTAGTGTATTGTGATTGTGTTTTTTTCTATTGTTACTTGATATAATTTTTTTTGTTGTGTATTTTTTGAAATATCATTAATATGCATTGGTTAGTTTTTGCTCTCTGAGTATCATGGTCTATGGTAAGAACATTAACAATAATAAGTTCACCAAGATAATAATAATATGAATATTCAGATTCATAACTATATGATTTAAGTAGTGCCCAAATACATGTAACTACAATTAACAAAAAAATAATTGATATCTAATACATGTAACTACAAATGTACAAAATATTCACAATATAACAGGTAAAATAACCTACATAAAAATAATATTGTGCTTTGCAGTGCTACTGTAATAATATTATCTAGAATTTACATTGCTATTAATTATAGTAAAATTATTGTGTATTGGCATTAATGAAAATGAAAATGTACTTCCAGTAATCACAATGCAAATGTACTTCCAATACTGATAATAATTTTATCCATTTCCATTGATAATAAGAATAATATCATAGTGGCTTGTGATGACATTAATCTAATTCTTATATGCCATCCTTAATAATAATAATAATATTATATATATGTGCTACCATTGGTAATAATAAGATTGTACATTGCTTTGCGGAAAATAATTGTGCAACCTATATAGTAATAATAAGTCATAATAGCAAAAAGTGACTTGCACTTGCTTTCAACTCTACTATAAAAATGATAATAATAATAAAATAAACAAGCCATAATTGAAAATGTGTCTTGGCATAGCCAATAATTGTTGACATTCTAGCATTTTGCATTCTGAATTATAAACATTTTACTACAGCATAGGATTAAAAAAAGTTGCTGTGATATTATATGACTGCTCATTCTGTATTTAATAAATATTGTCATTCAGTAATATAAAAATGCTCATTCAGTAATTAATAAATATTGCCATCCAGTATAGGAATAAAACATTGCTGTACTATAAAATAGTGCATTATAATAATTGTACTATACTATAATATAATAAATCTTGACATTCATAATAAATAATAATGGAGTCAAAGGTTCAATTACTCTATGATGAGGCTAAATTGTTAGCAAAGGAATATGGTATTACTGATAAGAAAGAATATCAGGAATTTGTTGAAAATAAAGTTAAACAATTGAAAAAAGAATTAGCAGATAAGGAAAGAGATGAGCGAGCAGAATTAAGGGCTCATGAAATTAAACAAAAAGAACTTGATAATGAAATTAAACAAAAACAACTAGAACTAGAAATGAATAAAGAAAAAGAATTGAAAGCACTAGAATTAAAAGAAAAAGAATTGCAAATGAATAAAGAAAAAGAATTGAAAGAAACTCAACTAAAATTAACTCATGAATTGGAGTTGGCTAAATTACAAAATACTAAAGTTGAGCAAACAAATAATGAAAAATCAAAACATAGTGTAAGATTTAAAATGCCTCCTTTTGATGGAAAAGAGAAAATTGTTGATTTTCTAAATTTATTTGAAGCAACATGTAAAGGATATGGGATTCCCATTTCAGAATATTACATTCACCTTATCCCACAATTGAAAGATAAGGGTAGGGAAGCACTATCACATATTGATAAAGAAATAACTGATTATGCCATTATCAAAGAACAGTTAATTAAATTCTTTATCCACTCTGAGGATTATTACAGACAAAAGTTTCATAACTTTATCTTAACAGACAAGATAGAACCGAGAGCTTTTGTGTCTGAAGTGAAAACATTTTTACTTACCTGGTTAGACTTAGTAAAAATAGATACAAAAAATCCTAATGAGATTATAGAAATCATGGTTGTTGATAAAGTATTAGAACAAGCTTCTAAACCATTGTTTACTCACATTATGGAAAGAAAAGTTAAGACAGTTGAAAATTTGATAGATGCAATCTCAAATTTTAAGGATAGTCATCCTAATGTAGAACTGACTAAACAAAATCAAACAGTAAATACAATTCAACATAGAAGAAGGAGCTATTCACCTCCTAGGTCTAGGCATAATCAATTTGGCAATAGAAAAAAATTTGGTAATCAACCAAAATCTAATAATTATAGATGTATTTTTTGCAATGGTACAAACCATTCATCAGAATATTGTTACAGAAATAACAATGCAAGAGGTAGAAATTTTAATCCAAACTTCAATAGATCAAATGTTGATCATAGAGGTTTTTCAAATCAAAATTTTTCTAATTTTGATAATAGAAACTTTCCAAATCAGAATTTTTCAAATTTTGAAAACAGAAATATGCCAAATCAGAATTTTTCCAATAACAATGTGCCAAATCAACATGTTGGAAGACAAGATTTTCCTAATACTCAAAACAGACCTCAATCAAATTTCCAAAATAGAAGAAATAGAGGAAAACTTAACAATTCCACATCTCAATCAAATAATGTCATATTTGAAAACAGGGGTCAATTAATACTTTTTCCTGCTTATGTGGAAGGAAAGACCACATACTGTCTAAGAGACACCGGAAGTAGTATAATATGCATAGATGAAAGTATCATTCCAAATCAGAAACCCACCAATATAATAAGAGTGGATACAATAAAACTTGGAAATGGTTCCACTGTAAATTGTCCTGTCACTATAATAGACATTGATTGTCCTTGGCTTACAGGAAAAGCAGAGGCAGCCATAATGAAAAACTGTGTTGCACCTTTAATTATTGGTAATTCTTTCAATGTCAAACATGATAATAGTTTTGACATTTTTCAAAAATGGATGAATGAAAAATCCAATGACTTGAATTTGAAACCTGTTCTATTGCAAAATGAAAAGTTAGTAGATTTACCAGAACAAGAATTTTACCCTGCTCTACAAACTTTTAATTTCTTACAAACCATAGGAAAGTCAGAAAATAATATTCTCAATGAGACACCTAATATTGACTTATCCATAAATAATGAAAAGGATAATCCTATTCCCAAATGGAATGGAACAGAAAAACTAGAACAGTATGTAAGCAAATTTGAAAGTCAATGTGAAATAAACAATGTACCAAAAGAATTACATGCTATTTCATTATGTAGACATTTAGAAGGTCATAAACAAATATTCAACATTGCTAAAAATCAAATATCTGATTTTACTAAAATGAAGAGTGAGATATTATCATACATTGATAGTCCTCATAAAAAGGAAACCCAAATGAAAAAAACAGAAAATATAAGTTTAATAAACATGCCTTTTGATGAGCTAACTCTAAAACAAGAACAGAAAGAAGATCCATACATAATTAAAATGGTATCAGAAATTGAAAAAGGTCAGGTTAAAAATAAAAACATTGAAATAATAAATGGAATTCTCTGTAGAAAGGACACTAAATTAGATATAACTCAAATAGTTATACGTAAAACATTAACTGTCAAAGTATTGCAAATTTCGCATAACAATGCATTGTCAGGTCATTTGAGTAGCAAGAAAACAGTTTGTAAACTCAAAAAGAATTTCTGGTGGCCTAAAATGGAAAAAGATTTGAAAACATTTATTAAAAGCTGTGATACCTGTCTTAGACATAATAAAAAAGATTCTAAACATAAGGCTCCAATACAAATGACAGATACCATAAACAAACCTTTTTACAAGATAGCAGTTGATATAATAGGGCCCATGAAGCAGACTAAAACTACCAAAGCAAAGTTTGCCTTAACCATTATAGACATGGGAAGTAGATGGATAGAGGTAGTTCCATTAAGGGAAATAACTGCAGAAAGGGTCTGTAATGCTCTTTTACCTATCTTTTGTCGTTTCGGTTTTCCAAGGTTCATATTGAGTGACAATGGAACTCAATTCAAATCAAGCCTTACTCAAGCTTTTGCACAAATGTTCAAAATCACTCAAATTTTTAGTTCTATATACCATCCTGAATCAAATGGTATGATAGAAAGGGCTAATCAAACAATAAAACAAATGATAACAAAAGTGTGTGAAGACCATCCATTTGAATGGGATGATTACCTTCCAGCTATTTTGTTTGCTTATAGACAATCGGTTCATGAAAGCACAGGTTTTTCACCATTTGAATTAGTGCTTGGCAAAAATCCCAATGGACCATTGGATAATTTCAAATCAGAATTATTAGGACTTAAAGAAAAAAAAATGTCTCCATTTGACTTAGTCAATAAAACTGAAAAACATATGAAAACAGCTTATGAATTTGCTGTACAAAAAAATGAAGAAATCAAATCTAAAACTTTAATCAGAGAAAATATTCATAAGAATAAGAGAAAACTAGAAGTTGGTAATAAAGTACTTGTTTATTTGCCAATTGGCAGTGGCAATACTATGGAATGGAAAGGACCTTTTGAAATAATACTTAGGCTGTCTGATGTATTTTACAAGGTTAACATTAATAACAAAGAAAAAATTGTTCACATAAACAATTTGAGAACTTATGAAGAAAACAAAGTAATTGAAAATAAATCAAAAGATGAAATGATAATTGAAAATAAATCAGAAGATGATTTGATAATTGAAAATAAATCAGAAGATGATATCAATAAATCAGAACATGCAAAAATGACATTAAATAAATGTTGTTCAATATTAAAAAGCTATAACAGAGAATATAAAAGCAAAATAATTGAAATGGAAAATAAACCAGACAATGATATTAACAAATCTGAACACAGAAGAATAACATTGAATAAATGTTGTGAAATTCTAAGGGATTTTAGCAGAGAACTCAGGTATAATCAATAAAATTATACATAGGAATAAATAAATTTATGAATGTGATATGATATTTTCAGTAACAGGTATAATGACATGATAACAATTTTTTTTTTCTTTTGTAAAGAACAAATATGTAAGTATGGATACTGGTATATAATAATCTAATTGATGAAAATAATGATTATCAGTTGGAAATTTTTTTATGTAGCCTCTGAACAGTTTGGTAAGACTGTTAAGCACATAAATTTTGTGGCCTCTGAACAGTGAATCTGTTATGCCATATGTTAATATTAATATGCCTATGTAAGTCTTTAAAAAAGCATTAGAGGAATTGAAATAAGAATGATATAATAATGAAATGCCTATGTAAGACTCTAAAGTCAGAGCATTAGATGATAATATTGTATTGTATTCATGTAAGACTAAAGATAGCATTGAAGCCAATAGATAAATGATACATATAAGACTCACAGGAAGATGAGCAGTGTAATATAAATATATAATTGAAGGGAAGACTTGAATAAATTGTGTAATATTTTATTGTAAACTAAGATTAAAGATAATCATGTTACATTGTAAGTAATGTTATTGAGAATATCAATCAATAATAAATAATAATCAATAAGAATCAATAATCAATAAGAATCAATAAGAATATAAATTCTAAATGAATATTGTGAAGATATAGATTCATAATTACCATTATGAAAATGACAATTGCAAAAATATGAAACTGAGGTTAGTATTATATTAATCTTAGTGTATAAACTAATAAATGTTGTATGAAAAAATTTTCATGGAATCTATTTAGATTTTGTGAGATAAAGATAATAGATAATCTCGACAGCCTTGATGAGTATTTAGCATAATAATTATCGATACACATCACTGATATCCAATAGTTTATCTCACTATTACTGAAGTTGATTAGACAATACCTAAAGATAGTCTATGACTAATTGTCATATAAACATTAGGCATTATTCTTTGTGTCATATTTCTGCCTATAAATATGTTTTTTGATTGTTTGTACATATAGTAAATGAATTTTTTTTTTCTCTATGTATTATTAAATGAATGATTATATGCATTAATTAAGATTAAGATAAATTTTTTTTCATTATTGTAAACATTTTTCGTATCAAAAATAATAATAAATTATTATTTTTTCTCTGTGGTTGGGGGGTATGCTATGAAGCCATTAAATAATATATAGGTAGTAGCTATATTAATAATTAAAAAGTCGAAATAAAACCCATTTTTGGATATTAAGAAAACCTATATCGGAAGTAGAGATAGTCAAGTGACTGTCCATGTGGTCGGCAGTCTTTTCTCATAACTCACAAGGAACGCCGGCATTATAATTAGACTCAGGAAAAATAAATAAAATTGTGTATTATGTTGCTACTATAAAGCTATATTTGTTCATTGGATGTGAAGTGTCAACTGTTAATGAATTGTTATTAAATAATATGCTGCAACAAGTCGTTCTTTTATTATTTACAAGTTTGGAATTTATATTGTGGTGATGTCGTTTATTTTGATGTTCAAATCAATCAAATAATTCAGCTACTGCAACTCAAATACTCTGAAAAGACTGGTAGTAATGTTTGATAGTCCAATAATAATAATAGGACATCAACACACTTGCTTCAGTTTCAACTAGCAGCTGACTTGATAATTGATAAGTCTGGCTTCGGAGACTTCTGACCTCGACAGCTCTAGGCTTCGACAGCTACTGGTTCCAAAAGCTTCTGGCTTCAATAACGACAGTCTTCCACAGCTACTGTCCTTCAACGGCCCGGATCTAACCTCCAAAAACAGGCAGGTTCACCAACTCCGCTCCCTCCTCTCACAGGCAGGCGTTACATCATAGTTCAAAGCTTCACAGCTTTCCAACGGACCGGATCAATCAGTGATCTCCACATCAGGTAGAATCACCAACTCTGTTCCCTACTTTCATGGCAGGCGTTACTACAGAGCTTCTTGAGTTGAGTGTTGTAGATGACCTTGCATACCGTCGAATCTGCCACCAAATCTGTCACATGACTAAGACACACAGTTAATTCATAAAATCACATGAACGAAGGCTCCTCAATTCAATACGTAGATTATTTAATCCTTAGTGCCTGTAACATAGTATACAATGGTCCATCACAACAATACTTTCTGTTCTTGACTGATAAACTTGGACGAAGACTGTCTCATACACATCTTGTTCAAGTACAGACCAAATCTCAACTGAAGTGTGTCTAGGATTCAGCGTTGCTATATCATTCATACAACATGCGTACTTCCCATTCATACCATAGTGCAATCTCGTACATAATAGTAACATGCACACCTTTCTTATTCCTCATCTAACAACATGCGTACTTTCTATAGTATCTATAATAGTGACAGTGTCCATAGGTCTATCTATCTCTAATGACTATCTGATCAAAATTAAAGTAAAGGAAAGGAAACTGGGCATTTTCTGGCCACAAAATCTGCCAGTATTACACGGCCACATAAACTGGTGAACGCTGTTTCACTGGCTCTATAGATCAATTGGTCCAACTTTACTTACTTACTAATATTTATATTAATTTATATTATGATAATATTATATTGTTATTGTGAGACTAAAGCTGTACACAAGTTAAACTCATTTATTTTATTATAAATATAAACAACAGAATCAATTATCACGTATGTATACATCAACACAATGAAACCATATAATTGTTAAACACACTGAAAGGACAAGTGTAAGTTAAATAACAAGAGACATTTTTTTTCAATTTGAACAAATCCTTATGTTGTCACCCTCTCAAATCCATTTACACATTGCGCATAAATATTTTTTTTTTTTAAATTATTCGCTAATAATTGTTTGTCCCTATCAGTAAAAATACTCATAAAACAGTGGTAAAGAAATAAACATAGACAAATATACAAACATAGTAAAACAGTTGCTGATAGCTTACATTGTTATTTTGGTCTTCCATTTCTTTTTTCAGTATTAAAAGAAGATTGACCAATTTTATTCCAGTTCTACTACAAAAACTACTAAGCCTACCACAGCGACCACGCCAACCACAGCTACCACGCCAACCACAACGAACACGCCAACAACAGCGACCATGCCGACAATATCAACAACGCTCACCACACTGAAAACCTCTTCAGTGACGTCAACAACAACGCCCACAACTGCAACCAAGCCCACCACGGTAACCACGTCTTTCATAGCGTCCACCCCTACCACGATGACCACACCTACCACGGCGACCACGCTTACCTCAGCAACAACGCCTACTTAAACCACCAAGAGAGTAAGAGATTAGAACTAAACATTATTAATTAGGAAAGTGATGCTACCAGTTTCCCCCTCCCTCCCAAATACATAAATTGAGCGCGTACTTGTCTATTTACTTTCATTTGTTTTTAAACAATTACTTATCAAATTTAATAGATTAATCATTATACCTCATGGAAAATAAAATCAGCCAGAAACATATTTCCATTTAATATAATCTATTTCGAAAAAAAAAATAAAGAAGGCGGAAATGGTGGCCGATCTCAAGTTATATAATTTAGCTCCAAACTGACACATTTAACATAATTGTAGGTAGCTTACTATTGTTTGTTAAAGTAACAATCTTTGAGGCACCAATGACGACTCCGACACTATAGCATTATACACTATTTAAGCTAATGCTTTGCATGAGAGAATGAGAAATAGTGCCTATGAATTTCTCCTGAATTACGCTACTAATAAAAATAAATCTTTGTCCCATTAAAAAAACAAAAACAAAAAAAACAACATTGAGCATATTAACTAGAGGCCGGCTGGTCCTGCGGTTCATTATGTACCTAAAATGGCCTTAAAGATTGTCAAATTGTGTAAATCGCTGTTACGATCAACTCAGGTTATACCGTCTGGCCAACTCATAAGGGACAGCTCCCGCTGCGGGTTCAAAATCCATTGTACTGCCGAGTGGCCCCGAGCCTCGGTGTGGAAGAAGCTATCTAGTCTCATGAACTTCCCGCGTGCCTGGGTGCTTGTACCTATAGTTTAGGATTTGAGCTACCGGATCACATTTCAGGTACACCGGCAAGTAACTACAATAATGATCTTAAAGGAATCTGCAGTTGTCTTATAAACTGGACTGCGCAAACCGTATCCTGTTAAACGGCACGCCACGCCCTCAACCCGGTCAGAGACTTGGTTTGATCCCCTTTGGTTCACCCCTACCAACGTTACGCTCTTGACTAAAGAGCTTAAGGCTCGTCAGTTTTTATTAAAGACCGAGAAATTCGGTTCTTGAGGTAAGTTCAATGGACTATCAACAAAACGATCGATCCATGCCGCCCAGTGGACGTAATAATCTTCTTTCAAGTCTGTAAACTTATAAGTGAGATCTTGTTTGTATGATGACAGGCTACCAAAGGGTATTCGTTGATTTAGAAGGCCCCTGTCAGTGTAGAGTTTTAAAATAATGTTTAGGCTGATTCTAGATTTACCCTGTTTATTTTCCTTGATACAGTGTGCAGCAGACTTGGAACTATGTGACGTTGTAGAGTGCTATAGAGGTCCAAGATACTGTTATAAGGAGCCCTTTGTTTTAATTATTTAATGGATTTAAGTCGCTATTGAGAATATCCTTTAAAAGGCGACTTTATACACTCTATAAATTAAATGATACGAATTATAAAAAAAACAAGTTAGGCTTATAAATGATTACTTTTAAATTCCGAGTACCATAAGCTTGACAGCAACAATATAAAATAAAAACTAAATACCGAAAAAAACATTCTCAACACTGTTTTATTAATACAATAAGCAAGAACAAAAATTAAATACTGAAAAAATCGTTATCACTTTAGTTTTTATTATATTGAAATATTATTTTCTACGCTTTTTTATTATTTACCTTTTTGTTGTTTGGTATAATGGTTTTTTTTTTCTTTTAGATAGTATATTATTGTTAATTTAATAGGCTATTTTTAATAACAAGTCAAGTAAACACAACTGTTCGCTACGTTATAATACCAGACGCTTGACAGTAACAATTATTATGCATATGCCAGGGTCAGAAACAATTAAGAAGAACAAAAACTAAATACCGAAAAGAAACGTTCATTAATATTAACTGAACTTAACTAATATTGTAATATTGTAGTCGTTCGTTTCTCCGTCATTTTGACGGGCATAACCACTAGTAAGAACATAAAACTAGAATGATATCTCACATTAGTTAAACCTTTACTAGAATATGCATTTGAAGTGTAGAAAACATTAACAAACTAGAACAAATGCAGAAAAGAGCTGGAAGGTTCATCATTAATGAATATTCACAGCTGAAAAAATTAATACCGTAAGTCAAATTACTAAACTTTTAAAGGACAGAGGGGCAAAGAGTAAAGTAGTATTAAAACATAAGACATTTCATACTCTAAATTAGAAATACAGCACAATAACAACCTATAATAATGCCCACATAGACATAAGAAAAAATGCATAAAAAGTACACTTTCTTCCCGAGTAGAATTATGGCATGGAATGGGTTGCCTAAACGAACTAGAAAACCAGTAACTTAACATAATTTAAAATGATAATAAAAATGCGCGATATGTATCACATCACGGATAAGCGTAGGACGCAATAATCTTCTTAATAGAAGGAGCGTCTGTAATACATAAGGTAAAATCGAGCAATTTTTTTTCGATTGGGCATACTATAAATACAGGTTGGACCGTCTCTTCCTCATCATAACAATTTCCACATCGAGGTCAGATCGTTTCACAACTCCCTGCAACCAATGTCTCAGTCTCCCATTTACGGATGTATATGCTGTTACTTTCAAATGAAAGCGGTATGCAATTGTGTGTGTTCCAGGTATAGTCTAGGCCTACCTATAAAGGACATCATAAACATGTAATAAAAGCTAAATTTTAAAATATACAGTAGAATTTTGGTCTGATATGTTTGTAAAACATAATACTTTATTAACAATACACTGATGTTGACGACAAGAAAACTAATGAACAACAGTCGACAAAATGGTGTGATTTCGTGCGTCTATGATGGAGGACGGAACTCGCGGATCCTCGGGCATGCGCCATAGTTATAGCAATTGTCTATTAGCCCGGATCATTATAATTTGGTCTAACTGGCCAAGTTTCCAGATATGAACTATTCGTACCTCTTTTGTCAAATTTCAAAACATGTAATACTTATTCTAAGTAGGCACAGTTGGCGTTCCGAGTCTACTGGGTTTGAATCCTGGTGAAAGTTCGAATGTGTTTCTAAGTCTGGAAGGTGCCCCTGTAACTACCCAGCACTGATTAATAGCCTACCTAATGTACATTGGAGTTAAGTAAAGGCGACCGGGCATTGTGATTGCCACACAATCTCCTAGTATTCCATTGCCACAGAAACTAGTGATCGCTGCTTCACCAGCCAAAATGAGCTATAGGTCCGACGGGATAATTTACTTCCTAATATTTATAATAATACAAGCCGTTATGTTTACATACACTATAACTACTCAGGCAGTTATAATGAGATTGCCCGCATGACCTACGACACGAATTTAAACGTGAGGTAATTTTTTATTTGCCCGCTACAACATGAATTACCCGTTAAAATCATTACTCATCACCCATTATAACAATTACAAAATTGCCCGCTATAAATTACGACGCAAATTAAAACATGAATATATTTTGTTCTATTCATTGATTAAGAACATTCGACAGTACTTTTATTTTTTTTTAATGATTGTTTGATATATTTTTTTACGACAAACATTAAGTCGCAGACCTATGTTGTGTTGTTTTTGTTTATTTGCTATTTATTTATTTATTGTTGCTTTGGAAGCAAACTTAGAATTAAATTTTCTATTCAACATGTAAAACAATAACAAATGAAACCCATATGAAATAATTTTTATAAAACGTATACGACACGAATTAAAACTTTAAAAAGTTAGTTCCAGCAATTTGAACATTGCCCGGCAAATTAAACATTGCCCGGTAATATAAACATTGCCCGGTAATTTAAAAATTGCACGGCAAATTAAACATTGCCCGGTAATATAAACATTGCCCGTTATTTTAAACATTGCCCGGTAATTTAAACATTGCCCGGTAATTTAAACATTGCCCGGTATTATAAACATTGCCCGGTAATTTAAACATTGCCCGGTAATTTAAACAATGGCCGTTACCAAGGCGATAAGCCTAAAGGTGCCCAGTTCTCGGAACTGGATAAAATAACCCATGTAGTTATAAACAATAGTCTTAAGCGGGGATAAAGTATTTTCTGGTAACTGAAACCATTTAAATATTGCATTCTAAAAATTACGACGCAAATTAAAACAAAACTTCTTAAACGCATAAATACGCAAAATTTGATGACGCCATATAATTATAAGCTTAAATATAGAGTGTAACCAGGACCACTGCGTTTAAATAAGCTTACTAAGGCGTCGGTATTACTTCCCGAAACAGAAAAAAAAAACTTTATCTATTTGCTTTTGTCCTATGTTTGTAAAGTTTTAAATTATTAATTAGCTTTAAGTCATGTATTCACAGTGTAAAGTATTAAAGTAGTGATAGATTAAGAAAATCAACTACAGTATTGGTAGTGTAAAGAATTTATGTTGTTTACGGCACGTAGACAATTTAAACATGAAGAAAATTTGTTCCCGTCATTGAGTTGAGATAAAAATCCATGCACATAGTTTCATGACGTCAATTTAAACATGAATGAAAAATGTCCCTTCATTGCTATAAAATCCATGCGCAAAGATTGATGACGTCATAAAAATAATCTCAGCGCATCCATTTTTTCTAACTTTGTGACGAAAAACTATAAAAAGTTGTACTGGCAAAGACAATGTGAATCAAAAGTTGTGTTTTTTTCGCGTTTTTTGACCAAACTGACCACTGCGGTCATTTTAATTTTTTTAAAACCTTGACAGTGTTCACCGCCGTAACGCAAAGAATATTTGTAGCAAATTTCACGTTTTTATGTCCAGTATTTAAAAAGATTATGCGGTATGTACATACCCAGCCAGCCAGCCAGCCAGCCAGCCAGCCAGCCACATACATATTCCTTTTGAGATTTATATATATACAAGCCGTTATGTGCCCGATTCTTCGAACGGGCTTTTTTTTTTAATATGCTTGACACATTATAGTTTTTTAGTTTTGTTTTCGCAACATACATAAAGTAGTATGTTTTTTTTTTTGTGGTCAGTATTTTTTAAATTTATTTTTGTTTTGCACACTTTATTATACACCAATTCAATATACAACTAAAAAGGAAAAACAAATAATAATAATTTTTTTTTATTTCTTGCTCAAAGTATGACCACTATGATCGAATTTTGTGAGTTTATTGGGTAATTAAACTCTTTCTGTAAAACAGAACTCACATGTCTTTTAAAAAGTACTGTTAATTCAAAAATGATTGTTTGATTTTTTTTTTCTACAACATTAGTCGTAGATCAATATTTTTTTTTTTTTTTGTTTTTTTGTTGGTGATATTTGCTATTTATTTATTGTTGCTTTGGAAGCAAACTTAAAATTAAATTTTAAATTCAACAGGAAAAACAATAACAACTGAAACCGATATGAATCATAGTTTATACAACGTATACGACATGAATTAAAACTTTAAAAAGTTGGTCTGGCAAATTCAAACATTGCCCGGCAATATAAAAATTTCCCGCTACATAGTTTATAAGACGTATACGATACAAATTAAAACTTTAAAACGTTGAGCTCGACAATTTAAACATTGCCTGGCAATTGAAAAATTTCCCGCTACAAAGTTTATAAGACGTATACACAGAATAGGTATAGAACAGAATGCACAATCTCTATATACGCAGTCACTGAAAGCTACCATTTTCCGCAATGCAGCGGTCGATAGAGACGCTACTATAATAAAATGAGAAAGGATATCTACGTCTGCCATAAATATATACAATATATATAGGGCCTACATTATCTTTCATTATAGGCTTACTTTTATATAAATTTGACTTAATTACCCATTTTGTTTTCAACATTATAGGATTAGGCCAATATGATGTAAAAATATTTATTACCCGGTACTGATTTGAAAAAAAATGGCTTAGACGTAGCTCGGTACCGGTAACTAAATTGCTACGGCTACCGGTACATAAATATATACTTTTTAAACCAAAATAAACTTTTAAAATTATGAAGGGAAATAGGCATATAATTCATAATGAGTTAATATGAGGTTGTTTATGCCGTTGTTTATCCTTTATGGAGTCAGGAAAGCCATGCAGTTTGACATGTTTTTTTTTACGATAATCAGTCGTTTTCGCATCATTGTTGTAGTTTATTACACAACCGTTTATGCACATTTTGCCTGAACTATTAGCTTTGGGTGTTCAAACTTGTAGATTTGAAGAAAAGGACGTTGTAGGCTAAATAAGCATAAATATAGAGTGTAACCAGGACCACTGCGTTTAAATAGGCTTAGTATGGCGTCGGTATTACTGCCCAAAACAGAAATAAAATGCGATTGCGCATTCTGTTTTATACCTATTCTGTGGACACATACAACACGAATAAAAACGTGAAGGAATTTTGTATTTGCCAGATACAACGTAAGATACCCATTCAAACCATTAATCATTACCCATTATAACAATTTAAAAATATCCCGCTATAAATTACGACGCAAATTAAAACGTGAATATATTTTGTTCTATTCATTCATAAAGTACATTAGCAAAGGTTGAAGCAAAGTTAATTTTAAATGAATACGCAAAATTTGATGACGTCATAACGAAAAGCCGGCTAGCTATCTCTGCGCAAACTTTGATGACGTCATCCTGAAAAAAATCTCAACGCCATCCTTTTTTTTATTTTTTTAGCGCGATCGATCGAAAAACTATAAAAAGTTGGAACGGCAATTTTAACATGAACCCAAAATATGTCGTTTTATTCGCGTTTTTTGACCAAACTGACCACTGCGGTCATTTTAATTTTTTTAAAACCTTGACAGTGTTCACCGCCGTAACGCAAAGAATATTTGTAGCAAATTTCACGTTTTTATGTCCAGTATTTAAAAAGATTATGCGGTATGTACATACCCAGCCAGCCACATATTCCTTTTGAGATTTATATATATATATGATATGACAAGCCGTTATGTGCCCGATTCTTCGAACGGGCTTTTTTTTAGAATATGCTTGACACATTATAGTTTTTTAGTTTTGTTTTTGCAACATACATAAAGTAGTATGTTTTTTTTTGTGGTCAGTATTTTTTAATTTTTTTTTTTGTTTTGCACACTTTATTATACACCAATTCAATATACAACTAAAAAGGAAAAACAAATAATAATAATATTTTTTTATTTCTTGCTCAAAGTATGACCACTATGATCGAATTTTGTGAGTTTATTGGGTAATTAAACTCTTTCTGTAAAACAGAACTCACATGTCTTTTAAAAAGTACTGTTAATTCGAAAATGATTGTTTGATATATTTTTTTGCTACAACATTAGTCGTAGATCAATATTTTTTTTTTTTTGTTATTTTTTTTGTTTTTGTTGGTGTTATTTACTATTTATTTATTGTTGCTTTGGAAGCAAACTTAGAATTAAATTTTAAAATCAGCAGGGAAAACAATAACAACTGAAACCGATATGAATCATAGTTTATACAACGTATACGACATGAATTAAAACTTTAAAAAGTTGGTCCGGCAAATTTAAACATTGCCCGGCAATATAAACATTTCCCGCTACATAGTTTCTAAGACGTATACGATACAAATTAAAACTTTAAAACGTTGAGCTCGGCAATTTAAACATTGCCTGGCAATTGAAAAATTTCCCGCTACAAAGTTTATAAGACGTATACACAGAATAGGTCTAGAACAGAATGCACAATCCCTATATACGCACTCACTAAAAGTTACCATTTTCCGCAATGCAGCGGTCGCTAGAGACGCTACTATAGTAAAATGAGAAATGATATCTACGTCTGCCATAAATATATACAATATATATAGGGCCTACATTAACTTTCATTATAGGCTTACTTTTATATAAATTTGACTTAATTACCCATTTTGTTTTGAACATTATATGATTAGGCCAATATGATGTAAAAATATTTATTGCCTGGTACTGATTTGAAAAATAAATGGCTTACACGTAGCTCGGTACCGGTAACTAAATTGCTGCGGCTACCGGTACATAAATATATATACTTTTTAAACCAAAATAAACTTTTAAAATTATGAAGGGAAATAGGCATATAATTCATAATGAGTTAATATGATGTTGTTTATGCTGTTGTTTATCCTTTATGGAGTCAGGAAAGCCATGCAGTTTGACTTGCTCTTTTTTACGATAATCAGTCGTTTTCGCATCATTGTTGTAGTTTATTACACAACCGTTTATGCACATTTTGCCTGAAATATTAGCTTTGGGTGTTCGAACTTGTAGATTTGAAGATTGCGCATTCTGTTTTATACCTATTCTGTGGACATATACAACACGAATAAAAACGTGAAGGAATTTTTTATTTGCCAGATACAACGTAAGATACCCATTAAAACCATTAATCATTACCCATTATAACAATTTAAAAATATCCCGCTATAAATTACGACGCAAATTAAAACGTGAATATATTTTGTTATATTCATTCATAAAGTACATTAGCAAAGGTTGAAGCGAAGTTAATTAAAATGAATACGCAAAATTCGATGACGCCATAAAAAAAAAAGACAGCCAGCTATCCCTGCGCAAACTTTGATGACGTCATATAAAAATAATCTCTACGCGTCCTTTTGTCTTATTTTTTTAGCGCAATTGATCGAAAAACTATAAAAAGTTGGAACGGCAAATTCAACATGAACCCAAAATATGTCGTTTTATTCGCGTTTTTTGACCAAACTGACCACTGCGGTCATTTTAATTTTTTTTAAACCTTGACAGTGTTCACCGCCGTAACGCAAAGAATATTTGTAGCAAATTTCACGTTTTTATGTCCAGTATTTAAAAAGATTATGCGGTATGTACATAGCCAGCCACATACATACATACATATTCCTTTTGAGATTTATATATATACAAGCCGATATGTGCCCGATTCTTCGAACGGGCTTTTAGTTTTGTTTTTGCAACATAAATAAAGTAGTATTTTTTGTGGTCAGTATTTATTTTTGTTTTGCACACTTTATTATACACCAATTCAATATACAACTAAAAAGGAAAAACAAAAAATATTATTTTTTTTTATTTCTTGCTCAAAGCATGAACACTATGATCGAATTTTGTGAGTTTATTGGGTAATTAAACTCTTTCTGTAAAACAGAACTCACATGTCATTTAAAAAGTACTGTTCATTCAAAAATGATTGTTTGATATATTTTTTTGCTACAACATTAGTCGTAGATCAATATTTTTTTTTTTTTGTTTTTGTTGGTGTTATTTGCTATTTATTTATTGTTGCTTTGGAAGCAAACTTAGAATTTAATTTTAAATTCAACAGGAAAAACAATAACAACTGAAACCGATATGAATCATAGTTTATACAACGTATACGACATGAATTAAAACTTTAAAAAGTTGGTCCGGCAAATTCAAACAATGCCCGGCAATATAAAAATTTCCCGCTACATAGTTTATAAGACGTATACGATACAAATTAAAACTTTAAAACGTTGAGCTCGGCAATTTAAACATTGCCTGGCAATTGAAAAATTTCCCGCTACAAAGTTTATAAGACGTATACACAGAATAGGTCTAGAACAGAATGCACAATCCCTATATACGCAGTCACTAAAAGTTACCATTTTCCGCAATGCAGCGGTCGCTAGAGACGCTACTATAGTAAAATGTGAAAGGATATCTACGTCTGCCATAAATATATACAATATAAATAGGGCCTACATTATCTTTCATTATAGGCTTACTTTTATATAAATTTGACTTAATTACCCATTTTGTTTTGAACATTATATGATTAGGCCAATATGATGTAAAAATATGTATTACCCGGTACTGATTTGAAAAAAAAATGGCTGAGACGTAGCTCGGTACCGGTAACTAAATTGCTACGGCTACCGGTACATAAATATATATACTTTTTAAACCAAAATAAACTTTTAAAATTATTAAGGGAAATAGGCATATAATTCATAATGAGTTAATATGAGGTTGTTTATGCTGTTGTTTATCCTTTATGGAGTCAGGAAAGCCATGCAGTTTGACATGCTCTTTTTATACGATAATCAGTCGTTTTCGTTTTCATTGCTGTAGTTTATTACAAAACCGTTTATGCACATTTTGCCTGAAATATTAACTTTGGGTGTTCGAACTTGTAGATTTGAAGAAAAGGACGTTGTAGGCTTAATAAGCATAAATATAGAGTGTAACCAGGACCGCTGCGTTTAAATAAGCTTAGTATGGCGTCGGTATTACTGCCCAAAACAGAAATAAAATGCGATTGCGCATTCTGTTTTATACCTATTCTGTGGACATATACAACACGAATAAAAACGTGAAGGAATTTTTTATTTGCCAGATACAACGTAAGATACCCATTAAAACCATTAATCATTACCCATTATAACAATTTAAAAATATCCCGCTATAAATTACGACGCAAATTAAAACGTGAATATATTTTGTTATATTCATTCATAAAGTACATTAGCAAAGGTTGAAGCGAAGTTAATTAAAATGAATACGCAAAATTCGATGACGCCATAAAAAAAAAGACAGCCAGCTATCCCTGCGCAAACTTTGATGACGTCATATAAAAATAATCTCTACGCGTCCTTTTGTCTTATTTTTTTAGCGCGATTGATCGAAAAACTATAAAAAGTTGGAACGGCAAATTCAACATGAACCCAAAATATGTCGTTTTATTCGCGTTTTTTGACCAAACTGACCACTGCGGTCATTTTAATTTTTTTAAAACCTTGACAGTGTTCACCGCCGTAACGCAAAGAATATTTGTAGCAAATTTCACGTTTTTATGTCCAGTATTTAAAAAGATTATGCGGTATGTACATAGCCAGCCACATACATACATACATATTCCTTTTGAGATTTATATATATACAAGCCGATATGTGCCCGATTCTTCGAACGGGCTTTTAGTTTTGTTTTTGCAACATAAATAAAGTAGTATTTTTTGTGGTCAGTATTTATTTTTGTTTTGCACACTTTATTATACACCAATTCAATATACAACTAAAAAGGAAAAACAAAAAATATTTTTTTTTTTTTATTTCTTGCTCAAAGCATGACATCTATGATCGAATTTTGTGAGTTTATTGGGTAATTAAACTCTTTCTGTAAAACAGAACTCACATGTCATTTAAAAAGTACTGTTCATTCAAAAATGATTGTTTGATATATTTTTTTGCTACAACATTAGTCGTAGATCAATATTTTTTTTTTTGTTTTTGTTGGTGTTATTTGCTATTTATTTATTGTTGCTTTGGAAGCAAACTTAGAATTCAATTTTAAATTCAACAGGAAAAACAATAACAACTGAAACCGATATGAATCATAGTTTATACAACGTATACGACATGAATTAAAACTTTAAAAAGTTGGTCCGGCAAATTCAAACAATGCCCGGCAATATATAAATTTCCCGCTACATAGTTTATAAGACGTATACGATACAAATTAAAACTTTAAAACGTTGAGCTCGGCAATTTAAACATTGCCTGGCAATTGAAAAATTTCCCGCTACAAAGTTTATAAGACGTATACACAGAATAGGTCTAGAACAGAATGCACAATCCCTATATACGCAGTCATTAAAAGTTACCATTTTCCGCAATGCAGCGGTCGCTAGAGACGCTACTATAGTAAAATGTGAAAGGATATCTACGTCTGCCATAAATATATACAATATAAATAGGGCCTACATTATCTTTCATTATAGGCTTACTTTTATATAAATTTGACTTAATTACCCATTTTGTTTTGAACATTATATGATTAGGCCAATATGATGTAAAAATATTTATTACCCGGTACTGATTTGAAAAAAAAATGGCTGAGACGTAGCTCGGTACCGGTAACTAAATTGCTACGGCTACCGGTACATAAATATATATACTTTTTAAACCAAAATAAACTTTTAAAATTATTAAGGGAAATAGGCATATAATTCATAATGAGTTAATATGAGGTTGTTTATGCTGTTGTTTATCCTTTATGGAGTCAGGAAAGCCATGCAGTTTGACATGCTCTTTTTTTACGATAATCAGTCGTTTTCGTTTTCATTGCTGTAGTTTATTACACAACCGTTTATGCACATTTTGCCTGAAATATTAACTTTGGGTGTTCGAACTTGTAGATTTGAAGAAAAGGACGTTGTAGGCTAAATAAGCATAAATATAGAGTGTAACCAGGACCGCTGCGTTTAAATAAGCTTAGTATGGCGTCGGTATTACTGCCCAAAACAGAAATAAAATGCGATTGCGCATTCTGTTTTATACCTATTCTGTGGACATATACAACACGAATAAAAACGTGAAGGAATTTTTATTTGCCAGATACAACGTAAGATACCCATTAAAACCATTAATCATTACCCATTATAACAATTCAAAAATATCCCGCTATAAATTACGACGCAAATTAAAACGTGAATATATTTTGTTCTATTCATTCATAAAGTACATTAGCAAAGGTTGAAGCGAAGTTAATTAAAATGAATACGCAAAATTCGATGACGCCATAAAAAAAAAGACAACCAGCTATCCCTGCGCAAACTTTGATGACGTCATCCTGAAAAAAATCTCAACGCCATCCTTTTTTTTATTTTCTTAGCGCGATCGATCGAAAAACTATAAAAAGTTGGAACGGCAAATTCAATATGAACCCAAAATATGTCGTTTTTTCGCGTTTTTTGACCAAACTGACCACTGCGGTCATTTTAATTTTTTTAAAACCTTGACAGTGTTCACCGCCGTAACGCAAAGAATATTTGTAGCAAAATTCACGTTTCTATGTCCAGTATTTAAAAAGATTATGCGGTATGTACATACCCAGCCAGCCAGCCAGCCACATACATACATATTCCTTTTGAGATTTATATATATACAAGCCGTTATGTGCCCGGTCCTCCGAACCGGCTAAAAGTTATGTTTACATACACTCTAACTACTCAGTCAGTTATAATGAGATGACCTACGACACGAATTTAAACGTGAGGTAATTTTTTATTTGCCCGCTACAACATGAATTACCCGTTAAAATCATTACTCATCACCCATTATAACAATTACAAAATTGCCCGCTATAAATTACGACGCAAATTAAAACATGAATATATTTTGTTCTATTCATTGATTAAGAACATTCGACAGTACTTTTTTTTTTTTTTAATGATTGTTTGATATATTTTTTTTACGACAAACATTAAGTCCCAGACCTATGTTGTGTTGTTTTTGTTTATTTGCTATTTATTTATTTATTGTTGCTTTGGAAGCAAACTTAGAATTAAATTTTCTATTCAACATGTAAAACAATAACAAATGAAACCCTAATGAAATAATGTTTATAAAACGTATGCGACACGAATTAAAACTTTAAAAATTTAGTTCCGGCAATTTGAACATTGCCCGGCAAATTAAACATTGCCCGGTAATTTAAACATTGCCCGGTAATTTAAACATTGCCCGGTATTATAAACATTGCCCGGTATTAGAAAAATTGCCCGGTAATTTAAACATTGCCCGGTAATTTAAACATTGCCCGGTAATTTAAACATTGCCCGGTATTATAAACATTGCCCGGTATTATAAACATTGCCCGGTAATTTAAACATTGCCCGGTAATTTAAACATTGCCCGGTATTATAAACATTGCCCGGTATTATAAACATTACCCGGTAATTTAAACATTGCCCGGTAATTTAAACAATGGCCGTTACCTAGGCGATAAGCCTAAAGGTGCCCAGTTCTCGGAACTGGATAAAATAACCCATGGAGTTATAAACAATAGTCTTAAGCGGGCATAAAGTATTTTCCGGTAACTTATACCATTTAAATATTGCATTTTACAAATTACGACGCAAATTAAAACAAAATTTTGTTCCCTTCTTAAACGCATAAATACGCAAAATTTGATGACGCCATATAATTATAAGCTTAAATATAGAGTGTAACCAGGACCATTGCGTTTAAATAAGCTTAGTAAGGCGTCGGTATTACTTCCCGAAACAGAAAAAAAAATGCTAAATCTATTTGCTTTGTCCTATGTTTGTAAAGTTTTAAATTATTAATTAGCTTTAAGTCATGTATTCACAGTGTAAAGTATTAAAGTAGTGATAGATTAGGAAAATCAACTACAGTATTGGTAGTGTAAAGAATTTATGTTGTTTACGGCACGTAGACAATTTAAACATGAAGAAAATTTGTTGCCGTCATTGAGTTGAGATAATAAAATCCATGCACATAGTTTGATGACGTCAATTTAAATATGAATGAAAAATGTCCCTTCATTGCTATAAAATCCATGCGCAAAGATTGATGACGTCATAAAAATAATCTCAGCGCATCCTTTTTTTTTCTAACTTTGTGACGAAAAACTATAAAAAGTTGGAACGGCAAATTCAACATGAACCCAAAATGTGTCGTTTTATTCGCGTTTTTTGACCAAACTGAAAACTGCGGTCATTTTAATTTTTTTAAAACCTTGACAGTGTTCACCGCCGTAACGCAAAGAATATTTGTAGCAAATTTCACGTTTTTATGTCCAGTATTTAAAAAGATTATGCGGTATGTACATACCCAGCCAGCCAGCCAGCCACATACATACATATTCCTTTTGAGATTTATATATATACAAGCTGATATTTGCCCGATTCTTCGAACGGGCTTTTTTTTAGAATATGCTTGACACATTATAGTTTTTTAGTTTTGTTTTTGCAACATACATAAAGTAGTATGTTTTTTTTGTGGTCAGTATTTTTTAAATTTATTTTTCTTTTGCACACTTTATTATACACCAATTCAATGTACAACTAAAAAGGAAAACAAATAATAATATTTTTTTTTATTTCTTGCTCAAAGTATGACCACTATGATCGAATTTTGTGAGTTTTTTGGGTAATTAAACTCTTTCTGTAAAACAGAACTCACATGTCTTTTAAAAAGTACTGTTAATTCGAAAATGATTTTTTGATATATTTTTTTGCTACAACATTAGCCGTAGATCAATATTTATTTTTTTTTTTTTTTTTTGTGTGTTTTTGTTGGTGTTATTTGCTATTTATTTATTGTTGCTTTGGAAGCAAACTTAGAATTAAATTTTAAATTCAACAGGAAAAACAATAACAACTGAAACCGATATGAATCATAGTTTATACAACGTATACGACATGAATTAAAACTTTAAAAAGTTGGTCCGGCAAATTTAAACATTGCCCGGCAATATAAAAATTTCCCGCTACATAGTTTATAAGACGTATACGATACAAATTAAAACTTTAAAACGTTGAGCTCGGCAATTTAAACATTGCCTGGCAATTGAAAAATTTCCCGCTACAAAGTTTATAAGACGTATACACAGAATAGGTATAGAACAGAATGCACAATCCCTATATACGCAGTCACTAAAAGTTACCATTTTCCGCAATGCAGCGGTCGCTAGAGACGCTACTATAGTAAAATGAGAAATGATATCTACGTCTGCCATAAATATATACAATATATATAGGGCCTACATTATCTTTCATTATAGGCTTACTTTTATATAAATTTGACTTAATTACCCATTTTGTTTTGAACATTATATGATTAGGCCAATATGATGTATAAATATTTTTATTGCCCAGTACTGATTTGAAAAAAAAATGGCTTAGACGTAGCTCGGTACCGGTAACTAAATTGCTGCGGCTACCGGTACATAAATATATATACTTTTTAAACCAAAATAAACTTTTAAGATTATGAAGGGAAATAGGCATATAATTCATAATGAGTTAATATGAGGTTGTTTATGCTGTTGTTTATCCTTTATGGAGTCAGGAAAGCCATGCAGTTTGACATGCTCTTTTTTACGATAATCAGTCGTTTTCGCATCATTGTTGTAGTTTATTACACAACCGTTTATGCACATTTTGCCTGAAATATTAACTTTGGGTGTTCGAACTTGTAGATTAGAAGAAAAGGACGTTGTAGGCTAAATAAGCATAAATATAGAGTGTAACCAGGAACGCTGCGTTTAAATAGGCTTAGTATGGCGTCGGTATTATTGCCCAAAACCGAAATAAAATGCGATTGCGCATTCTGTTTTATACCTATTCTGTGGACATATACAACACGAATAAAAACGTGAAGGAATTTTGTATTTGCCAGATACAACGTAAGATACCCATTAAAACCATTAATCATTACCCATTATAACAATTTAAAAATATCCCGCTATAAATTACGACGCAAATTAAAACGTGAATATATTTTGTTCTATTCATTCATAAAGTACATTAGCAAAGGTTGAAGCAAAGTTAATTTTAAATGAATACGCAAAATTTGATGACGTCATAACGAAAAGCCGGCTAGCTATCTCTGCGCAAACTTTGATGACGTCATCCTGAAAAAAATCTCAACGCCATCCTTTTTTTTTATTTTTTAGCGCGATCGATCGAAAAACTATAAAAAGTTGGAACGGCAATTTTAACATGAACCCAAAATATGTCGTTTTATTCGCGTTTTTTGACCAAACTGACCACTGCGGTCATTTTAATTTTTTTAAAACCTTGACAGTGTTCACCGCCGTAACGCAAAGAATATTTGTAGCAAATTTCACGTTTTTATGTCCAGTATTTAAAAAGATTATGCGGTATGTACATACCCAGCCAGCCAGCCAGCCAGCCAGCCAGCCAGCCAGCCAGCCACATATTCCTTTTGAGATTTATATATATATATGATATGACAAGCCGTTATGTGCCCGGTCCTCCGAACCGGCTAAAAGCTATGTTTACATACACTCTAACTACTCAAGCAGTTATAATGAGACTGCCCGCATGACCTACGACATGAATTTAAACGTGAGGTAATGTCTAATTTGCCCGCTACAACATAAAATTACCCGTTAAAATCATTACCCATTACCCATTATAACAATTAAAAAATTGCCCGTTATAAATTACGACGCAAATTAAAACGTAAATATATTTTGTTCTATTCATTGATAAAGAACATTCGACAGTATTTTTATTAAAAAAGAAAATGATTGTTTGATATGTTTTTTTACGACACGACAAACATTAAGTCGCAGACCTATGTTGTTTTGTTTTTGTTATTTGCTATTTATTTATTATTGTTGCTTTGGAAGCAAACTTAGAATTAAATTTTCTATTCAACATGTAAAACAATAACAAATGAAACCCATATGAAATAATGTTTATAAAACGTATACGACACGAATTAAAACTTTAAAAAGTTAGTTCCGGCAATTTGAACATTGCCCGGCAAATTAAACATTGCCCGGTAATATAAACATTGCCCGGTAATTTAGACATTGTCCGGTAATTTAAACATTGCCCGGTAATTTAAACATTGCCCGGTATTATAAACATTACCCGGTATTATAAACCTTGCCCGGTAATTTAAACAATGGTTGTTACCAAGGCGATAAGCCTAAAGTTATAATGAGATTTCCCGCTTCACAGTTAATATATACGGCAATTAATAAAACCCCACCCGTTAAAAAGTTTATCGATGTATACGTCACAAATTTAAATGTGAATGACATTTTGTACGCCCGCTACAACCGAAACGAACTGCAACGTGAAATATTGCCCGCTAGAAACGAATTGAAACGTGAAATATTGCCCTCTAGAAAAGAATTGAAACGTGAAATATTTCCCGCTAGAAAGATTTTAATGCGTATACGCCCGCTTCAAACGAATTGAAAAAGCTAAAAGTTATGTTTACATACACTCTTACTACTCAAGCAGTTATAATGAGAATGCACGCAACAACTACAAAAGTTTATATTTCGTATACGACACGAATTAAAACGTGAATATATTTTGTTCTATTCATTCATAAAATACATTAGCAAACATTGAAGCAAAGTTAATTTTAAATGAATACGCAAAATTTGATGACGTCATAACGAAAAGCCGGCTAGCTATCTCTGCGCAAACTTTGATGACGTCATCCTGAAAAAATCTCAACGCCATCCTTTTTTTAATTTTTTTAGCTCGATCGATCGAAAAACTATAAAAAGTTGGAACGGCAATTTTAACATGAACCCAAAATATGTCGTTTTATTCGCGTTTTTTGACCAAACTGACCACTGCGGTCATTTTATTTTTTTTAAAACCTTGACAGTGTTCACCGCCGTAACGCAAAGAATTTTTGTAGCAAATTTCACGTTTTTATGTCCAGTATTTCAAAAGATTATGCGGTATGTACATACCCAGCCAGCCAGCCAGCCAGCCACATACATACATACATATTCCTTTTGAGATTTATATATATACAAGCCGATATGTGCCCGATTCTTGGAACGGGCTTTTTTTTAGAATATGCTTGACACATTATAGTTTTTTAGTTTTGTTTTTGCAACATAAATAAAGTAGTATTTTTTGTGGTCGGTATTTTTTTAATTTATTTTTGTTTTGCACACTTTATTATACACCAATTCAATATACAACTAAAAAGGAAAAACAAATTTTTTTTTTTTTATTTCTTGCTCAAAGTATGACCACTATGATCGAATTTTGTGAGATAATTGGGTAATTAAACTCTTTCTGTAAAACAGAACTCACATGTCTTTTAAAAAGTACTGTTAATTCGAAAATGATTGTTTGATATATTTTTTGCTACAACATTAGTCGTAGATCAATATTTATTTATTTTTGCTTTTTTTTTTGTTTTTGTTGGTGTTATTTGCTATTTATTTATTGTTGCTTTGGTAGCAAACTTAGAATTAAATTTTAAATTCAACAGGAAAAACAATAACAACTGAAACCGATATGAATCATAGTTTATACAACGTATACGACATGAATTAAAACTTTTAAAAGTTGGTTTTTCAAATTTAAACATTGCCCGGCAATATAAAAATTTCCCGCTACATAGTTTATAAGACGTATACGATACAAATTAAAACTTTAAAACGTTGAGCTCGGCAATTTAAACATTGCCTGGCAATTGAAAAATTTCCCGCTACAAAGTTTATAAGACGTATACACAGAATAGGTATAGAACAGAATGCACAATCCCTATATACGCAGTCACTAAAAGTTACCATTTTCCGCAATGCAGCGGTCGCTAGAGACGCTACTATAGTAAAATGTGAAAGGATATCTACGTCTGCCATAAATATATACAATATATATAGGGCCTACATTATCTTTCATTATAGGCTTACTTTTATATAAATTTGACTTAATTACCCATTTTGTTTTGAACATTATATGATTAGGCCAATATGATGTAAAAATATTTATTATCCGGTACTGATTTGAAAAAAAAATGGCTTAGACGTAGCTCGGTACCGGTAACTAAATTGCTACGGCTACCGGTACATAAATATATATACTTTTTAAACCAAAATAAACTTTTAAAATTATGAAGGGAAATAGGCATATAATTCATAATGAGTTAATATGAGGTTGTTTATGCTGTTGTTTATCCTTTATGGAATCAGGAAAGCCATGCAGTTTGACATGCTCTTTTTTACGATAATCAGTCGATTTCGCATCATTGTTGTAGTTTATTACACAACCGTTTATGCACATTTTGCCTGAAATATTAGCTTTGGGTGTTTGAAATTGCGCATTCTGTTTTATATCTATTCTGTGGACATATACAACACGAATAAAAACGTGAAGGAATTTTTATTTGCCAGATACAACGTAAGATACCCATTAAAACCATTAATCATTACCCATTATAACAATTTAAAAATATCCCGCTATAAATTACGACGCAAATTAAAACGTGAATATATTTTGTTCTATTCATTCATAAAGTACATTAGCAAAGGTTGAAGCGAAGTTAATTAAAATGAATACGCAAAATTCGATGACGCCATAAAAAAAAAAGACAACCAGCTATCTCTGCGCAAACTTTGATGACGTCATCCTGAAAAAAATCTCAACGCCATCCTTTTTTAATTTTTTTTAGCGCGATCGATCGAAAAACTATAAAAAGTTGGAACGGCAAATTCAACATGAACCCAAAATATGTCGTTTTATTCGCGTTTTTTGACCAAACTGACCACTGCGGTCATTTTAATTTTTTTAAAACCTTGACAGTGTTCACCGCCGTAACGCAAAGAATATTTGTAGCAAATTTCACGTTTTTATGTCCAGTATTTAAAAAGATTATGCGGTATGTACATACCCAGCCAGCCAGCCAGCCAGCCAGCCAGCCACATACATACATATTCCTTTTGAGATTTATATATATACAAGCCGTTATGTGCCCGGTCCTCCGAACCGGCTTAAAGTTATGTTTACATACACTCTAACTACTCAGGCAGTTATAATGAGATTGCCCGCATGACCTACGACACGAATTTAAACGTGAGGTAATTTTTTATTTGCCCGCTACAACATGAATTACCCGTTCAAATCATTACTCATCACCCATTATAACAATTACAAAATTGCCCGCTATAAATTACGACGCAAATTAAAACATGAATATATTTTGTTCTATTCATTGATAAAGAACATTCGACAGTACTTTTATTTTTTTTTTAATGATTGTTTGATATTTTTTTTTACGACAAACATAAGGTCGCAGACCTATGTTGTGTTGTTTTTGTTTATTTGCTATTTATTTATTTATTGTTGCTTTGGAAGCAAACTTAGAATTAAATTTTCTATTCAACATGTAAAACAATAACAAATGAAACCCATATGAAATAATGTTTATAAAACGTATACGACACGAATTAAAACTTTAAAAAGTTAGTTCCGGCCATTCGAACATTGCCCGGCAAATTAAACATTGCCCGGTTATATAAACATTGCCCGGTAATTTAAACATTGCCCGGTAATGTAAACATTGCCCGGTAATTTAAACATTGCCCGGTAATTTAAACATTACCCGGTAAGTTAAACATTGCCCGGTATTATAAACATTGCCCGGTAATTTAAACATTGCCCGGTAATTTAAACATTGCCCGGTAATTTAAACATTGCCCGGTAATTTAAACATTGCCCGGTAATTTAAACATTGCCCGGTATTATAAACATTGCCCGGTAATTTAAACATTGCCCGGTAATTTAAACAATGGCCGTTACCAAGGCGATAAGCCTAAAGGTGCCCAGTTCTCGGAACTGGATAAAATAACCCATGGAGTTATAAACAATAGTCTTCCATTTAAATATTGCATTCTACAAATTACGACGCAAATTAAAACAACTTCTTAAACGCATAAATACGCAAAATTTGATGACGCCATATAATTATAAGCTTAAATATAGAGTGTAACCAGGACCACTGCGTTTAAATATGCTTAATAAGGCGTCGGTATTACTTCCCGAAACAGAAAAAAAAATACTATATCTATTTGCTTTGTCCTATGTTTGTAAAGTTTTAAATTATTAATTAGCTTTAAGTCATGTATTCACAGTGTAAAGTATTAAAGTAGTGATAGATTAAGAAAATCAACTACAGTATTGGTAGTGTAAAGAATTTATGTTGTTTACGGCACGTAGACAATTTAAACATGATGAAAATTTGTTCCCGTCATTGAGTTGAGATAAAAATCCATGCACATAGTTTGATGACGTCAATTTAAACATGAATGAAAAATGTCCCTTCATTGCTATAAAATCCATGCGCAAAGATTGATGACGTCATAAAAATAATCTCAGCGCATCCTTTTTTTTCTAACCTTGTGACGAAAAACTATAAAAAGTTGTACTGGCAAAGACAATGTGAATCAAAAGTTGTGTTTTATTCGCGTTTTTTGACCAAACTGACCACTGCGGTCATTTTAATTGTTTTAAAACCTTGACAGTGTTCACCGCCGTAACGCAAAGAATATTTGTAGCAAATTTCACGTTTTTATGTCCAGTATTTAAAAAGATTATGCGGTATGTACATACCCAGCCAGCCACATATTCCTTTTGAGATTTATATATATACAAGCCGTTTTGTGCCCGATTCTTCGAACGGGCTTTTTTTTAGAATATGCTTGACACATTATAGTTTTTTAGTTTTGTTTTTGCAACATACATAAAGTAGTATGTTTTTTTTTTGTGGTCAGTATTTTTTAAATTTATTTTTGTTTTGCACACTTTATTATACACCAATTCAATATACAACTAAAAAGGAAAAACAAATAATAATAATTTTTTTTTATTTCTTGCTCAAAGTATGACCACTATGATCGAATTTTGTGAGTTTATTGGGTAATTAAACTCTTTCTGTAAAACAGAACTCACATGTCTTTAAAAAAGTACTGTTAATTCAAAAATGATTGTTTGATTTTTTTTTTCTACAACATTAGTCGTAGATAAATATTTTTTTTTTGTGTGTTTTTTTGTTGGTGATATTTGCTATTTATTTATTGTTGCTTTGGAAGCAATCTTAAAATTAAATTTTAAATTCAACAGGAAAAACAATAACAACTGAAACCGATATGAATCATAGTTTATACAACGTATACGACATGAATTAAAACTTTAAAAAGTTGGTCTGGCAAATTCAAACATTGCCCGGCAATATAAAAATTTCCCACTACATAGTTTATAAGACGTATACGATACAAATTAAAACTTTAAAACGTTGAGCTCGACAATTTAAACATTGCCTGGCAATTGAAAAATTTCCCGCTACAAAGTTTATAAGACGTATACACAGAATAGGTATAGAACAGAATGCACAATCTCTATATACGCAGTCACTGAAAGTTACCATTTTCCGCAATGCAGCGGTCGATAGAGACGCTACTATAATAAAATGAGAAAGGATATCTACGTCTGCCATAAATATATACAATATATATAGGGCCTACATTATCTTTCATTATAGGCTTACTTTTATATAAATTTGACTTAATTACCCATTTTGTTTTCAACATTATAGGATTAGGCCAATATGATGTAAAAATATTTATTACCCGGTACTGATTTGAAAAAAAATGGCTTAGACGTAGCTCGGTACCGGTAACTAAATTGCTACGGCTACCGGTACATAAATATATACTTTTTAAACCAAAATAAACTTTTAAAATTATGAATGGAAATAGGCATATAATTCATAATGAGTTAATATGAGGTTGTTTATGCCGTTGTTTATCCTTTATGGAGTCAGGAAAGCCATGCAGTTTGACATGTTTTTTTTTACGATAATCAGTCGTTTTCGCATCATTGTTGTAGTTTATTACACAACCGTTTATGCACATTTTGCCTGAACTATTAGCTTTGGGTGTTCAAACTTGTAGATTTGAAGAAAAGGACGTTGTAGGCTAAATAAGCATAAATATAGAGTGTAACCAGGACCGCTGCGTTTAAATAGGCTTACTATGGCGTCGGTATTACTGCCCAAAACAGAAATAAAATGCGATTGCGCATTCTGTTTTATACCTATTCTGTGGACACATACAACACGAATAAAAACGTGAAGGAATTTTGTATTTCCCAGATACAACGTAAGATACCCATTCAAACCATTAATCATTACCCATTATAACAATTTAAAAATATCCCGCTATAAATTACGACGCAAATTAAAACGTGAATATATTTTGTTCTATTCATTCATAAAGTACATTAGCAAAGGTTGAAGCAAAGTTAATTTTAAATGAATACGCAAAATTTGATGACGTCATAACGAAAAGCCGGCTAGCTATCTCTGCGCAAACTTTGATGACGTCATCCTGAAAAAAATCTCAACGCCATCCTTTTTTTTATTTTTTTAGCGCGATCGATCGAAAAACTATAAAAAGTTGGAACGGCAATTTTAACATGAACCCAAAATATGTCGTTTTATTCGCGTTTTTTGACCAAACTGACCACTGCGGTCATTTTAATTTTTTTAAAACCTTGACAGTGTTCACCGCCGTAACGCAAAGAATATTTGTAGCAAATTTCACGTTTTTATGTCCAGTATTTAAAAAGATTATGCGGTATGTACATACCCAGCCAGCCACATATTCCTTTTGAGATTTATATATATATATGATATATGACAAGCCGTTATGTGCCCGGTCCTCCGAACCGGCTAAAAGTTATGTTTACATACACTATAACTACTCAGTCAGTTATAATGAGATGACCTACGACACGAATTTAAACGTGAGGTAATTTTTTATTTGCCCGCTACAACATGAATTACCCGTTAAAATCATTACTCATCACCCATTATAACAATTACAAAATTGCCCGCTATAAATTACGACGCAAATTAAAACATGAATATATTTTGTTCTATTCATTGATTAAGAACATTCGACAGTACTTTTTTTTTTTTTATGATTGTTTGATATATTTTTTTTACGACAAACATTAAGTCGCAGACCTATGTTGTGTTGTTTTTGTTTATTTGCTATTTATTTATTTATTGTTGCTTTGGAAGCAAACTTAGAATTAAATTTTCTATTCAACATGTAAAACAATAACAAATGAAACCCTTATGAAATAATGTTTATAAAACGTATGCGACACGAATAACAAATTTAAAAATTTAGTTCCGGCAATTTGAACATTGCCCGGCAAATTAAACATTGCCCGGTAATTTAAACATTGCCCGGTAATTTAAACATTGCCCGGTATTATAAACATTGCCCGGTATTAGAAAAATTGCCCGGTAATTTAAACATTGCCCGGTAATTTAAACATTGCCCGGTAATTTAAACATTGCCCGGTATTATAAACATTGCCCGGTATTATAAACATTGCCCGGTAATTTAAACATTGCCCGGTAATTTAAACATTGCCCGGTATTATAAACATTGCCCGGTATTATAAACATTACCCGGTAATTTAAACATTGCCCGGTAATTTAAACAATGGCCGTTACCTAGGCGATAAGCCTAAAGGTGCCCAGTTCTCGGAACTGGATAAAATAACCCATGGAGTTATAAACAATAGTCTTAAGCGGGCATAAAGTATTTTCCGGTAACTTATACCATTTAAATATTGCATTTTACAAATTACGACGCAAATTAAAACAAAATTTTGTTCCCTTCTTAAACGCATAAATACGCAAAATTTGATGACGCCATATAATTATAAGCTTAAATATAGAGTGTAACCAGGACCATTGCGTTTAAATAAGCTTAGTAAGGCGTCGGTATTACTTCCCGAAACAGAAAAAAAAATGCTAAATCTATTTGCTTTGTCCTATGTTTGTAAAGTTTTAAATTATTAATTAGCTTTAAGTCATGTATTCACAGTGTAAAGTATTAAAGTAGTGATAGATTAGGAAAATCAACTACAGTATTGGTAGTGTAAAGAATTTATGTTGTTTACGGCACGTAGACAATTTAAACATGAAGAAAATTTGTTCCCGTCATTGAGTTGAGATAATAAAATCCATGCACATAGTTTGATGACGTCAATTTAAACATGAATGAAAAATGTCCCTTCATTGCTATAAAATCCATGCGCAAAGATTGATGACGTCATAAAAATAATCTCAGCGCATCCTTTTTTTTTCTAACTTTGTGACGAAAAACTATAAAAAGTTGGAACGGCAAATTCAACATGAACCCAAAATGTGTCGTTTTATTCGCGTTTTTTGACCAAACTGACCACTGCGGTCATTTTATTTTTTTTAAAACCTTGACAGTGTTCACCGCCGTAACGCAAAGAATTTTTGTAGCAAATTTCACGTTTTTATGTCCAGTATTTAAAAAGATTATGCGGTATGTACATACCCAGCCAGCCACATATTCCTTTTGAGATTTATATATATACAAGCCGTTATGTGCCCGGTCCTCCGAACCGGCTAAAAGTTATGTTTACATACACTCTAACTACTCAGGCAGTTATAATGAGATTGCCTGCATGACCTACGACACGAATTTAAACGTGAGGTAATTTTTTATTTGCCCGCTACAACATGAATTACCCGTTAAAATCATTACTCATCACCCATTATAACAATTACAAAATTGCCCGCTATAAAATACGACGCAAATTAAAACATGAATATATTTTGTTCTATTCATTGATAAAGAACATTCGACAGTACTTTTATTTTTTTTTTAATGATTGTTTGATATATTTTTTTACGACAAACATTAAGTCGCAGACCTATGTTGTGTTGTTTTTGTTTATTTGCTATTTATTTATTTATTGTAGCTTTGGAAGCAAACTTAGAATTAAATTTTCTATTCAACATGTAAAACAATAACAAATGAAACCCATATGAAATAATGTTTATAAAACGTATACGACACGAATTAAAACTTTAAAAAGTTAGTTCCGGCAATTCGAACATTGCCCGGCAAATTAAACATTGCCCGGTTATATAAACATTGCCCGGTAATTTAAACATTGCCCGGTAATTTAAACATTGCCCGGTAATTTAAACATTGCCCGGTAATTTAAACATTGCCCGGTAATTTAAACATTGCCCGGTAATTTAAACATTGCCCGGTAATTTAAACATTGCCCGGTAATTTAAACATTGCCCGGTATTATAAACATTGCCCGGTAATTTAAACATTGCCCGGTAATTTAAACATTGCCCGGTAATTTAAACATTGCCCGGTAATTTAAACATTGCCCGGTAATTTAAACAATGGCCGTTACCAAGGCGATAAGCCTAAAGGTGCCCAGTTCTCGGAACTGGATAAAATAACCCATGGATTTATAAACAATAGTCTTCCATTTAAATATTGCATTCTACAAATTACGACGCAAATTAAAACAACTTCTTAAACGCATAAATACGCAAAATTTGATGACGCCATATAATTATAAGCTTAAATATAGAGTGTAACCAGGACCACTGCGTTTAAATATGCTTAATAAGGCGTCGGTATTACTTCCCGAAACAGAAAAAAAAATACTATATCTATTTGCTTTGTCCTATGTTTGTAAAGTTTTAAATTATTAATTAGCTTTAAGTCATGTATTCACAGTGTAAAGTATTAAAGTAGTGATAGATTAAGAAAATCAATGTAATCGCATAATGATATTTTACATACACTTTATCTACCCATGGAGTTATAATGAGATTGCCCGCTACACAGTTAATATATACGGCAATTAATAAAACCCTGCCCGTTAAAAAGTTTATCGATGTATACGTCACAAATTTAAATGTGAATGACATTTTGTACGCCCGCTACAACCGAAACGAACTGAAACGTGAAATATTTCCCGCTAGAAACGAATTGAAACGTGAAATATTTCCCGCTAGAAAGATTTTAATGCGTATACGCCCGCTTCAAACGAATTGAAAAAGCTAAAAGTTATGTTTACATACACTCTTACTACTCAAGCAGTTATAATGAGATTGCACGCAACAACTACAAAGTTTATATTTCGTATACGACACGAATTAAAACGTGAATATATTTCGTTCTATTCATTCATAAAGTACATTAGCAAAGGTTGAAGCAAAGTTAATTTTAAATGAATACGCAAAATTTGATGACGTCATAACGAAAAGCCGGCTAGCTATCTCTGCGCAAACTTTGATGACGTCATCCTGAAAAAAATCTCAACGCCATCCTTTTTTGTATTTTTTTAGCGCGATCGATCGAAAAACTATAAAAAGTTGGAACGGCAATTTTAACATGAACCCAAAATATGTCGTTTTTTTCGCGTTTTTTGACCAAACTGACCACTGCGGTCATTTTAATTTTTTTAAAACCTTGACAGTGTTCACCGCCGTAACGCAAAGAATATTTGTAGCAAATTTCACGTTTTTATGTCCAGTATTTAAAAAGATTATGCGGTATGTACATACCCAGCCAGCCAGCCAGCCAGCCACATACATACATATTCCTTTTGAGATTTATATATATATATGATATGATATGACAAGCCGTTATGTGCCCGGTCCTCCGAACCGGCTAAAAGTTATGTTTACATACACTATAACTACTCAGGCAGTTATAATGAGATTGCCCGCATGACCTACGACACGAATTTAAACGTGAGGTAATTTTTTATTTGCCCGCTACAACATGAATTACCCGTTAAAAACATTACTCATCACCCATTACAACAATTACAAAATTGCCCGCTATAAATTACGACGCAAATTAAAACATGAATATATTTTGTTCTATTCATTGATTAAGAACATTCGACAGTACTTGTTTTTTTTTAATGATTGTTTGATATATTTTTTTACGACAAACATTAAGTCGCAGACCTATGTTGTGTTGTTTTTGTTATTTACTATTTATTTATTTATTGTAGCTTTGGAAGCAAACTGATAATTAAATTTTCTATTTAACATGTAAAACAATAACAAATGAAACCCATAAGAAACAAAGAAGAAATATTTTTTTTTTACATTGTGTTCAATGTAATCGCATAATGATCTTTTACATACACTTTACATATCCATGGAGTTATAATGAGATTGCCCGCTACACAGTTAATATATAAGGCAATTAAAGGTAATTTTTTATTTGCCCGCTACAACATGAATTACCCGTTAAAATCATTACTCATCACCCATTATAACAATTACAAAATTGCCCGCTATAAATTTCGACGCAAATTAAAACATGAATATATTTTGTTCTATTCATTGATAAAGAACATTCGACAGTACTTTTTTTTTTTAATGATTGTTTGATATATTTTTTTACTACAAACATTAAGTCGCAGACCTATGTTGTGTTGTTTTTGTTATTTACTATTTATTTATTTATTGTAGCTTTGGAAGCAAACTTATAATTAAATTTTCTATTTAACATGTAAAACAATAACAAATGAAACCCATAAGAAACAAAGAAGAAATATTTTTTTTTTACATTGTGTTCAATGTAATCGCATAATGATCTTTTACATACACTTTACATATCCATGGAGTTATAATGAGATTGCCCGCTACACAGTTAATATATAAGGCAATTAAAGGTAATTTTTTATTTGCCCGCTACAACATGAATTACCCGTTAAAATCATTACTCATCACCCATTATAACAATTACAAAATTGCCCGCTATAAATTACGACGCAAATTAAAACATGAATATATTTTGTTCTATTCATTGATAAAGAACATTCGACAGTACTTTTATTTTTTTTTTAATGATTGTTTGATATATATTTTTTACGACAAACATTAAGTCGCAGACCTATGTTGTGTTGTTTTTGTTTATTTGCTATTTATTTATTTATTGTTGCTTTGGAAGAAAACTTAGAATTAAATTTTCTATTCAACATGTAAAACAATAACAAATGAAACCCATATGAAATAATGTTTATAAAACGTATACGACACGAATTAAAACTTTAAAAAGTTAGTTCCAGCAATTTGAACATTGCCCGGCAAAGTAAACATTGCCCGGTAATATAAACATTGCCCGGTAATTTAAACATTGCCCGGTATTATAAACATTGCCCGGTAATTTAAACATTGCCCGGTAATTTAAACATTGCCCGGTAATTTAAACATTGCCCGGTAATTTAAACATTGCCCGGTAATTAAAACATTGCCCGGTATTTTAAACATTGCCCGGTAATTTAAACATTGCCCGGTAATTTAAACAATGGCCGTTACCAAGGCGATAAGTCTAAAGGTGCCCAGTTCTGGGAACTGGATAAAATAACCCATGGAGTTATAAGCAATAGTCTTAAGCGGGGATAAAGTATTTTCCGGTAACTTAAGCCATTTAAATATTGCATTCTACAAATTACGACGCAAATTAAAACAAAATTTTGTTCCCTTCTTAAACGCATAAATACGCAAAATTTGATGACGCCATATAATTATAAGCTTAAATATAGAGTGTAACCAGGACCACTGCGTTTAAATATGCTTAGTAAGGCGTCGGTATTACTTCCCGAAACAGAAAAAAAATGCTAAATCTATTTGCTTTGTCCTATGTTTGTAAAGTTTTAAATTATAAATTAGCTTTAAGTCATGTATTCACAGTGTAAAGTATTAAAGTAGTGATAGATTAAGAAAATCAACTACAGTATTGGTAGTGTAAAGAATGTATGTTGTTTACGGCACGTAGGCAATTTAAACATGAAGAAAATTTGTTCCCATCATTGAGATAAAAATCCATGCACATAGTTTGATGACGTCAATTTAAACATGAATGAAAAATGTCCCTTCATTGCTATAAAATCCATGCGCAAAGATTGATGACGTCATAAAAATAATCTCAGCGCATCCTTTTTTTTTCTAACTTTGTGACGAAAAACTATAAAAAGTTGTACTGGCAAAGACAATGTGAATCAAAAGTTGTGTTTTTTCGCGTTTTTTGACCAAACTGACCACTGCGGTCATTTTAATTTTTTTTAAACCTTGACAGTGTTCACCGCCGTAACGCAAAGAATATTTGTAGCAAATTTCACGTTTTTATGTCCAGTATTTAAAAAGATTATGCGGTATGTACATAGCCAGCCACATACATACATACATACATATTCCTTTTGAGATTTATATATATACAAGCCGTTATGTGCCCGATTCTTCGAACGGGTTTTTTTTTAGAATATGCTTGAAACATTATAGTTTTTTAGTTTTGTTTTTGCAACATACATAAAGTAGTATGTTTTTTTTTGTGGTCAGTATTTTTTAAATTTATTTTTGTTTTGCACACTTTATTATACACCAATTCAATATACAACTAAAAAGGAAAAACAAATAATAATATTTTTTTTTTATTTCTTGCTCAAAGTATGACCACTATGATCGAATTTTGTGAGTTTATTGGGTAATTAAACTCTTTCTGTAAAACAGAACTCACATGTCTTTTAAAAAGTACTGTTAATTCGAAAATGATTGTTTGATATATTTTTTTGCTACAACATTAGTCGTAGATCAATATTTTTTTTTTTTTTGTTTTTTTTGTTTTTGTTGGTGTTATTTGCTATTTATTTATTGTTGCTTTGAAAGCAAACTTAGAATTAATATTTAAATTCAACAGGAAAAACAATAACAACTGAAACCGATATGAATCATAGTTAAGACAACGTATACGACATGAATTAAAACTTTAAAAAGTTGGTCCGGCAAATTTAAACATTGCCCGGCAATATAAAAATTTCCCGCTACATAGTTTATAAGACGTATACGATACAAATTAAAACTTTAAAACGTTGAGCTCGGCAATTTAAACATTGTCTGGCAATTGAAAAATTTCCCGCTACAAAGTTTATAAGACGTATACACAGAATAGGTATAGAACAGAGCGCACAATCCCTATATACGCACTCACTAAAAGTTACCATTTTCCGCAATGCAGCGGTTGCTAGAGACGCTACTATAGTAAAATGAGAAATGATATCTACGTCTGCCATAAATATATACAATATATATAGGGCCTACATTATCTTTCATTATAGGCTTACTTTTATATAAATTTGACTTAATTACCCATTTTGTTTTGAACATTATATGATTAGGCCAATATGATGTAAAAATATTTATTACCCGGTACTGATTTGAAAAAAAAAATGGCTTAGACGTAGCTCGGTACCGGTAACTAAATTGCTGCGGCTACCGGTACATAAATATATATACTTTTTAAACCAAAATAAACTTTTAAAATTATGAAGGGAAATAGGCATATAATTCATAATGAGTTAATATGAGGTTGTTTATGCTGTTGTTTATCCTTTATGGAGTCAGGAAAGCCATGCAGTTTGACATGCTCTTTTTTACGATAATCAGTCGTTTTCGCATCATTGTTGTAGTTTATTACACAACCGTTTATGCACATTTTGCCTGAAATATTAGCTTTGGGTGTTCGAACTTGTAGATTTGAAGAAAAGGACGTTGTAGGCTAAATAAGCATATATATAGAGTGTAACCAGGACCACTGCGTTTAAATAGGCTTAGTATGGCGTCGGTATTACTGCCCAAAACAGAAATAAAATGCGATTGCGCATTCTGTTTTATACCTATTCTGTGGACATATACAACACGAAAAAAAACGTGAAGGAATTTTGTATTTGCCAGATACAACGTAAGATACCCATTAAAACCATTAATCATTACCCATTATAACAATTTAAAAATATCCCGCTATAAATTACGACGCAAATTAAAACGTGAATATATTTTGTTCTATTCATTCATAAAGTACATTAGCAAACGTTGAAGCGAAGTTAATTAAAATGAATACGCAACATTTGATGACGCCATAAAAAAAGACAGCCAGCTAACACTGCGCAAACTTTGATGACGTCATACAAAAATAATCTCTGCGCACCTTTTTTTCTTATTTGTTTTAGCGCGATCGATTGAAAAACTATAAAAAGTTGGAACGGCAAATTCAACATGAACCCAAAATATGTCGTTTTATTCGCGTTTTTTGACCTAACTGACCACTGCGGTCATTTTAATTTTTTTTAAACCTTGACAGTGTTCACCGCCGTAACGCAAAGAATATTTGTAGCAAATTTCACGTTTTTATGTCCAGTATTTAAAAAGATTATGCGGTATGTACATAGCCAGCCACATACATACATACATACATATTCCTTTTGAGATTTATATATATAAATGACAAGCCGTTATGTGCCCGGTCCTCCGAACCGGCTAAAAGTTATGTTTACATACACTCTAACTACTCAGGCAGTTATAATGAGATTGCCCGCATGACCTACGACACGAATTTAAACGTGAGGTAATTTTTTATTTGCCCGCTACAACATGAATTACCCGTTAAAATCATTACTCATCACCCATTATAACAATTACAAAATTGCCCGCTATAAATTACGACGCAAATTAAAACATGAATATATTTTGTTCTATTCATTGATTAAGAACATTCGACAGTACTTTTTTTTTTTTTAATGATTGTTTGATATATTTTTTTTACGACAAACATTAAGTCGCAGACCTATGTTGTGTAGTTTTTGTTTATTTGCTATTTATTTATTTATTGTTGCTTTGGAAGCAAACTTAGAATTAAATTTTCTATTCAACATGTAAAACAATAACAAATGAAACCCTTATGAAATAATGTTTATAAAACGTATACGACACGAATTAAAACTTTAAAAATTTTAGTTCCGGCAATTTGAACATTGCCCGGCAAATTAAACATTGCACGGTAATTTAAACATTGCCCGGTAATTTAAACATTGCCCGGTATCATAAACATTGCCCGGTATTATAAACATTGCCCGGTAATTTAAACATTGCCCGGTAATTTAAACATTGCCCGGTAATTTAAACATTGGCCGGTATTATAAACATTGCCCGGTATTATAAACATTGCCCGGTAATTTAAACATTGCCCGGTAATTTAAACATTGCCCGGTATTATAAACATTGCCCGGTATTATAAACATTGCCCGGTAATTTAAACATTGCCCGGTAATTTAAACATTGCCCGGTATTATAAACATTGCCCGGTATTATAAACATTGCCCGGTAATTTAAACATTGCCCGGTAATTTAAACAATGGCCGTTACCTAGGCGATAAGCCTAAAGGTGCCCAGTTCTCGGAACTGGATAAAATAACCCATGGAGTTATAAACAATAGTCTTAAGCGGGGATAAAGTATTTTCCGGTGACTTATACCATTTAAATATTGCATTCCACAAAAAACGACGCAAATTAAAACAAAATTTTGTTCCCTTCTTAAACGCATAAATACGCAAAATTTTATGACGCCATATAATTATAAGCTTAAATATAGAGTGTAACCAGGACCACTGCGTTTAAATAAGCTTAGTAAGGCGTCGGTATTACTTCCCGAAACAGAAAAAAAAATGCTAAATCTATTTGCTTTGTCCTATGTTTGTAAAGTTTTAAATTATTAATTAGCTTTAAGTCATGAATTCACAGTGTAAAGTATTAAAGTAGTGATAGATTAAGAAAATCAACTACAGTATTGGTAGTGTAAAGAATTTATGTTGTTTACGGCACGTAGACAATTTAAACATGAAGAAAATTTGTTCCCGTCATTGAGTTGAGATAATAAAATCCATGCACATAGTTTGATGACGTCAATTTAAACATGAATGAAAAATGTCCCTTCATTGCTATAAAATCCATGCGCAAAGATTGATGACGTCATAAAAATAATCTCAACGCCATCCTTTTTTTTTATTTTCTTAGCGCGATTGATCGAAAAACTATAAAAAGTTGGAACGGAAAATTCAACATGAACCCAAAATATGTCGTTTTATTCGCGTTTTTTGACCAAACTGACCACTGCGGTCATTTTAATTTTTTTTAAACCTTGACAGTGTTCACCGCCGTAACGCAAAGAATATTTGTAGCAAATTTCACGTTTTTATGTCCAGTATTTAAAAAGATTATGCGGTATGTACATACCCAGCCAGCCAGCCAGCCAGCCAGCCAGCCACATATTCCTTTTGAGATTTATATATATACAAGCCGTTATGTGCCCGGTCCTCCGAACCGGCTAAAAGTTATGTTTACATACACTCTAACTACTCAGGCAGTTATAATGAGATTGCCCGCATGACCTACGACACGAATTTAAACGTGAGGTAATTTTTTATTTGCCCGCTACAACATGAATTACCCGTTAAAATCATTACTCATCACCCATTATAACAATTACAAAATTGCCCGCTATAAATTACGACGCAAATTAAAACATGAATATATTTTGTTCTATTCATTGATTAAGAACATTCGACACTACTTTTTTTTTTTTAATGATTGTTTGATATATTTTTTTTACGACAAACATTAAGTCGCAGACCTATGTTGTGTTGTTTTTGTTTTTTTGCTATTTATTTATTTATTGTTGCTTTGGAAGCAAACTTAGAATTATATTTTCTATTCAACATGTAAAACAATAACAAATGAAACCCTTATGAAATAATGTTTATAAAACGTATACGACACGAATTAAAACTTTAAAAATTTAGTTCCGGCAATTTGAAAATTGCCCGGCAAATTAAACATTGCCCGGTAATTTAAACATTGTCTGGTAATTTAAACATTGCCCGGTATTATAAACATTGCCCGGTATTATAAACATTGCCCGGTATTATAAACATTGCCCGGTAATTTAAACATTGCCCGGTATTATAAACATTGCCCGGTATTATAAACATTGCCCGGTAATTTAAACATTGCCCGGTAATTTAAACATTGCCCGGTATTATAAACATTGCCCGGTATTATAAACATTGCCCGGTAATTTAAACATTGCCCGGTAATTTAAACATTGCCCGGTATTATAAACATTGCCCGGTATTATAAACATTGCCCGGTAATTTAAACATTGCCCGGTAATTTAAACATTGTCCGGTATTATAAACATTGCCCGGTAATTTAAACATTGCCCGGTAATTTAAACATTGCCTGGTATTATTAACATTGCCCGGTAATTTAAACATTGCCCGGTAATTAAAACAATGGCCGTTACCAAGGCGATAAGCCTAAAGGTGCCCAGTTCTCGGAACTGGATAAAATAACCCATGGAGTTATAAGCAATTGTCTTAAGCGGGGATAAAGTATTTTCCGGTAACTTAATTTTTTTACTTAAACCATTTAAATATTGCATTCTACAAATTACGACGCAAATTAAAACAAAATTTTGTTCCCTTCTTAAACGCATAAATACGCAAAATTTGATGACGCCATATAATTATAAGCTTAAATATAGAGTGTAACCAGGACCACTGCGTTTAAATAAGCTTAGTAATGCGTCGGTATTACTTCCGAAAACAGAAAAAAAATGCTAAATCTATTTGCTTTGTCCTATGTTTGTAAAGTTTTAAATTATTAATTAGCTTTAAGTCATGTATTCATAGTGTAAAGTATCAAAGTAGTGATAGATTAAGAAAATCAACTACAGTATTGGTAGTGTAAAGAATTTATGTTGTTTACGGCACGTAGACAATTTAAACATGAAAAAAAATTTGTTCCCGTCATTGAGTTGAGATAATAAAATCCATGCACATAGTTTGATGACGTCAATTTAAACATGAATGAAAAATGTCTCTTCATTGCTATAAAATCCATGCGCAAAGATTGATGACGTCATAAAAATAATCTCAGCGCATCCTTTTTTTTTCTAACTTTGTGACGAAAAACTATAAAAAGTTGTACTGGCAAAGACAATGTGAATCAAAAGTTGTGTTTTTTTCACGTTTTTTGACCAAACTGACCACTGCGGTCATTTTAATTTTGTTAAAACCTTGACAGTGTTCACCGCCGTAACGCAAAGAATATTTGTAGCAAATTTCACGTTTTTATGTCCAGTATTTAAAAAGATTATGCGGTATGTACATACCCAGCCTGCCAGCCAGCCACATACATACATACATATTCCTTTTGAGATTTATATATATATATGATATGATATGATATGATATATATATATGATATGATATGATATATGATATGATTTATATTATTACATTAGCGACAACCTTCACTGTGATTGTTGCTTGCTAAGCTTCGTTGATCCAGTGTTTGGGTGATGATTCAGTGAGGCCGAGATCCATCACTAGCTCTGACAGTGAAATATTAAATATCTCCTTCAATGTAGCCAACGACAGTTTGAACGATGAACAATAAAAGACAGAATAAAATCCTTCAGTAGTAATATCAACTGGTTTATTAAGTCAACAACAAGTTTTCAATAACTTCTTTTGAAGTGTAAAAATCTTCTAACATCAAATTCAGTACATTTAAGAGAGCAAACAATCTTACGACCAGTCAGTACCACTGTCGGAGTAAGAACTCACTATTTGGCTGGGGACGCCGAGCAACTCTGAGCTCATTGTGGCGGAACCAATGGGAAGGCTGGAATTCGTGAACCTAGCCGCATAAATTATATCAACGGCGGGAAAAAGTTCCGGCAGAGAAAAGAAAACTCTCTTGAGGAGGGGTGTGGAGGAGGGGGAATAACCTTCAGTCAATCGATGTCTGAAAATCAACTAGTTCAAACCAGTTGTTCTATTAATAGCGTTCAGTCTCGACTGTCGTTTTTATTTAGACAAGGGGAAGTTTACACAAGCCTTATCTATTAATATTTTTTATGCAATTGCAAAGGGAATGGACATATTTTAATAGATTAGCTATAGTTTTAAATGTTAGAACCATATTACATTTTCAATACCATGTTCCATAATAATAATAATATATAATGGGAATAATAGTGGTTTATAATAGTGACACGTAACACTTCTCAACCCACAGAGAAAGAAAATGTGTCATAGATAATGGGAAATTTTCTTTTATCAATGTTATAAAAAATTAAGTGCTCATTATGCAAAAACAAAAAAATTAAACAATTTCAGTGCACATTAGGCACATAACGAAAAACAGTTTTAACAAAAACAAGTATACATATACATCAGTCTACAACAACTAAAGTTCCCTTTTGTCAACCTTTTCGAATTATGTAACGAATCGGTACTGATGTGTGTATTTAGCTAAGGTCCTGTATGGTTTACCTTATCAATAACTTGTTCATTTGATGCAATAACGTATTATCCTAATTTTCAGTTATCTTACAACAACGTTAGTTAATTACCTTTTGCTATAGATATAACTCGTCTATGATTTACCGAGTCTAGTATAACCTGACTATTTCTCTTAATAAATAATAGTTAATTTCAAAGTTTTTACAATGGTCCAATCAAGGCGTAACTGCTACTGATACTGATTTAGTTTATCTGCAATAGTCAAAATGAACAATTTAACCCTTAGATACAATATCATAGTAGTCAATACTTTTTATCAACCTCGAGAAATTAGTTATTTACTTTACAGAGTACTCTAATATTCATTTTTATTTTATTCACAACCGGAAGTAGTGATACATAAATTTTTTAAATAACTTTAGTTAAATCCACAAGTTATTTTAACCTGTTTCGAAAAAAAAAATTTTTTTTCTACGCAATTTGGTTAAAAGTTTGATACATTACAACTTTATCTTTAATTTTTAAAAAAGTTTATTCAAGGCATTCATTTGATTTTTCATTGGAATTATAGAATCCTCTTATTTACAAACATTTACTTGATTTTAAACCCTTTTCAATATCATAGAGTGTTTTGTTTTTCATTTATTTTAGTACGTGCAAGCTATTTTTACTTAAAGTTCAACCGTTAGAGCTAACATATCAATTTAACCAAGACCCGCACATTACTACTCTTTTCTTTAAAATTATATATCTAGAGTTCTGAGTGTTATTATTTAAGGTTCTTATAAGTACAATGTCTCATTTATATCATTTTCTTTTTTTTTTTAGAAATGTGTAAACGTTGACCCTGTAGTACATTGCCTCATTCACTAATTTTATTCCGTATTCTTATAGTGCTAGTATGCACTAACATGGTCAAAGGGAAATGACTCAGTAAATAGTCAATAGTCAATAGTATAGTACAAGAGTTATGGGCCCTGGGAAGAATGTGAATATCACAATCTAGTTTGTTCTACTGCGTCGTAGCTTTATAAAACATGCTTTGCACGTTTTACATGTCTCAGTCTGATCACGGGGTCTTACATGTCTCAGTCTGATCACGGGGGGTAAAGGACCAGAGGAAAGTCAGTCGACTCAAATATCTAGAAGCGTGTAGACGTACACGTTAGACTCGGAATTATACTATATTTTATCAGAATACTATTTCATTTCTTGGACTCATATTATATTATATTATTCATTGGATATTATATGTGACTGTGATTTAATGTGATTAAATATATTTGTGCTGCAGAAGAGCGTTGTCAGATCATTTGTGACTACATAGATTATATTGAGTTCTTGCAGGAAGGTAAAATTACTATTTTAATGAACTGAACATTGTTGTTCAATGAGGATTAACAAACACCTCATTAACAGCTGGTGGCAGCCTGGTAAAAAGAAGAGATTATGGTGCAGCAAGTGCTGGCGATTGAAAAAATCATTATCGAGTCGTAAATTTGACATTTTTATAAACCATACCATATGGTCTGAGCAGCATACCAGTTTTTAACTGAAGTCTGAGTGCGACATAAATAAATATACTAATTTTTCATCTGAGCAACATATTAGCTCTATGATTTCAAGAGAAAATTCATGGATTGAATTTTTCTTAATGTAGTACAAATGGATAAAAAAATGTACTAATATATCTAAAGGAATACACCGGACATAATTTTCGGAACCGGATGTAAAGTAAAAAAAGATTATGTTGACAACTAATAAATATTCAATGTGGTTTATTATCGTCATCGAAAGAACATTTTACTTGACAATATAAACATTCTATATTATAAACCTTGTCAAGTAATGAACTGATGCAGGTTGGTGAACATTAATAACGAAACTCTTCCTGTCGTAACTAAATTCGTGATGTTGACATGTTCTCTACATGTTGAAGCCTAAGACTACCAATACTCGTTTCAATCCTGAACTATCTGATGTGCTGACCGAATCTGAGGTGTACCGAAACTATCTGATGTGCTTACCGAATCTGAAGTGTACCGAAACTATCTGATGTGCTTACCGAATCTGAAGTGTACCGAAACTATCTGATGTGCTTACCGAAACTATACCGAATCTGAATTTAAGAAAAACTATTGACTTTAAAGTTAAATATTAATGTGTGTACCAAAAGACTTTTGACATTTATAATGGTATACATTTTTTAATTCTGGGTTTTATTTAACCTAAATCTGAATTATTCTCAAGGAACCTTAAAATTATTGTGATTTCATACTGGATTATTAGTTAAGTAATTGTGTATTTCGAACAAGGATTTACAAACACTTTAATTACTTCATATTTTCTCAAACTTAATAATCCTAATGTTTATTATTATGCATGTTTACATTTCGTATTGCTATATGTATTAATGGTCTTGGTGGTGGTAGTTTGGCATATATCTCTCAATTTCTAAATCTTACCCTGTCTGTACTCTACTTCTGTTTCTTACAGAGAGATAGATGTTAAATGATTCTTTGATAGGGTAATTTCTGTTAGCTGTATTGACTTGTTTGTTTTTGTTCAAATTGTTATGGCCCTCTTTATATGATGACTATTATTACGACTCGTTAAATCGGATTCAATGAATATAGTTGTATCTTTATTAGAAGTATCTAGATTCTGCTAATCTGTAGCCCAAGCTAGGGGTTCCTTGACTGACAGGTCTATGCAGTAATGTAGTTATATTCGTGATAATTATCTTCAACACATTTCTCAACAACGATAGATCAAACAACTCCAGTTGTTGAATAAACAATTTTATTTAAATTGTAGACTCAATATAAACGATCAATAAACTTCATCAACTGGTGGCAACATAAGTATCAATAAAATGGCATTATATGTACATGTATGAATATAGCCACTTCACTCTACAAACGTTTAAACTGAACTAACTTTAAGGAGGTCGGGACTTTACAAAGAAAACGATCATCGAAGATTCTACAGGGTCTTAATACGCATTTTAACCTCTTTCTCTATAATTACTACGATCCAGAATATCCCCCAATTTCCACGGGATTTGAACGAATTATTTTATTTAAACTGCCCTCAGGGCATAAAGGTCAAACCTTGGTCGCTTTGGACTCTGATACGCACTTGTTAAGAGGTCAATGCCTTACTACGTCATTCATTTATGACCGAGATTCGTAACATCCCCCCCCTTCTAAAGCTTTATAATTATTTCCTTTACATTTTAACCATACGAAAAATGTTAATTTTAAGGAATAATTATAAAAGAAAATATTCCGGGAAAAACAATACAGTTCAATTGGCGATCCCAATAATTCAATCGAACTGATAACAATAACATAATAATATATGCAATATAAATTCATCTTATCAAATGGCTTAACTATAGTCATTCAATCATTCCATTTTTAATTCAAAACAATGGACAATTAAATTGTTTATCTAAATCTTGTATACAAGAAAAATACATAATCATTCTTAATAGATGTAATATAATACAAGTTAATAACTTCTATTACATTGAACATTCCACTGTAATAAAAACTCTCTCGTCCATTTAATTATAAACTAATATCTTTTACATTTGTAATCAAACAACAAAAGAAAAAATCACTCAATGTCTATGCAGACACGACTTATTTTTTCATAAGGAGAAAAAAAACCAACGCTCTTGATGAAAAAAATACTACTAGACCTGACCTAATTACACGTTACAAAAAAAATATTATTGCTTCGACAGTATGTTTGTAGGCTGGCTAACACATTAGACAACTGTCTGTGACGCGACACAGAAATTGAGGTCAATTCCGCACTCTCTCTCTCTATTCCTCTTTTTTTTCTCTCTCATTCCCAATTGATTCTAACAATATTGACATCACTATGCAAATTTCTACCTCATCACAGCCGAGGTCAAATAAAATTGCTACGCGATTAAATAGTTATCGTAACTAAATGAGCATTATTTAACAACCATTATCTTCTCAAAGTCAAATTCATTTATGTTATTTTAAGGAAATTAAACATAGTCTGTTCCAGAATTAAAATAGTTTATAGACAATTTCATTAAAAATATTTCAATCTTTCATTTTACCATGACCTTTCGACGTCTTTATTTTCTTTTTAAAAGAGTTCACAGCAGTTTTAAATTGAAACATTCAGACAATCATGGATTTACTTGAAACAAATTGGTTAATTTACTTAATTAACTATCAATTAAAACAAGTTATATTATCTTCATACAATCTTAGTACTACACAGTAAGTACTTATTTTCTTTAGATTACATTAAATACAATATTATTGAAGTAGAAAAGTTAAACATAGGCTACTATAAATTTTTTTTTTTCATAGCGAAATCAATGTAACAATTTATGTACAAAACAAACTGCTGTTTTGACTGGTGTGGTAAAACATTCCATTTCCAATCTTTTCAGTGGTGTACATTGCTCTTTTCCATTTTCCATAAAGGTTTTATTCCTTATTCATAGATTCTCCTGTTACTTTCACAGTGTTCAGGTCTACCCAGTCTTTTGCTTGTCAATACAATTCATTCAATCTATTTTAACTAATACAGAAAAAGTATAGATTAGTTTTACAATCTTGACATGAAATCCTTAATTAATCATACATTAGTTGAACATTGGTATGTCAACATTATAAATTCTTAACCATGAAATTCTCAACCATTCTGGTTTACAGTGTCAAGTCAGTGGCACATATCCTAAATTTATACAAAACAAGGATAAGTTTTATTTTACATTAGTTTCACTTCTGGTCTGCTTTTCATGTAACAGTATCCTAAAAGTGAAAAATCATATATAATACATTTCTTGGAATTCTTGTTAGTCATAGTTCTGTCTTGCAGCAACTATTTTTACCCTTCATTATCATACATTCAATGATAATAGAACAAATGAATAAATTCACATAGAAGAAATTTGCATCTTGACTCAGTGCAATATTTCAACAACAGTACATGATAAAATATTTTCCATAGTACAATCATAAAACATTTCTCAATACTTTAGTGATAGAAAAATTCTCTTTTCTTATAACCATTTACATCTTTTTCAATCAAATTATCCTCTCTGCTAAATGTTTCAATTATCATTTCCAGAGATTCTCAAACATATTTTATAATCAGTCCACATTTATAATGTCCTCTGATTTAGAAACCAATTCTGCGGATAAAACTGATCTTTTTCTCTTATAGCAATTATTTTAAATGCTCAACCTAACCAGTTTGTTTAGAAATATCACACTATAATGATATTTACTCTAACAATACTTTTACTCATTCCTTTTTCTTCACAAGTAAGGGATTTAGTTTTACAATAGTAAGTTTGGTAACTAACTATCAGTGAATTTGTCATTCAATTCATCCTGTACTCCAGGCATAAATTTTACAAATAAGAGTAACAATGTTAACAACATCAAGCTTATTCCAATTGTTTTCAGAAGGTAAGGCTTTATCATTTTCAAATGATATAATATATTTGCCTTTCTTTCATCACACAACAATGGCATCTGCATGTGAGCAGTGTACAATTTTTTTCTAACAAACACAGTTATGTCAGACAAAAAATATATGTACTTATCTAGGTACTTGCTCAGCCCAAGGAGGTCCAATTCGGTCTGCCATTCCTCTTGAAGTAGTTTGAGTGGTCCTCGGACAGTGGGTCCAAAGATTGGTCCATAGGCTCCTCGACTTTCCGGATAGGATTCAGTTGTCACCTCATGCTCCAGGCATAAGTTCTTTAGGACTGGATTGAAGAGTTCCGAGGCGAAGTTGGTCCTTCGATCTGACGGTATGGATTGTGGTAACCCATAGCTTTTGATAGTTTCGGTCCAGCTCTCCGCACTCGTTTCTTCAGTGATGCTCCTCCAATCTTCATCTGTACCGGCAACTGCAGGTTTGCATTGTTGTTTGTTTATGCTGTGGTCTATCTGTTCATAGACATCAGTAGTAGGATTTTCTTTCTCGTCGACAGCTTTCTCATGCAACTGTAGCAACTCTGGATCTACTTTCTGCTCAGCAATCAATTCATTTTGTGATGACTTCTTTGATTGTTCATTTCCTTTCGGACAATCATCAATCATGGAGAAAATAGTAGTATCACGTTCCACTTCTTCTTCCTCTTTCTTCTCTCGTGGGAGAATTTCTTCTTTCTTTTTCTTTTCTTGTGAGAGAATTTCTTCTTTCTTTTTCTGTGGTGTCATACCATTTATGACATCACCTACAGGATAAAGTTCTTTTTCTTTTCCTGTCTCCACCATAGGACTAGGGTATGGATTTTTCTTCAAAATCAGTTCAGGTCTCACCCTCCCTTTCGCCAAATCATTTGCTAGGATAACAGATATGCCCTCAACAGGAAGTTTTGATATTACTCCAACTGTCACATATCCTGTCACCAAGTCAGATGTGAGGTATATCCTATGTAGAGGTATTTCTTCTTTCCATTCAAAACCTCTCAATAGGACAGTCTGTCCTGTCAATGTATTCACATTCAATGGTAATACATCTTTAAGCAGCAGTGTTAATGATGCTCCTGTGTCTCGTAATATGTTTACGGACTTCAGTGGTCCTTCCTTTTGTAAGGCCACACAACCTTCACTAATGAACGGTTGAAAACTGCACAGGGTCTCTGTGTCAATTTTATTCTTCCCTTGACCATGACTTTCGGGTGTTGTTTCATCTTTCGATGACTTCAGACTCTTGTTCGAGTCAAAAATACTTTGGTCTACTTTTTCGTCTCTGTGGACTTGGACAATTAATCCAATAGTAGCCATTCTGTATTTATAATCAGGATATTTATCCTCATTATCTTCAGTTGTAGATTTCTCTACCTTCTGACTTTTGCTCTCAGGCAAATCCACCCTCAGTGTTTCTGGTTTAGAATAATCTTTCTTCGAATTCAGTTCGTTTGTATTTTCGCTTTCTTGTACATTCTGTATTGGTTTATGGCTTGCACACATGACCACTTTGTTAGGTCTTTTGTTGCTTCGTATACTCCAACAGTCTTCTATGCTATGTCCTGTCCTTTTACAAAAAGTACATTGGACGTTTTTGTTGATAGGTTTTTTATTAACATCATTTTGTTTCACAAAATGCTCTTTTTCACGATGTTGTTGTTGTGTGTTTTCTGCTGGCCGTTGTGGCCTATTAACATTCTTTCCATCAGCTGTCCTATGACACAATGTGTACTGTTCAGCTAAATCAGCAGCCTTATGTGGGTCAGTGATATCACGCTCGGATAAATACATTCTTATATCCGGCCTCACTTTGTTAATAAAATCCTCTAAGAGAATGATATCTTTCATTTCTTTTAATGTGGAGATATTTCTGGATTTTATCCACTGATCCATTAGCTTTTCTTCTGCTCGAAGGAAGTCTAAGTGTGTTTGGTAAGGGGACATTGTATACTGACGGAACCTTTTCCGATAACTTTCCGGTATTTGGTTATAGGCTTTAAGTACAGTATCTTTAATGATTTCATAATCATTTAAATTCTCCTCTTTTAACAATAGAACACAATCTCTTGCCCTTCCCTGAGTAAAAGCTGTTCTTACTAATATTCCCCATTTATCTTCTGGGAACTTAAAATCTCTGCAAGAAATTTCAAAGGTCTGGAAGAAATTAGCTATTTCACTTTCTTTATCAATGTAGGTAGGGACTAGCTTTTTCCATCTGGCCATCTCTACATCAGTATGAGATTCTTTTTTAGTAGCTCCTATCTTTGCTAGTTCTATTCTTTCCTGACTTTCTGTTTCTCTTTGACTTTTCTTATCTTCCATCTCAAGACGTTTTTCTTCTATCTCACGATCAAAACGTTTTTGTTCCATCTCCATTTCCATCCGTTTCATTTCTAACTGAAATCTAAACTGTTCGGACATAGATTTCGACGTCTGACCTTCAACTTGATATCCCTCCGCGCTTGATTCTACTTTCAACTTGCCACTCGCAATCAACACATCTTTTATCTGCTGTGTCAACACAGTCCTCGATGGTGTAGTTTCAGTAACTTCTATCTTTAAGATCTCAGCGATCTCTTTTAACTTCTTTATTGATAAAGTTTTCAGAACTTCTTCTTCTGGATTTTCAATAAATTCCATTCTTTAGTTAAGAGATTTATAAAGTGGTAAATTTTTCCAACTTACGTTTTTCCAATCGGAAGAATAATTTCAGCGTTCTTAGGCTTGCTCAGTAGGTCACTGCTCCAACACACAACACAACTTGAATATATGCTTCACTATACAACTATATCGGACGCAAGCCCGCAAACTGTTATGTACCTCTTTAGGTTTGACTATTATTACGACTCGTTAAATCGGATTCAATGAATATAGTTGTATCTTTATTAGAAGTCTCTAGATTCTGCTAATCTGTAGCCCAAGCTAGGGGTTCCTTGACTGACAGGTCTATGCAGTAATGTAGTTATATTCGTGATAATTATCTTCAACACATTTCTCAACAACGATAGATCAAACAACTCCAGTTGTTGAATAAACAATTTTATTTAAATTGTAGACTCAATATAAACGATCAATAAACTTCATCAACTGGTGGCAACATAAGTATCAATAAAATGGCATTATATGTACATGTATGAATATAGCGACTTCACTCTACAAACGTTTAAACTGAACTAACTTTAAGGAGGTCGGGACTTTACAAAGAAAACGATCATCGAAGATTCTACAGGGTCTTAATACGCATTTTAACCTCTTTCTCTATAATTACTACGATCCAGAATATCCCCCAATTTCCACGGGATTTGAACGAATTATTTTATTTAAACTGCCCTCAGGGCATAAAGGTCAAACCTTGGTCGCTTTGGACTCTGATACGCACTTGTTAAGAGGTCAATGCCTTACTACGTCATTCATTTATGACCGAGATTCGTAACAAAATATTGAAGTAAAATTATTGTCTTTGTCAATGTTGATAAATATTGTGATTCTAGTGTGAACATTTCCTCTATTACTGTTGTCCATGCAGCATTTGTGTCCTTAATTAAGATTGTGTTGTGTTTCATTTATTTTAGTTATACATAATTGTTGTTTTATTTTGTTTTGTTTTTTAAATATAATTAATATTATTGGTTCAAGATAACCACTATTATTTCTGATAGATTCTTCATAGTAACAATAACTATCAATTGTTTATAAATATAATTTATGCAATGGTAAATATTTATGTACACACTATAGAAAATAGTAAATAAGGCATTTTTACAAATATAATAATTGACAATAGTCAACATTTACATACAAGTAAAGTAAATTATACACTATAGAAAATAGTAAATAGTAAATTACACACTATAGAAAATAGTAAATAATGCATTTTTACAAATATAATAATTGACAATAGTCAACATATATATATAAGTAAAGTAAATTGAAAAATAAGAAGAGAAAATAATTTATCAATCAAAATATTATGCTTTGCATTGTTCCAATTCCAAAATGCTTTCAATTATAATAGCATAGTGAATAGAAATAATAGTATTACAAGTGTTTAGCTTCAACTTAATAATACATGGTCTACATAAAAATTATAAGAATTACATTGTGAATGTACACTCTATAAATAATAATAAATAATAGCATTGTCCTGTACAAAATAATAATTTATTGTTAATGATCAAGAATTAAATATGGATGTAAAAGTTAAATTAATGTATGAAGAAGCTAAAGCTTTAGCTAAGGAATTTGAAATAACAGAAAAAAAAGAATTGCAAGAATTTATAGAAAAGAAAGTAAAAGAGTTAAAAAAGGAATTATCTGATAAAGAAAGAGATGAGCGTGCAGAAAGTAGGTCACATGAACTTAAACAAAAAGAATTAGACAATGAACTTAAACAAAAAGAATTAGAATTAGAACTTAAACAAAAAGAAATACAACTAAAACTAGACCATGAATTAGAACTAGCTAAATTGCAACAAAATAAAGTTGAGCATTCAACTAATTCATCTAATAAACATGGCGTTAGATTTAAAATGCCACCATTTGATGGAAAAGAAAAAATTTTAGATTTTTTAACTCTCTTTGAAACAACATGTATAGGGTATAACATTCCGCAATCGGAATGGTATATTCATTTAATTCCTCAATTGAAAGACAAAGGAAGGGAAGCATTAGCTCATATTGATAAAGAGATTACTGATTACACAATAATTAGAGAACAGTTGATAAAATTTTTTATCCATTCAGAGGACTATTATAGACAAAAATTTCATTCTTTTTTATTAACTGATAAAATAGAACCAAGAGCTTTTGTCTCTGAAGTGAAATCATTCTTATTAACTTGGTTAGAACTAATCAAAATAGACACAAAAAATCCCAATGAAATTATTGAGATGGTAGTAGTAGATAAAGTGTTACAAATGGCTTCCAAACCTTTGTTTACACATATTATGGAGAGGAAAGTAAGAAATATTGAAAATTTAATAGATGCTATCTCCAATTTCAAAGATAGTAATCCCAATGTAGAACTTACTAAACAGACTCAAACAGTAAATACCATGCAAAATAGAAGACATAGGAGCTATTCACCTCCTAGGACAAATAGTCAATATGGTAGAAGACAAAACTATGGTAATGAAACAAATACAAACAGACAAAATCTTAGATGTCAATTTTGTAATCGTTATGGACATATAGACAGATTTTGTGGTTTCAGAATAAAACATTTAAGTAACAGGTATAGACAAAATGAAAATAGCCAAAATTTTCAAAACAAAAACTTTACAAGACAGAATTTTCCACAAGGAAATCAAAATCAAAACTTTACAAGACGGAATTTTCCACAAGGAAATCAAAATCAAAACTTTACAAGACTGAATTTTCCACAAGGAAATTCTACAAATCAGCATGTTACCAATCCAAATTCTGAAAATCAAAATTTTCAGAATAGAAATAAAGGCAATACAAATAATCCTACTACTCACAGAAACAATGTAATATTTGAGAATAAAGGTAAACTGATCTTATTCCCTGCATATGTTGAGGGAATTGGTACATATTGTCTAAGGGATACTGGTTCATCTCTCACTTGTGTAGATGAGAGGATTATTCCTCCTCATAAAGCCAAAAATATCTTAAGGATAGAAACAATTAAACTAGGTAATGGATCTATGGTTAGTTGTCCAATCACTACCATACAAATTGATACTCCTTGGCTTACAGGATATACTGAAGCAGCCATTTTAAAACATTGTGTTGCTCCCCTAATAATAGGTAATACATATGGAGTCAAACAGGACAATAGTTTTGAAATATTTCAACAATGGATGGATCTTAAATCCACAGATTTAAACTTAAAACCTGTAATTTTGTTAGAAAATAATCAACTGGGAGATTTATCACAAGATGAATTCGGCCCTGCCTTGCAAACTGTCAGTTTTTTACAAACACTAGGCAAGTCAGACAGTAGCATTATTAATGACACACCTAATATAGATATACCTATAAACAAAGTGAAAGAAAATCTAATGCCTAAATGGAATGGTACAGAGAAATTGAATCAATATATTGAAAGGTTTGAAGAACAATGTGAAATAAATAATATACCTAAACAATTGCATGCCATATCACTGTGCAAACATTTAGAAAATCACAAAGCAATATACAATATTGCAGAGAAAGAAATCAATGACTTTCAAACATTGAAAACAAACATATTAGCATACATTGATACTACTCAAAAGAAAACTGAAACACAAATGAAAAAACGTGAACAGATTAGCTTAAATAGTATGCCTTTTGATGAACAAACTTTGAAAAATGAACAAAAACAAGATGAGTATATAAACAAAATTGTGCCACAACTTGGTAAAGAAAATTTTAAACAAGGACAAATGAAATTAATTAATGGAATTCTTTGTAGGATAGAAACAAAAACTGATATAACTCAAATAGTTGTGCCAAAATCTTTGACAGTGCAAATAATGAAAATTTCGCATGATAATGCATTAGCAGGTCACTTAAGTACAAAAAAAACTTGTAACAAAATCAAAAACAACTTCTGGTGGCCCAATTTAGAAAAGGATTTGAAAACATTCATAAAAAGTTGTTCAACATGTCTGATACATAATCAGAAAAATTCAAAACATAAAGCACCTTTACAAAAAACAGATACTGTAGACAAACCTTTTGTAAAGATAGCCATTGATATTATTGGACCTATGAAAGAAGCTAGGAATTCAAAAGCAAAATTTGCATTAACACTCATAGATATGGGTAATAGATGGGTGGAAGTAATCCCTCTAAGAGAAATAACCGCAGATAGAGTATGTAACTCACTATTGCCAATATTCTGCAGATTTGGATTTCCTAAAACTATATTAAGTGATAATGGTACCCAATTCAAATCAAAATTGACTCAAGCTTTTACTAAAATGCTCAACATAACACAAATTTTTAGTTCAATCTACCACCCAGAGTCAAATGGTATGGTTGAAAGGGCAAATCAAACTATAAAACAAATGTTAGCTAAGGTTTGCGAAGAACACCCTTATGAATGGGATGAATTCCTACCAGCCATTCTCTTTGCTTATAGACAGGCAAAGCATGAAAGCACTGGTTACTCACCTTTTGAGTTAATCTTTGGTAGAAATGCCAATGGTCCATTAGAGAATTTTAAAGCAGAATTACTAAAAACCAAAGAAACAAAAATGTCACCTTTTGATCTAATAAATAAGACAGAAAAACATATGCAAACAGCATATCAATTTTGCTGTGGAAAAAAAACAAGAAATTAAAGAAAAAACCATACTTAGAGAAAACATGAATAAAAACTTAAGAAAGTTAAAAATAGGAAACAAAGTACTTGTATATTTACCCATTGGTTCTGGTAATACCATGCAATGGAAAGGTCCTTATGACATTATACATAAATTGTCAGATGTTACATATAAAATTGACATAAATGGTAGTGAAAAAATTGTTCACATCAACAATTTAAGACATTATGAAGAAAGCAATATAGTTGATACTACATCAAAAACTAATGACAAAATAGAAAACAACAATGTTATCATCGTTGAAGATGAAAATATTAAAGACATTCCAAGTAATGTTAACTACTTGTGTGGCATGACCGCAAATACAACTAATGAATTAGAGCAAATTAATTTAGATAATATTCAAAGTGTAGAAACTAAAAATAAAATTGTGAAAATATTAAACAAATTTAAAGATACAATCACAGAAACACCTGGTTTGACTAATGTCATTGAACATAGAATAGAATTAACTGACAAAAAAGAGTTTAGATCAAAAGCTTATAGAATTCCACAAATGCTAGTTGACAAAGTGGATAAAGAATTGGACCAATTAATTGAAAATAAGATTATAAACAAATCTATGTCTCAATACTCTTCACCAATGGTAATAGTAAGAAAAAAAAATGGTTCAATTAGACTTTGCTGTGACTATCGCAAATTAAATAAAATCACAAAAATTGATCAAGAAGGGTTACCTAACATAGACAATATCATCAATACTATGGCAACTGGGAAAATATTTTCCACTATAGACTTGACCAGAGGTTTTTGGCAAGTACCTCTAGATAAAAATTCTAAAGATTACGCAGCTTTTATCACACATAGAGGTGTGTTTAACTGGAATGTAATGCCATTTGGTCTCATAAATAGTACTGCAACTTTCACTAAATTAATGAGAAAAATTCTTCCTCAAAGAAACAACATAATTCACTATGTGGATGATGTATGTATATATACAGAAACTTGGGATGAACACTTGACTATTTTAGAAGAAGTCTTACAAATACTAAAAGATAACAATTTAACTGTGTCCCCAACTAAATTAAAGATAGGACAAACAGAAATTGAATTTCTGGGACATACATTTTCTAATGGCCAAGTCAAGCCAACAGAACAATTACACAAAAAGATCTTAGAAATAAAGACACCTAAAACTAAGAAAGAAGTTAGAGCACTCTTAGGTTTATTCAATTATTACAGCAAGTTTATTCCAAAATACAGTCAAATAGTTAGACCTATCATAGATCTTACAAAAAAATTTCAACCAAATTATGTAAATTGGAATAATGAATGTGAACAATCATTCAGACAACTAGTTAATGGGTTTTCTAAAGAACCAATTCTGGAAACTATTCAGAAAAATGATGACATTATTTTAGCCTGTGATGCCTCAAAAATAGGTGCTTGTATTTTTAAGAAAGTAATGATAGATTCAGAAATGGTGTACAAACCAGCATTCTATATAAGCCGTGCATTAACTAATAGTGAAAAAAATTTCAGTATATTGGAATTGGAAGGTTTATGCATAGCTTATGCTGTATTGAAATTTCAATACTATTTGTTAGGACGTAAGTTTACAATTCTCACAGATCACAAACCATTAGTAAATTTTAATGTGTCAAATGTAAATAACAAACGCATAAACAAATATGCATTATTACTATCTGATTATCAGTTTCAGATCAAAAGCATAGTTGGAAAAGATAATCATTTGCCAGATGTGTTATCAAGATTATCCATTTATATCCCAGATATTAAATAGACAATACTGAAAGTTAATTGTCTAGGACTAATGTAAAACTTGAGACTTCAGATTTTTGGTCTCATAGTTAATAAGATGGTGTATAACTTCTGTAAGACACCGATGTAAATTGTTTTTATGATGATTATTTATGTTTTTATGATGATTATTTATGTTTTTGGTACTATGATTACATGAATATTACATGACTTAATTAGATATGTTAACTATTGATATGCAACTAAATATTTCATTGATTTTTTAACAATAATTTATGTTCCCTATATATGTAATTATGCAAAAATAATAATGAATTATTATTTTGTTCCGGGAGGGGTGAGTAATGCTAGTATGCACTAACATGGTCAAAGGGAAATGACTCAGTAAATAGTCAATAGTCAATAGTATAGTACAAGAGTTATGGGCCCTGGGAAGAATGTGAATATCACAATCTAGTTTGTTCTACTGCGTCGTAGCTTTATAAAACATGCTTTGCACGTTTTACATGTCTCAGTCTGATCACGGGGTTTTACATGTCTCAGTCTGATCACGGGGGGTAAAGGACCAGAGGAAAGTCAGTCGACTCAAATATCTAGAAGCGTGTAGACGTACACGTTAGACTCGGAATTATACTATATTTTATCAGAATACTATTTCATTTCTTGGACTCATATTATATTATATTATTCATTGGATATTATATGTGACTGTGATTTAATGTGATTAAATATATTTGTGCTGCAGAAGAGCGTTGTCAGATCATTTGTGACTACATACTTCTTGCAGGAAGGTAAAATTACTATTTTAATGAACTGAACATTGTTGTTCAATGAGGATTAACAAACACCTCATTAACATATAGAATGTATATTCATTGCTCTAGAGTTTTCTTACCTGTTATAGTGTAACTCTATTATTTTGTTTATAATTCACCATGGTTTTTTTTACACTTACCAAAATAACAGTTTAAGTTGTCAGTTGTCGCTTTACAGACATAGAACAGAACAACATTTAAAAGGCCAAGGAAAAAAAAGTACAAATCAATGCAATAAATGTGTGTAATTCAATTAATGCGTGTGATTTCTTTGTGTTTGCAATTGTTCGATTTTCTTTTGTCTTGTACATCAACATGTGTAATGTATATTATTTAAATGTACATCTCCACAATTTATGATACATATGGGGCCTTTGGGAAAAAACACAATTGTTTTTTTTTGTTTTTTTACCAATTGGTTTTTTTTAGTACATTAATACAAAATTAAGAACATATTAGAAACATTAAAAAAAACAGTTCAAGAAGGCATATACAATCTGCTCAACGTGTCTGCGGGGACATTTTCTACCCCCTTCACATGGTGTATGGACAAGTTATAGGACTGTAAAAACAACTGCCATCTAAGTAGGCGTTGATTCTGTTTTAACCTGGTTAGAAATGTTAATGGGTTATGATCCGTATAGATTACTATTTGAAAAGCGGACCCCCTCAGGTAAAAGTCGAAGTGCTTTAGAGATATTAAAATTCCCTAAAGTTCCCGTTCGACGGTGCTATAAACCTTCTCATGTTTGTTAAACTTTTGTGAATGGTAGCAGACGGGGTGTTCTAGACCATCCTCCCCTATCTGACAAATAATAGCTCCCATTCCTGTATCGCAAGCATCTAGGCAGATCCTAAATTGATTATTAAAGTCTGGTGTTACTAATACTGGTGCACTAGACAAAACAGTCTTCAATTTTTCAAATGCTGAGTTGCATTGTTCGGACCACGCGTATTTAGAATTCTTCTTTAGGAGGTCAGTCATGGGAGTGGCTATGACCGAGAAGTTTTCGCAGAACTTTCTATAGAATCCCGCCATTCCTAAGAATCTACGAATTTGCTTTTGGTTCTGGGGTATCGATACATCTATTATCGCGCTGACTTTAGCATCAATTGGTTTCACTTTCCCTCCTCCGACTACATGCTCTAAAATTCTACAGTAGCATGCCCGAATTGGCATTTGGCAAGATTTATGGTTAAGTTTGCACCGTTTAATCTGTTAAACAGATCCCTTAACTGTTTAAGGTGATCAGTAAAATTGTTACTATAGACAATTATGTCATCTAGGTAAGCACTGCAATTTTGGACTTCCCGAGTGATAGTATTAATCAATTTTTGAAAGGCTGCGGGAGCAGTCTTTAAACCGAATGGCATAACCTTATATCTATATAAACCGTCAGGTGTGATAAAAGAAGAGACATCCTGCGCCATGGGTGTCAGGGGTATTTGGAAATAAGCAGACAGTAGGTCGATTTTTGTGACAAAGTTTGAATCATCCACCCTATCAATCAAGTCGTCTATACGCGGATTCGGATAAGAGTCTGATCTGACTATCTGGTTTAGTTTTCTGTAGTCCGTACAAAAACGAAGAGTTCCGTCAGGTTTAGGGACTAAGAGTACTGGGGACGCCCATTCGCTGTCACTGTTTTTGATCATATCATTGTCTAGCATGTATTTAACCTCTTCTCTGATAATCTTTAACTGCTGCGGATTTACGCGGTAAGGGTGTTGCCTGATTGCTTTCTCGGATCCTACATCAATGTCATGTTTAATGAGGTGTGTCCTGCGTGGCACATCACCTAAGAGTTTGGGAAAATCATTAAGAAAATGGTATATTTCCCTAGCCTGATCACTGGTTAGAAGACCTGTTTTACTTTCAAGGTTTTGCAGGGTAGCACTATTTTTTAGTCTGCTCTCAGCACAACAGTACAATTTTGTTTTACTGTTTCCTTAATTTTATACTTCTTAAGCATGTTCACATGTACGACGCGTTTACTTTTTCGGCGGTCTTGTGTGTTAACTAAATAATTCACCTCCCCAATTTTTGAGTTTATGGAATAGGGACCCACAAACTTAGCCCTTAGGGGTTAACCTGGAATAGGCAGGAAGACTAGCACTTGATCTCCTGGACTAAAAACTCTAACTCTGGCCTTCATATCAAACCAGGTTTTCATCCTACCTTGTGCTTCTTGCAGATGCCTCCTTGCAATGTTATAGGCAGAATATAATCTACTTTTAAAATCTACCACATAGTCGATCAAGCCAGTTTCTTCGGATTGACTCAATCATGATTCGTGCAGCATTTTTAGTGGTCCTCTCACCGTATGACCTAATATGAGTTCGAACGGACTGTAACCCAAGGATTACTGCACAGCTTCACGCGCAGCGAATAACACTAAGGGTACTCCAGTGTTCCATTCTTTTTCGTTCTCAGCGCAATACGATCTTAGCATTGTTTTTAGTGTCTAGTGGAACCTTTCAAGAGCGCCCTGCGATTCTGGGTAATAAGCACTTGATGTCTTATGTTCTATACCAAGACTCTTGATAACTTGTTCAAACAGCGTAGACGTGAAGTTTGTTCCTCTGTCTGTCTGTATAGACCTATGTAGTCCGTACCTTGTGAAGAACTCAACGAGTGCATCTGTGACTTTCCTCGCGGTGATGCTTCATAGAGAGATGGCTTCAGGAAATCGTGTGGAGGTACACATGATGGTCAACAGGTACTGGTACCCTGATCTGGTCTTTGGTAGTGGACCCACACAGTCAATTATGATCTCGCTGAACGGTTCCCAGAATGCAGATATGGGATGCAATGGAGCGACAGGCACTTTTTGATTGAGTTTACCTATCAGTTGGCAAGTGTCACATGTCCTGCAGTAGTTCACGACGTCTCCATGTAGCCCTGGCCAGAAGAAGTACGGAAGAACTCGACGGTATGTCTTTGAGACTCCCATGTGGCCGGCGTAAGGTAAGTCATGAGCTATCCGTAGAATGTCGTTTCTATTACGGACTGGTACGATGATCTGATGTTTCTCGGACCAAATTTCGTTATACTGGTTGTCGCTTAGTGTCCATTTGCGCATCAGCAGGCTATCTTTGAGATAATAGCACACTGCTAATTTTTCAGCTTCAGGTTCGGTAACAGCTTGTTCACAAAGCCTGGCTATTTTGACGTCTTCTTCCTGTTCTTTGATAAGCTGCTGTCTAGTAGACATACTAGCGGTAGTCTCAGAGGTTGTGCCACATAGTAGGTTGGCGAACTGGTTGGTGCCAAGATCTGACTCCTTCAAGCTGGTGGTTTGGTCAGCTTGGGCCTCTCTAGACTTCTTTTTCTTTTGCTGCTTCCTCCGTCTCCCGAGTGACGGCGCAGGTGGGGTGTGTAGTGCTAACGTTGCCCGCACTGATGTCACTTGACAAGTTGGGGTCTTGTGCCTTCACTGAGCCTAAGGATGATAAGACTGTACTTTTCATTAAGCTACTAGGTATTACCTTACCTCCAGCGAGCTCATTACCAATAAGGAGTGCTATCCCATCTATTGGCAAGGCTCATTGAACGCCAACAACAACAGTACCAGACATCAATTCAGTGTCGAGCTGTATGGTGTGCAGTGGTACGCTGGTTTCGCCCATCTCTACACCTCTCACCTGTGAATGTATCACTGGATAATGGTAAAATACCTTCTAAGAGTAGCGACAGGGATGCTCCAGTGTCTCTCAAAACTAGTATCCGTCTTTACAGCCTCCATTACCTGGCAATGGTACGTAACCTTCATGTATGAACGGTTTGAAGTCTCCCAGAGAGTAGATCTCTAGTGGACTCACACTGGTCTGCTTTGCCTTCTCCTTCAAACTTTCATCTGCTAGCTGGTTTATATGTGGACTTAGATTAGAGTTTAGGTATATGGTGGATACAATTTTATCAGACACATCTTTACCTTTTTTAGTGCTATGCACCAACTCAAATTCTTTCTCTGCTTTACTACTGGATTTTTCTTCTCTTACGTGGCTTGCCTTAGCACTTTTCCTGGGCTTATGTGACCCATCAGCTCTTAAGTGGGGAGTATCCTCTTCCACTACCTTACTACTTCTCACAGGATCTACCTTCTGACTATCTTTGCAGAATGGCTTGGACCCAACTTTCTTTATTCCATCACTAGCTATTAGTTTGAGGTTATTAGAGGTCTCGTTCTTAACTCTCGAGTTCATACTCTTACTTTGTTGCTTCTTGTACCGATTTATTTCCTCCACTGATTTGGGTTTAACAGTGTTCTCATTTCTTATGGCAACACATGTAGCAGCATAAACTTGCTTTGGTTTGTCTGTCTTTTTGTTAAGTGTCCAACGGTTTGTTCTGATATGGCCTTCCTTTTTGCAGTAGGCACACACCGGATTAGGATGAGGTCCTAATATAGCCCTATCAATTGGTTTGTTTACATTACTTGTGCTGTTGAAATGCTCTGCTTTTGGTATCTTGTCATTGCCAAATCTTTGATTACGAAATTGTTCCGGATTGTTTTTATTTTGCTGTGGTTTTTCATATAAGTTTTTAGCTGGATATGGATGAACTAGGACAAAGTCCATCAGCCAGCCTGGCCGCTTCACATACTCTATGAACCTCTCTATATGCTATGTGTAATTTGATATCTGACCGAGTACAGTTGAGGAATTCTTCAAAGAGAATGGCTTCTTTCAGTTCTTCATAGCTGTTGTCAACTATTCTGGAACGTAACCAACGGTCTAAGCATTTCTCTTTTTGTCTGAGAAAGTCTGAGTATGTTTGTTGATTATTTTTCCTCAGCTCTCAGAACTCTCTCCTGTATTTCTCTGGTCTTCCTTCATATACTCTTAGCACTTTTTGTTTTCTTAGTTCATAATCATTACCGTCCTGTTCATTTAATGCCAGAACAACATCTTTCTCTCTGCCTTCTGTAAGTGCAGATCTTAAAATTAGTGCCATCTTCTATTTAGGGAAATCAAAGTCCCTAGCATTTCTTTCTAGTAATAAGAAGAAATCTTCTGGGTCTAAGTTTGAAAACTTTGGCACATACTGTTGATACTTTGCTAAATCTATATTGGATTGTTCTCTGTATACGTTTTGAGCGCGATTGTTGAATCCTCTGCCCTCAGATTCAATTCTAACTATTTCAATTTTTTGCTACATCTCAATTTTTGCTAGCTCAATTTCTTTTTGTTGAGCGGCTAGTTCTATTCTTTCATGTTTAGCCGCTTGAATTATAGCCAGCTCGATTTGTTACCTCAGATCATTTGTGCGTGACACCTCATTACTGTCATCATCTACCTCTATTTGCTCGACCATTCCATCGTCAGTGACTAACCGGTCCTCATTAATTAGGCATTCCTTTATTTCTTGCAACAACGTGGTTCGCGTCGGTGTGACCTGGGCAACCACTATGCCAAGTGTGCTAGCTAAGTCCTTTAATTGAGTGAGTGTTAGCTTACTAAGCTCAGCCATGGAATAAGCATTATTATCCATGATTAAATTTCTAAAAGAAATGTTATTAAAAAAAAAGTAAAACCCGATCTCTCGATTTTCAGAAAGTCCAATTTACTAACACACAAGTACACTATTTTGGTAGGTACAAGTCACAATAATAATAGTATTAAAACTTGACACGGCGATCCAATTGATTTTTTTTTTTCAATTTTTAGAAATGTAGAATGAACGAAAATTGTGGTGATTTGCTAGAATGATAGCTTACCAAATAAACTTATAATGCAGTACAGTAGTCGAGAACCTTCTTTCAAATACGGTGTAGGCAAATAATTTTAAAATATTGCGTATAAACATTTCAGCAAAATTCCGTTAAACAATATTGAGTAAAACTTGCAATGGAGCAATGACTTAGTCGTGATGAGTTAATAAACTTGTAGAATTATAATTTGAGCCCTCAAATGCCTCTAGTTCCACAGACAAAATTCAGTTGTAAAATTCCGTCTGTTGTAAAAGGCATTAATTAATTTTCCAAGACGTCAATCCACATTTACGATTTATCCTGCTGTAAAGACTGCATTATTCGGAGCATTTAACAGTTATCCCGTGACGATAGCCCTCATATATTACATTAGCGACAACCTTCACTGGGATTGTTGCTTGCTAAGCTTCGTTGATCTAGTGTTTGGGTGATGATTCAGTGACGCCGAGATCCATCACTAGCTCTGACAGTGAATTATTAAATATCTCCTTCAATGTAGCCAACGACAGTTTGAACGATGAACAATAAAAGACTGACTAAAATTATTCAGTAGTAATATCAACTGGTTTATTAATTCAACAACAAGTTTTCAATAACCTCTTTTGAAATGTAAAAATCTTCTAACATCAAATTCAGTACATTTAAGAGAGCAAACAATATTACGACCAGTCAATACAACTGTCGGAGTAAGAACTCACTATTTGGCTGGGGACGCCGAGCAACTCTGAGCTCATTGTGGCGGAACCAATGGGAAGGCTGGAATTCGTGACCCTAGCCGCATAAATTATATCAAAAGCGGGAAAAAGTTCTCCGGCAGAGAAAATAAACTCTCTTGAGGTGGAGTGGGTAGGAGGGAGGAATAACCTTCAGTCAGTCGATGTCTGAAAATCAATTAGTTCAAACCAGTTGTTCTATTAATAGCGTTCAGTCTCGACTGTCGTTTTTATTATAACAAGGGGAAGTTTATACAAGCCTTATCTATTAAAAACTTTTATGCAATTGCAAAGGGAATGGAAATATTTTAATATAATAGCTATAGTTTTAAATGTTAGAACCGTAATACATTTTCAATATCATGTTCCATAATAATAATAATATATAATGGGAAAATAGTGGTTTATAATAGTGACTGAGTCCATGTCACGTAACAATATTATTACATTATTATACTATTATATTATATATTATATTGTTATTATGAGACTTAAGCTGTACATGAGTTTAACACATTGCTATTTAATATAAATTTAAATATATAAAAAAGAATCAATTAATAACGTATATAAACATAAAAAAAATAAATATTATAATTGTTTGACTTATAGAGTAAAGACTAGTTTAGAGAAATAACACGATTCGTTTCAATTAGAACAAATTCTAATGTTGTCGCTCATTTTAAATTTCCATTTTTAATTTCTATGCATATACACATTGCAAATAATTGGTCTTCATAGAAGAAAAAAGTAATATATTTTGCACTTTTGTCCAATACTTGTTTGTCCCAATAGTAATAGGTAAAAAGATCAATTAAACAATGGTAAACAAACATAGACACATAAATAAACATAGTAAGATAGATGTTGATGGCTTACAATGTTATCTTGGTTTTTCATTTCGTAATTTTGTTTCATTATCAATGGAAGATTGAATGGTTTGATCACAGTACTACTCTTGAAGTAATATAATCCAGAACTCCGTATGCAACTAAAACAATACCACTTTTATATTATTTCAATTCATAAAAATGTGGAGAACACTAACTATGCGTCCGATCACAAACAAACAACAGGCCATTTACCCTAGACACACAAAAATAAGACTCTCTCGTCACTTGCATAACTAACAATGACGTCATACACCAGACAAATCACTTAAAGATTATTATGCATTACATAGTAAATGAAATAATTTACAATTAAATTGCTAAATAAAACAACATTGTTTTAGATACAATAGTTTACATCTACCCCCATCCCAAGGAGACTTTTAATTAACATCCTGACAAAACTAGATGGAAACTATTATATCTCGTCCATTCTCATTCTTGCACAGCTTATCTTAATTGATAATTGTATAGAATGGTAAAAACATATATTTACGGACATAAAATGTATTAAAAAAATATTCTAAAAAACTTTTTTTTCATAAAGAATATACAAAATAGACATATCATAATAAAACAATGTATTATTGTAATGAAATCAGTTAAATTAAAAAAAAACCTAGGCAATATGAAAATAAATAATAATCTTTCAGACAGTATTGACATTATATTAGCTTATTGTACAATAATTTTTTTAATATGTTACATCATCTCTCAACATTCTTACAGCCTTCACCTAACACTTTAATTATTTAAAATAACATTTTACCTATTTATTTTCTTTGTATTCAAGACCAGAGATGACTTAGGTTAAGAAATTTCCAAGCCTGCATCCACACCCACCACAGCGACCACGCCCGCCACAGCGACGACAACCGTAGGGAGGTTTGGTAGATGCCGAAGAAATAAAACACATATATACAACATCAAATATCACTGATCTTGTTGCTTGTGTCATATATTGGTGGTTTCCAAGTATTGGAGCACACCATGCTTATTTCTCTCTCTTTTTCTCCCTACACAAGATTTTGTGGGCGGGGCTTATTTTTCCATTTCCTTGACTTTTAGTACGAAGGCGAAAGATTATTGGTAACTTTCGGATTCCGTGTTGACCTCAAATTCTCGGAAAGGCTAGGAATGGTTTATTATTTCTGCATGGGGGAGTTCCTATCATTTTTATTATAAGTTTTTTAATGATACCATTATTTTCACCCCTCCTAGTAATAGTTCTGTCCCCCGCTCCACTTTAATAGTATTTAATGATTTGTTAGTCTAAAAGGCAGTGAGTTTCGAGATAATTTCTATTTAAGGACGCTTGTGTTTGCACTATTTTATTCTAACTGTACATAATATTCATATTGTATATATGTATTTAAACATATCACCTGAATTAAATTATCAACAACATTTACACTGAAGCTTCCTCGTCAAGTTACTATTCTATTGTGTTGTTTACAATACTATAATATGTATCTACTACTCTAACGTCAAGGAAAGGAACTGTTAGAACGCAAATCCTGAGTTTGTGCCCAGTACCATAAGGAGAGTTCGTGTAATACTGAAACATAAATAATAATAACTAAAGTCTACCCTAGGACAAACGAGAATTATCAACGATATCTACACAAGGGGATTGTGGACGTAACACTTGTTTGATTTATAATAGTTCATTTTATACCATTAAACTTAAATTATTTCAATCATAACTATGAAATAACATTCCTAAAAGTTTGTAACGCTTCAGTACCCAAGTACATAAAAGCTGGCAAAGTGTGCAAACCACCAATTTGCTCTTTTTCAGAGTATAACGGTGGGCTAACACTTTGGGGGACGACTCCTTTAGCTCGTCAGATATTTTATTGCACTTGTGCGAGCCACCTAGACATGTTGAAGGAGAAAGATGTGTGAGCAGCAATCTGTCTCGCCAAGCCCGGTGACAGGATGACCAGGCTTATAGTCTGGTATTTGTGCAACCGAATAAGAACAATTGGGGGTGGGAGTCATGTTCATGTAGAGGCCGCATCCTACTGAAGCGTAACAAGTTCTTTGAGTGACACTCCCTCCCTTTTATTGATTCACTCTTTCATGTGACGATGTGATAGTGTAGCCAGTACGATGTACCCATGTCGGTGAGTCCTCCCACGACTCCCTAACCTCAACTGGCTAGTTAGTCTACGGACAATGACGGCCGCTGGCTGAATTAGACTTATTATATCTGAATAATCAGCAATGCCCGATATTTATATTTTAAAGTGCTGTTTCTCTAGCTGCTCATCCTTCTTTGTTTCAGGTATACTCAGTCAGACACACATAATTAGAATAAACGAGCTCTTATTAAGTGATCAGATAAGATAAACGTTCACTGCATGTATGAATGCGGTGGTATTATAGAATAATTTAGTAAAGTGATGGCGATTCCTTTATTTAGAGCATGACGGGTCACCAAACATTGTACGTATATCTCATGCATATAAACGTCACTACATAAGGAATGCTACATTAAAAGTATGACTCAACAACACAGTAAAGCGAAAAAATTAGCTAATTAATGTAGCATGATGGCGTGACATCATGACTCAGTAAAAAATATATTGAAGAGGTCGTCCTTTTAACAAGGAGTCGTGTATAAAACAAAACGGTCTCATTCTGTCCGTTCCCATGTCTGGCTAATATTGCGACCCAATACAAACCGTCAACCAAAGGACAAAGGTCTACATATTTGTCTACACAAAAGTTAGAGATCCCGTTCAATGATGTTCATTCAAAATAATATTAACAAGTACTGGGCTGTTCTATTATACGCGTTTAAACGACAAGTTTATAATGTACTTTGGCGTGGATAGCGTGTTTATGTAGAGGGGACATGTGTGTTTGATTTTTATGGACGCTTAATTCCGAGTTAAATGTTGTTCTAAATGTCGTCTAGTGGGACACAAGCATTTATAAATATAAATGGGGCTTGTGCGTAGAGTATTTAGAGGATAAGAAGAGGGTGCGGGCCAGTTAAAAGGGGCGCCAGGTGTATCCATAATATATCGCTATGTATGTATGATAAATAGACTATACTTAAATAATATAAGTAAAGCAAGAGAAAAAAAGAAAGAGAGAGAAGAGAAAGTGAAAGATATAGAAAGAAAGAGAGAGAGAGAGAGAGAGAGAGAGTTAAACAGAGAAAGATAATGAAATGAGAGAGAGATAGAAGAAAAGAAGACCTTTATACTACAAACTACAAGGAGTTGGAGATATGACAACCCATCCTTTTTACCACCTATTAAGTTTAAATTGTAAAAGGCTGAAACTGTTATAATGATATTATTTTATAAAAGATTTGCGACCTATTATTATAGCTGTGTATCTTTCTCTTTTCTAGGGTATACCTCTGTCTAACTGTCTATTCGTCTATCTGTATCCGTCTATCCGTCTGTCCGTCTGTCCGTCCATCTGTATATCTGTCTATCTGTCCGTCTATCCGTCTATCAGTCCATCTGTTCATCTGTCATCTGTCCATCTGTCCATCTGTCCATCTGTCGATCTGTCGATCTATCTGTCTATCTGTCTATATGTCTATATATATCTAAATGTCTATATGTATATATAATATCTATATAACTGTTGAATATTAATTATGTGTAATTAATACTCTTTATATTGATCATTCTATTTCAATCTACTTATTAGCTACTTAAAATAATCATACAGAAAACATATAAATATAAAGAGAGAAAACAACTAATCAGTCTAGTTATAGTTTAATTGTATACTATATTATTATTTGCCTTTACAAATCTACACATACTAATGTTACAGATTTAGTGGTACTTAATTATATTAATTCATAAAACAGGATATCTCAACAACTTTTTCTTTAATAAGTCTTTACTGGCAGGCTGTATGACTAGGGTGCACCTCACAGTATCAAACACATCTTGTACAGTGCAGTCGTCACTTCAACACACACACACGCCTATATAATATGGATAACAACACGCCTATATAATATGGATAACATCTAACAATAATAACTGTTGCAATAGATAAAGATAATTTATGACTATGAGTATGGAACAACATTGTTATGATAGACATAGGATGCGGATACTACCGGTATTCTAAAGTTGACAATAATATAATATATGGATAGCAATAACAATTTATTTGTGAATAATAAAATGATGCTGAATTAATCTTACCCCGTGTCTCAAGTCTCAATCGGTAACTGCATGAAGAGATGTCTAAAGGTTCAACACCAGTGTGACACTTTAGCAGCCACCTCCCCTAACAAAGGTGTGTAACTGACAGGCAGCTGAGAGCGCTTCTCTCAAGCACCTCACTGCGCATGTCAGCCATTCTCTTAAGACACTAGGCAGATACACATCATTAGGCCTATACAATAAAAACTACTAAAAACACTATATTATTATTAACTTCCTTATTCTAACAAAGTTAGCTCTCAACAATAACTATATGTCTTTATATATGTCAATAGGTCATTATATCTGTCATGCTATCTGTCTTTTCCCGGTCATTATCCCTGTCATTATATATGTCATTCTATCTGTCATATATATGTCATTCTATCTGTCATTATATATGTCATTAAGTCTGCTATTCTATTTGTCATTATGTCTGTCATTATATCTGTCATTGTGTCATTATATCTGTCATTCTATATGTCATTCTATTTGTCATTATATCTGTCATTCAATCTGTCATTATGTCTATATATTTATCAGTATATCTATCAATCTAGCGCCAATAAATGTATAGCCGTCGGAGTAGGGTACGTTCTCCGCATGAACATGCACTTTAACCCCCACCACTTCGTGGAATTTTCCTCGAATTACTAACTAGCTAACTAGTCGGGATTGCTCTTATTCCTGCACTGTCACTCAGTAGAACACACACAAAAGAACTTTAGAAACAAGAAGTTTATCCTAATTGGAAGCATGAGAAAAAACACAGTGGAAGTATTCTAAGCGAAGTGTAGTAATGTAGTACAATTAAGTTTCAAATGAATTCGCATGTGTAATTTATTCTCTTGGGCATCCTAACGTTTCAAAAGACGATGGTGAATCACCTTGGGTTAGGGTTTTTCATTTTCTCGTGTGGCTAACCAGCACATACGTTTATACATTCCTGACCCAGACAATTGTGTGTAACCGGCTATCCCTTCCTGCCTGATGATATCATCGCAATCATCTTTGTTTTTGTTTATCGTTATATATTTCAACTGTCCATTTTCTCAAATGGCCAACGAGATTTTAAGTGACAGGTAGATATATAGTTAGAAAGATACAGAGATAACAAATATGATACGCATACGGGTGCTAATTCTTACACACTGGCGCATGCATTAATCGTCTTAAATTAAAAATACTAAGTGCTTTATCATTCATTGACTGTGAAAAGCGTTTTCCGAAATATAAATTTGCCTGCAAGTTGACTTCAACTCTAGATAGTACTTAACTCTTACCAAACATTTAATTTAGTAAAGTATGTTTAGTAGATATTGAACTTCACATTGCTCTTATTATACACAACTGTGGAAGGTTTAGAATATTTATGTACATCACTACATTGTGTCTCTATATAAACTGCTAACATCTCTATAACATTGAAACTTTCTATATTTTGATACAGTTTACATTTAAAGAACAAGGTATTTTCATTTTTTACTTTGCTACTTAATGTTAAAAACCTAAGTTTAGAAACTCGTTAATAAATAATTATTCAGACTTTTTTATATAGAAAAAAAAGTTAAATATTTTTTTATTTGTTTGTTATACAAAAAAAAGATTTTCAAACTAGCTTAACATAGATCGTCGATTAATTGTAAGCCAGTAGCATTTAATATGAATAAAGAGAAATCATAGTAACTATTAACAAATTATAACTTTACTTTAAATTGGTCTAAAGTATGAACTAAATTGTTGTGTGCGACTTTTGTTTTTTTCGCTTCTTACTAATCCAAACACTTATATTATCGTAAGAAAAAGAACTGGACCTTTTTATAACTTTTTTACATTTTATTAATAACAGTACCGCTAAATACATTCAGCCATTTATCAAACATGGACAGATTTACTAAATAAATTTTAAAAAAATTGTTTATCAAATTCCAATTTAGATTATTAGTAAATTTTAAAAAATCGTAGCTAAAGATGCAATTTTTTAAGAATTATTGAATGAATTGTAAAAAAAAAATTTGATTAAAAAAGATGATGCCGGGGGGGGGGGCAAGGCTGGATGTGTGGACCTGTTTAAACTTCAACCCCCTTTGCTATGACTATATTGTTATCAATTGCCAATTTTAGAACTAAAATACCGTATCATTTAATGCTGAACGATTTTAAAGCAATTACAATTTTGATTATTATCTTGTGATCTAATTCCAATTATGCGTTTCTTTCTTTTCTATATATTTTTGTAACTAGATCTGAATGTAAGAATATAGGACAATAGTGCAGCTATAGCGGTATCTCTAAATGTTGTGTCGGATTCTCTACATGCCAGTAAATATTTTCTTGTATATAAGACAAGAAAAGAAAATGTACCACATTCGTGCAGTATATATATTAGATAACCTCTACCAACATATCGAGGTAGACTCGTAGATTTACTCTACCAACATATCGAGGTAAAGTTATAGATAACCTCTACCAACATATCGAGGTAGACTCATAGATTTACTCTACCAACATATCGAGTTAAAGTTATATATAACCTCTACCAACATATCGAGGTAGACTCTAAGATTTACTCTACCAACATATCGAGGTAAAGTTATAGATAACCGTTACCAACATATCAATGTAAAGTTATAGATAACCTCTACCAACATATCAAGGTAGACTCTTAGATTTACTCTACCAACATATCGAGGTAAAGTTATAGATAACCTCTACCAACATATCGAGGTAAAGTTATATATATATAACCTCTACCAACATATCGAGGTAGACTCATAGATTTACTCTAACAACATATCGAGGTAAAGTTATAGAAAACCTCTACCAACATATTGAGGTAAACCTATATATATATATAACCTCTACCAACATATCGAGGTAGACTCATAGATTTACTCTAACAACATATCGAGGTAAAGTTATAGAAAACCTCTACCAACATATCGAGGTAAACCTATATATAACCTCTACCAACATATCGAGGTAGACTCATAGATTTACTCTACCAACATATCGAGGTAGACTCTAAGATTTACTCTACCAACATATCGAGGTAAAGTTATAGATAACCTCTACCAACATATCGAGGTAAAGTTATAGATAACCTCTACCAACATATCGAGGTAGACTCATAGATTAACTCTACCAACATATCGAGGTAGACTTATAGATAACTTATGTACCACCAAATTTGGGTCAACATATAGACAACCACCAACTACCGAGAAATCTAGGTAGACACATAGACAACCACCTTCTTCTTCTTCTTCTTCGTTCTCAAATGTTATGATTGGGAGGAATCAGACAACAAGTCCGATAGTTGTAATGAACTGCGCCGTGGCTGTCAGTTGATCTAGTCCACCAAACAGTTTGTCGTTGAAGGTAGCCCCCAGGGGCCAAAAGGCAGACCATATAGAAAGATACAGAGGGCATGTCACAGGACTAAGACACACAGTTAATTCATAAAATCATATAAACGAAGGCTCCTTAATTCAATACGTAGATTCTTTAATCACTTAGTCGCTGCAACATAGTATACACTGGTTCATTACAATACTTTCTGTTCTTGACTGACACTAGGCCAAACTTGGACGAAGTCTGATACACGATATGTTTATGTGCAGTCACAAAACCAACTCCCTGTATCTAGGATTCAGCGTTGCTATATCATTCATCCAACATGCGTACTTCCCTTTCATACCATAGTGCAATCTCGTACATTATAATAACATACACACCTTTCTTACTCCTCATCTAACAACATGCGTACTTTCTATAATAGCTATAATAGTGACAGGGCAGGTCTGAAGGACATGCTTCGCATTTTCGGGAGCTGTTTCGCAGGGGCACATTTCGCTTGCTCCTATTCGTAGTTTGCGGAACATGTGTTGCTTAAGCCTGTTATGACCAGTCCTTAGCTGAAGATAATGTGTTGAAATTGGCGGGAGAGTTTGTAGTAAACATCAATCTTTGGGTTGTTTTGTTGCAGTTCAGATTATATTTCGTAGTCATTCCTTTTGAGTATTGCCTTTATTTCTTCGGGGTGTAGAGATGGGTCTGTCTGGTTTTGTCTGCCTCCAGCTTTAGCTAAGGTGTCAGCATTGTCATTTCCTTCATTTTGTATATGCCAAGGGATCCATTGGAGAACCAGTTATTTAGTTATTTTGCTCAGTTTTAAAAGTTATGTACTGAGTGACTGGTTGATCAGGGCGTTTGGGTTTTTTAGAGACTGGAGTACTGTTTTGGCGTCAGTAAAGATGACAATCCGGCTGTTGGTGGATTGTGTGTGGCTTGTTAGTATATTTGCAGCAAGCTCAATTGCTTTTCTTTCTGCTCTAGTGCTATCTGAGAGGCTACCTGTGACAGTGGCTTTTTCTAGGAGTTCTCCATTTGGCCACTCTACAAAAATGCCGGCTCCTATGTTTTTCAAATCTTTTTTCAGTTGGCCCGTCAGTATAGGCTCTGGTCCATGCATTTTGGGGGTATTGTTCTCTAATGATGTTGTTTACTGCTTCTTTTAGTATTTCGGGTGTGTAGTCAGATTTTTTCCCTATTTTGCTTAGTTCGTCTCTGATTTTTAGCGGAGGGCTTGCGTCCCAGGGTGGGAAGTGGCTGTGGGGTTGGGTAGGTTTAATTGCAATGTTTTCTATTTTATATTTACTTTTTAGATGTTTGGCTTCTTGTATCAAATTGAATCTTCGAAGTCTTTTTGTTGAGGAGGTTTTGAGTAGCTTGGGTTTTAGAGGGTGATGTCCTGATGCTTCTAACTTGGTGAAGTGAGTAAGGATTTTGGTTTCTCGTCTAGTTTCTATAGAGCTTAGGTTAGTTGCATCCTCCATTGCTCTGATCGAAGTAGTTATCATTGCTCCTGTTTTGATTCGTAGTCCTAGGGTTTTGAACTTTGTCTATTTTTCGGATGTTTGATTGGGCTGCCGAGCCCCACACTGTGGCTCCATATTCTAGGGTATGCCTTATATAACTGGTGTATGTTTTTTTCAAGATAGAGTGATTTGCACCCCAGTCTGAGCCAGCAAGTTTTTTCATCAACGCTAGTCTTTGGATTCCCTTTTTCTGTGTGTTTTCTATTTGATTTTTCCAGGTTAGTCTTGGGTCAAACGTAACTCCCAGATATGTGGGATTGCCATTTTTTTCAAGGATTGTTTTGTCTAAGGTCAGTTTGAGGCTTTGTACTTTAGTAGATAGAGATAAAATTTAGTATGTAGTCTTTTTTGAGTTTATGGTCATTCCCCATTCTTTGGACCATAGGTTGAGGTTGTTTAGTGCATCTTGTTGCCTAAATTTTGAGGTGCCTATATATTCGTCTGTGCTTTTTAGGGCAAGATCGTCGGCGTACGTGCTGCTTTTTACTTTTCTAGGAATATGTTGAATTAGGTCATTTATGAAAATTAGAAATAATGTGGGGGACAGTACACATCCCTGGGGAACTCCATTTTGTATTGTTGCTATGTTGCTCCTTTTTCCTTGCATGTTGACTATAGCTTTGCAATTTGTTAGGTATTCTGTAATCCAGTTTAACATTATGTGGGATATATTGGTTGTTTAGTAGCTTTAGGATTAGACCTTCTTTCCAGACCTTATAGAATGCTTTTTCTAGTTCGACCCAGACAATGGTCGTTGGTTTCTTTTCCTGGAAGCCATCTTCTATTTCTTGGGCTATATAAGCTATTTAGTCTTCTGTTGATCGACATTATCTGAAACCTGCCTGTTCATCTGATAGTAGATTTTCAGATTCAAGAAGCCATGTGAGCCTATTGTCGACCATTCTTTCCATTAGTTTGCAGACGCAACTAGTTAAACTTATTGGGCTGTATCTGTCAACTTGGTTTCTTGGTTTACCATGCTTTAGTATATGGATCATGAATGCTTTTTTCCAGACAGTTGGCATTTTTACTGACTTACAGCTAGCAACAACCACCAAATACCAAGAAATCTAGGTAGACACGTAGACAACCATCATGTACCAAGATCTCTAGGTAAACACATAGACAACCACCAAGTACCAAGAAATCTATGTAGACTTTTAGATCTAGACAACCACCAAGTACCAAGAAATATTGGTAGACACATAGACAACCACCAAGTACCAAGAAATCTAGGTAGACACAGAGACAACCACCAAGTACCAAGAAATATAGGTAGACACATAGACAAATTCCAAGTACCAACACATTTAGGTAAACACATAGACACATGGTTTAAAATATGGAAAAAGAACGTCATGTTTAATTTGTTATAAAACTAGCAATGTATAACTAAGTAAATAATATAACATTAAATGTAAATTCTAAATGACAAAAAGAACTCGTTACCATTTTGTAAATTCAATTATAACCAATACACTATTACTTCTACTACTATATGATATCAGCATCATCAAAACGCTTTGAACATGCTATCATTGGTTCTCAGACTAATTATTTATTTTAGTTTTATAAATATCGAAATTTGCCAGATTATTAACGTGTATTTTAAATTAAGATATAATAAAATAATATTCTATTTTTCAGGTTTACTCCAGAAGGAATGGGAATGTGCAAGGCAGAGTTATTTAACCTCAACTAATGCATTGCCTAAATAGTTGAAAAGTGTAACTTTCTTTGACTCAGACGCTTTATATTTTAATTACTAAATGAACATATCCTTATATCTCTTTTAAAAACTAGTCCTAAAAGTAAACGTTCGTTTGATTTTCATTTTTTTTGTATTAAGTTGTGTTTTCACCTTTAACGATAAATATTTACTAGATAAGTTAAATTTAAACTAACCTGACACGAATACATAGTATCTGTATACATTGTTGTATATTTAAAAACACGAAAATATGGACGTGTATTATGTATTATAGCTTGCTCTGCACAAATTAATATGTTATGGTTGTAAACATAAACTTTATTAGCAATACATATAACATCAACAAGAAAACTAATAATAAACAGAAGACAAAATCGTGAGTCGACAGGACTCAGGTGGGTGGAACTCTCACTTCCTCGGGCATGCGCAATGGTTATCGCTTTTACCGTCCATGTCTATTCGCCCGGATCCCATCATAACATAATACCAACACCAGTAAGCCTACTTGTATTCTAAGTCAGGGATCCCATCATAACATAATACCAACACCAGTAGGCCTACTTGTATTCTAATCCAGGGATCCCATCATAACATAATACCAACACCAGTAAGCCTACTTGTATTTTAAGCCAGGGATCCAATCATAACATAATACCAACACCAGTAGGCCTACTTGTATTCTAAGCCAGGGATCCCATCATATCATAATACCAACACCAGTAGGCCTACTTGTATTCTAAGCCAGGGATCCCATCATAACATAATACCAACACCAGTAGGTCTACTTGTATTCTAAGCCAGGGATTGACAATCTTTTGATAATAATGTGTCAAATTGGGATTTTTAAATCAGTCAGCGAGCCAAAAGCTTAAAATGTATCTTGCTCTAGCCTCAATTTCTCGTAGAAAATACTTGAATGGCTATTGTGATGGCTTACGCGTGCCAATGAAAATGGCTCTGCGTGCGAAGTCTGGCACGCGTGCCGTAAACGGCCGACCCCTTTTCTTGCTAATTTAAAGTGTAACATCCATTATAAATGAACATTCCGTTGAATTAAACAAAACATGTAGATTTAAAACACAACGCTCTGATTAACAAAGTCAGTTTAATACTTATAAATGTTGAAAACAATAATAACTCAAGAAAAGTATCAACACCCAGCTTCCTTTCTCAAACAAAGACATAAAAACTGCTCACAAACCAACAGAAGAATATATTACGCACTTCCGTAACCACGAAATACGTCTAACTCAAAACATTGCCCTTAGAGAGTTTCTCAACAACATACAAAGTAAATAATAACATTACTAAATACATGAAAATAAAAACATATGTACGTGCATTTGATGTATGTTTGAAATAAGAATTTATGTTTTGAAATTGTGTGCAATTTAAATATGTAGAAATCAATGACGCAGAAATCAACCGCATCAAAAAACCGCTCTAATACAATTATATTGATTTTGGGGTGCAGAAAGTAGTAGGTATAGATTTTCCCAAAGCTTATCGAATGGAACCTTCAGGGAAAACGGAAAAGATGCTGATCGAGGAAAACATGGCACAAAGAGGTGGAAACGTATACCAAGGAAGTCGGTCTTACTTGGCGGGATATGTCCTCGGAAGGACCACAAACGACGATGAAGATCGGCTGCTGTTCTTTGAGGACGGGAAGGCAGAACAAGTCTAGAAAGTTATAAAAGCTAAGATAAAGCATAATTGTATGACGTCACAATAAATAACTACTCCTCAGTTAAAACGTACATACTCTCTACACAAAACACAAATATAAATAAACACCACTACAAGAACTAGCGAGACAAACAGAAATTATTTATTAACTTAAATCAAAGACTATAATAAGATGGATCGCTTGCTCTATGTTTAGAGCTTAAAGATTTGCTTTTCATGCGCGGACTATTATCTGTCCTAAAGACGTCCGGCGTACATAGATATGAAGCATGTATTGGCTATAATATTTACAAACCATACACATCTACGCTCATTCTTGGATTAAGTCTATTCAGCGCGTTCGGCTGAAGTACAGAAGGTCATGGGTTCGAATCCTGTTGAAGGTTACCTAGCTCTGACTGGTACCTGACATTAGTTGGGATAAAGAAAAGGCGGCTGGGCATTGTGCTGGCCACACAATCTTCTAGTAACAATCTTCTAGTATGAAAAGGTCATAAAAACTGGTGAACGCTGCTTCACTGGTCCCATGGATCAAGTTGGTCTGATTGGTACTTTACTATTTTTAAGTCTAGTCTTAGAGTTTCCCAGTCAAGTTAATTCAGTGTTAAAGAGTCAAGTCTACTGCGTGGCGTGAAATTACGCAGTTCGCGGTGAATCCTGGCCATAGCCATTGTCTGCCATCGGATTGCGACGACATTTACTTCAGATGGAAGCTGTTTAGCCAATATTTACATAGCATGGGTTTAGTGTTAACGGAAATGTATACATAGAAAGGCAAGACATATTATAAGGGGCAATATATCTTATTTTTAAATAACAAGATTGTTTCCCTCTGTATTGTTTGGGTTTATAAAACTATATGCAGATGTCTATGCCAGGAAGTTATCTATCGTTTCGCAGAGGTCAGTCAATGCCATGATGACATCTAACAATTTGCAGTCTAATTTGCGGTCTATACAACGAAGTCATATGCCGGTTTGCACAGGTCTATGCCATGTAGTCATCTACCGGTATGCATATTTCATATGTCCCGCAGTCATCCTCCGGTATGCAGAGGTGAATGTCATCAAGTAATTACCGGTACGTCGAGGCCTATGCCAACATGTGCTTGTACCGGTAACCTAATATTCAGCTCATTGTAATTGAAACTTTTGGAGTTCACAGATTATGTATTTGCAAATTGTAAGTCAACAATCTTGGATTAGTGAGTAACAGAGCGCAAAGTTTAGATCCTTATTAAACGTCAGACATGGCCGTATAATAACAATTGTGCTTCACTGCTGGACTCTTGATCCAAACTTTGCTTCATAATCCCCGTCATAAAGTGCTGAATACAAGACATTTCTAATCCGTTCATAGCCGAATAGTTCAAAGTCAGTTTTAAACTTCAGCATCAAATTTTCAAACACGTACTTCGGTAAACTTCTGTAAGCCTTTTCTTTGAAAAACTCGTGGGCTTCTTTCATCGCTTCCGGTTTTAAAAGACCTGAAGCTCTGGCTTTTCTGACCTGGCGGAGCAGGTCTTCCTTTATAAAACGTTCCGTGTACGAGTACTCTGGTAAAGAGTATTTGGATTCCGGGTCAATGTAACCTTTCCATTGAAATGTCTGCCATAGTCTGAATGACAGTTCTCTTGACGAAATGCAGGAACTGTAGAAAGACACAAGTTCCGATTCGTGGCTTCTGTTGAAGTGATAGTCTATAAGCATTGTGATTTCTTTGTCCACCTGAAAAAAAAGTCAAAATATTTTAAAGCGGCACATTCAATAAGAAACGATTAACTAATTTGTTTTAAAAATACTAACGTCTGAAGAAAAAATATATTGCTGACATTTTGCTGAGATTTTGTAGATTAACAAAAAAATATAGTTTGAATGACTTATTACCGAATTACCGTCGGACCAAATTGATCATATGTCCCTTGAAGCAGCGTTCACCAGTTTATGTGGCCACAGCGTACTAGGGAATGTGTGGCCAGCAAAATCACATTCCGCCTTTACTTTACCCCAACTAATGTCAGGTACCCAAATTATAGTGATTTGATATTGGTTCCAGCTGGGTAGACTCAGAGACACCCTCGAGTCTCACAATTGAAAATATCACCAGGATTCGAATTCAGAACCTTTGATGCGCAAGCTCGCCGAACTCGCCCTTTTGTGAAATGCGTAAAGAACTCACAAAATTTAAATGGACAAAAGTGAAAGAACTGTGAAACTGATATAAACCAAAGTTTCAAATCGCAATCTATCACACAGACTTTTCATAACATCGTTGATATAAAAAAAAAAGTTAGTTTTGATTTGTTTTGTTTATTTAGCAATTTTTTTTATTTCAGGAAGTGTGCTAAATTTCATAAAGTCACTTAGATTTTTAGTTATCAACATCCAAAGAGGGCGGATGAAGGCTCTCTGATTGCTAAGACAATATGGCAAAAAAACAACAACACCTCTTTGACACCTAACAACATATTGTAATAATGGCATATTAAGGTAAGTGTTACTCTACAAGGGGTCATTCTTATAAAAGTGTTTGGTGTATTACTAATGGCATATAACATGTTGCCAGAACTAGATCTATTTAGTCAAATGTTTCTACAAATAAACATCATTTAAAACATTTTCAAAAAATGTAATACGATGGTTAAATTTAAGGCTAATTTAATTCTTGTTTTATACGTTAAACAGGTGCGAATGTCATATCTATAATAATATAACAGTAATACTATAACCATATGCGGTCTAAATGATGCATAGGTGTACATATTTCTAATTTAAAAACAACGATTGTACTGGGTATTAAAATTACCTGTTTCGTTTGGTCTAAATTGTTTAATATATTTGTCAGACCCATACGTCTAAGTATGGGCCTTGCGTCTTGGTTGAAACTTTCCATATATACCACGTGGCTTGCATTGAAAACGCAAGGGTTGCATATCTGGTGGATCGGCATCGAGTGGGGCTCCTGGTGGCTCAGACCGCCCCTGACAAACTCTGAAAACGTAAGATACTTTGCGCACCAAGCTTCGCCGCAGGACGAGTAAGCATCACCCCTGCCTTCAAACAGGGACGCCACCAGGTCGAAATGGCTTCTCATGAAGTCGGAAGAACACGTAGTTCGATCGCGTAGGATGTACTTGGCCTCAGACGGCCAGAAATCCGGCAGGTATATTTTATCCAGGTAGGATGACAGCAGGCGTGAAAACGGATCTCGAACGACCAAAAGCCTAACGGGATATGCGGTCTCGTTGTGATCAATAGAGTATTTGTTTCCTGATCCGTAAACTCCATGTATCATATTCCTAGAGATGCGATAGATATCATTGTCGTGACCATAGTGTGCCTGGTGAAAAGAACATCGTAAAGTTTTAGTTGGTTAATTTTTAGATCGATCCAATTTGTTATTTTAATTTATACATTACAGACGCTCATTGTATAAAGAGATTGCGTCATACGCTTATCCATGTTCCGAGTCTAGTCTTGCATCTTTGTTAATGTTTTAAATGATGTTATGTTACGGGTTTTCCATGTTTGTTCAGGCAGCCCATTCCATGTCCGAATGTCACTTGGAAAGAAATAGTACTTATATGAATTTGTTCTCGCATAAAGGAAAAGAAAGTGTGTTTTTTCCCTTATGTTTATCGGAGCATTGCAATAGGCTGTTATTGGGTTGTAATTCTAAATTATAGTTTAATGCCTATATTATATGACTGCTTTACTCTTTGCCATTCTGTCCTAAAGTGTTTTTAGATTAAAGTGATTAAAGTATTGGTGTTAGTCTTGTCAGTTTTGATAATTCGCGTATAGCTAATGATAATTCTATACTGTTTTAAGGCATTGTCTTGCTAGTACTCGCAGAGTTTTGTGTTTATATGTCATTTTGTTTTAGATATTTTTTGCGTAAATAATTTATTTATTATGACATAATTAAGTTTTCTAATGGTCTCTACATTTTGCTTCTACGCCTTTTCTTTTGCAGTCTGAAAACATTGGAGAAAATCCATCCTTGTAATTTATGCAACAAAATTTAGATAACGATCACATAAGTTTGATTAGTTTGTTGTTAATGTAGTTGTTCTTGTTTAGCTACATGGAATCTATTTATTTTTATTATTAACCAGTAAAGTTTAATGTTATTATTGTTTACACGGTCACGTATTGAGTTCTTTTTTAAACATTTATCGAATGGCTTGAGAGTATTATTTCATAGTGAACAAGATCCTACACATGCAACAGAAGGCAAGAATTTGTAACAATTTCCTTTTTATATATTCTAACCTTCCATGACAATAAAGAGTATTTTTTTTATTTAGTTGTCATCTTAATAAATGGAAAAATATACTTACAAAGACAAAAAGTCATAGCGCAGAAAGAAATCATTCGTTTTCTAATGAGGATCTAGTTTCAATGAGGTAACGTCAAATAAAGTTATTAGTGTTATATCCATTTTAAAAACATGTTAGATCATTGGTGAAGTATTCAGTAGTGTATTAAACTTTCATAGTAAAAGCATTTGTGGGGATTTTCTGGCCCAGCAACCCTCACATTTCTGTCGTTTATCCATTACTTCTGGTTCGACTTAAATACTCCATTCAAACAAGAGGTCGGCAACCTTTTGATAATCGTGTACCAATGTTTGATTTATAATTCATTCAGCGGGCCAACAGCCTAAAAGTCATCATGCTCTAGTACTTAATTTCTTTTAGAGGAAACTTAAATTGCAATTTTTGAAGGTCTTTCGCGTGCCGTTGTAACATTTTCTGTGTGTCAAGTGTGGCACGCGTGCCATAGGTTGCCGACATTTGCTCCAGACAAAAACTTTAAATTGGTATTTAACTTAGATTTTAACATTGGACCTTTGAGTTTGCAATTCAAACGCGCTGTTAATAGACAACCATTCACTATTATAATGATAAAGTAAGTTAATAAACCAATACAAATGCACCTGGACCTACCGCTGTAAAAACTCGCTTCCAGAAAGTGCAACCGGCTTTAGGGACATAACAGTAGATGACGCCAGACTGGTGAGTGTAGACGCCGTGAACCTGTCCTCTGACCCTGGTCGAGTCACACACTTTGTCCAATCGACTTTTTCGCCTAGAAAATTCCTGGCTGGACGTCCATTCAGATTGCTTCCGCGGCAGACGTCGTGCAACGTGGGCTTTTGCTAGATAAGCTGGGTGAGTCTCTATCTGGCCCAAATGATGAATGTGCTGAGAATTAACAGAAAGTTGATAGGGTTGTTCTTTAAAAGTGCTGTTGTATAATGTCTGACTCGTTTGCCAGCGGTAGTTTCCTTGCAGAGGTCCATCTTCAGCTCGTTTAACAATACTATATGGAGTCGTGTGTGGGCTTTCTTGAAAACTCAATTGACTTTCGTTGTCTTGGTGTTTGGAATGTGACATTGAAGTAGATCTAGATTCGTCGTTTAGTTCTAATAAAACATTTTAAAATTCAATAGAAAAATTGTTTTTTTATCAGGTTGATCAATACAAAAGTTACAGACTGACATAATGTTTGAAAAAAAAAGGAAAAAGCTATAGTTAGGCAAGGTAGTAAATTTAAAGGTGACATTATGGCATGGAAAAAAAATGCCAAAAAGAGAAATGTAACGGCAAACAAGAGATTAGTGTCAGAAATAACACTGGGCAGACAACATGTGGAAAAATAAACTTCATTTAAAATATGTAGGGGCTATTATATTGGAAGAAGGCTCAAAGTCAGAAGACAACCGAGTTAAGTGACAAGGTAAAGAACAATTCAAGCAAACACGTTTCTCTTTGTTTCTAAAATCCCTATTAACGCCAAGTCTAGCGATGTAGGTTTTTATGCACGGGTAAAAAAATATGGACGCTCAGAGCAGATCTCAGAGAAGAAATTGGGACCTCTAATTGATACGCTTCCGCAATATCCTGAACATCTCGTACACTAAATAAATGACAAATAAAACTGTCCGTTAACAAATTGCCAAAGTCATCGGCCCATATAAAGAACCTTCTTACCACCCCCATGAGCGCGAATCTGAGATGGTATTAGCATGCCACTTCTGTACCCACCGGGGTTGCTGGTGAAGTGCGTAAACCACCGATACGGTCACATTAAGAGTGCACCGGTGGATAAACGCGTGGAGGAAAGTCCCTGTTGCGCGTCCGAATTTTCATCGTAATGGAGAGAGACCCTTGAGACTTGGTGAAGAAGAAGAAATGTTGAGCAACACATTTCGCCTAGCCCGGTGCCTGGTGCACGTATATAGTCTGCAATTTGTGCAGCCAGCCACCACGCCAATGACTCAAGGGGAATCCGCAAGTGGATAGAAACAGAGTTGTGAATTTAACTGCGGGGTCAGTACCCTTTGTTATGAGGTACATCCTATCGGATTGCCGTGGGGCAGCTAGTCTCGCAAAGTGATACTTTTAATCCCCTTTCGCCTACAAACTACGTCCTGGAGTATAGAGCTGGAAGGTTCGTCCAATTTTACTCTTACAACCTACTCACAAGTTAAGGAAAGGGTAAAAAAAAAATATAAATACTTAAAATTGTAGATAGAAAAATTAAAAGATAGAATATTACATATGTTTCGATACATTGGTAGTTACATTAAAACAAATGTAAAATGCTAAATATAAATTGTGCTGGTATGTTAATAAATATTTATCATTCTATTTACAATATATAGACTATACTAAGAATACCTAAAATACCTAAAATCATTTTGTCATTAGCAGATGACCATTGACCATCTGTGGACACGGTAATGACGTAGGTGATTGTAGCCGTTACCATCACGGTCAGAGAGTATTTCATCACAGATTTTAACTGTCCGACCATCCTCATCACATGGCCTTATGGTTTACCCTATTTTGTACATCGCCTAAAGGAAAATTAAAAAAGAATGGTGAGACAATTACGGTCATCATTTTTAGATAATATAAATGTTGTCATTATTAATTAAAAGTTAAATAACTTGATTTTGAATAACACATTATTAATTTAGTTAAGACAGTATAATGCGAATTAATGTAGATACTTATCTAGACAGATCTGCTCAGTAATCTAAAGATATACCTAAACATATTACTTATCACTCACTAAAAAACACACATCAAGACACATTTAAAAATTCATTAAGAAAAAAGAAATCTATACAAAGCAGCAACTAATTTTACTAATACAAATCGTGACACAGAATGACATTAAAAAATGAGCAAACCGTCGATAAGTTATAAAAGAAAATACAACCACAATAATAATGTCATCTTTACCATAGTCTTTTGACTGAAATAAGTTATCGTTCAATATTTCCTGTCAGAGCAAAGGAGGGCAAAACCCCATTTTGTACATTGTAACACACCGTATGTTTTATACCCTACATAGACCACATTTATCTTTGAGCGGTTTACCTTATCCCTACCCACACACGAGAAGGTATTTGGGAAAAACTGAAATAACATAACTGTCGCTGCTCTACTTTTTTTATCTTGCTGGTTCGGTTGTTAAGTTTATAGACCTTCACTAGGGAGTCTTGGTAGCTTAAAATCGACATAATATTATATCATTTACTCACAATTATCAACGTAAAAACATACACCGTTATACATACATATGCTAACGAAAGTTCACAATACAAACCACACATATCTAAGTCCATTACATAAGTCTTCAAAATACAACAACGCATGCAATATAATATTTTTAAAAACATATTATTCAGGTACTTATTCTTACAAATATTTCAATGCTTCCAAATACACACATACGCAAATATCCGTACATCGACTATAAAATCCACACAAAATTGCATTCCTTCATTGATAAACAACAACCTGCTTAAAGAACTACAGTCAAAAACCATATCATACATTCACAAAAAGTATACCCACGTCCACAAAAGATAAACCACTAAAATATCCATAAACTATAATCCATTTACACATACAAAAACAAAATTACACATACACACAAATCTACTTACTCATCCACAAAAAAATAATCCACTTACTCATCCACAAAAATGCATTCGCAATCAAAATATCTTTTGTCCTCGAATAACTAAGAAGACTCCATTCTCCCATTTGCATTCGCACAACTGTATACACACATAGGGTCCCACATTTTCAAAACCCAAATAAACACAGAACTGTTATATATAAACACAGTTCTATACACATATCTACTTAAGCACACACACACTTAGAGACACACACAGAAAGAAAAACCCACACCCACATACATAAAAGTTTCTTCCAGATCCAGACCAGAACTGAAACCTGATCTTGTAACCGTCATGCTCATTACTTACAACACGACGTATAATATGTAACATTATATTTAAAAGTTTATCACGTTGGTATCTTGTTAGAATAGGCAGAGGTGAATAGCCTTCTAGTTTAAAAGGTGCATAGAAAGCATTGCTTTATTCAATAACTTGACAAGGTTGCGCATCGCAAACTAGAATAACTCAGACTATTTATATCGTAATAATTTCGGTCACATTATACATGAATAAAATTTCAACCATCAATGCTAGCTAAATGTGATTCTATGTATCGTTCGTTACATCTATTTATCTATTCGTCTAATAGTATAACTATTGATCTATGGAACTGTCCTGTTACATATAACTAATATTCACGCAATTTATATTTTTAATGCCTATTATATGCTATCTATTAGCTATATATATATGTATATATATACACTTAAGGGGTATGGTACTTGAAAAAAAAAGCGATTTGCTCAAATATAAAATAACATTACATTTCAACCCTAATATCGTAATAAGGTAGTCTTGAAAAACACAATCATTTAGCCTTTATCTGAACACTGGTTACCATGGTAATGGCGGCCATCTTTAAAAAAAATTATATGTTGTTTGTTTGTTGGATAACTAGCGAAATTTATACATTGATTAATATTACAATTTAAACAAAAAATCTAAATAGATTGACCGTTAGCATTCTATATATTGTTTATACAAAAATTGTAAACTAATATGCATAGACAATTAATTTCATTAAACCATGCTCATTTAAGAGAAGTTTATTTATATATTAATGACACATTTAAAGTTAGTTTCATTTGCAAGCGTGTACTTAGATTGAAACAAGATTTAATAACTTCGCTAGCACAATGCCCAGCTGACTCCATTTTCATCTAACGAATAATAAATATAAAGTTTTGCTTTAGGATATTAAGATCAGGTTTTCTTTAATCGGGTCTCGAACCAGGACCATTTGGAATTGAGGCCCATGTATGTTTATAACGTTGCTATGTAATCATTACAATTCAACAATATTCAATTACATTATAATTTAAATTAAATATTAAAAAATACCCTAAGATTTAATCGTATTAAACTACGTAAACTAACTTTTCTTAATTATCTAGCAACGATATTAAAAATATATGCAACAAATGTAGGAGTTGAAAATAATATTTGTAAAGTAATAATAATATTTGTATTGCGCTGTTACAAATATAATGTAATCTCATAGCGCGTTTAACATACAACTAAGAAGATAGATTTAAACTCTAGGCTAAGAAATATAAAACTACATGATGATTTAAAACTTTGGAAGCATAGTACAAATCAAATAAATGAAGCACAACCGACCTAACAAATAAATAAGACAGTATGATATTTAAAGATAGATACCTGACAATAGTTAGGGTAAAGTATAGGCGGCTGGGCAGTGTGCTGGCCACACATCCCCTCGTTTGCCGTGGCCACAGAAATTGGTGAACGCTGCTTCACCAGCCCTATGATCAGTTGGATCTGAAGTGTACTTTATTTTTTTATTTTTTTTTGCTTAACGGTCTAAAGCGTGTTATTTAAGGTGAATATTGAAATAATGAGTTTTTAATAAAAGTATAAATTAAATGTTTATAAATGAAATACATACCTTTTAAATTTCTCTTTACTAAATCCCTGTGAACACAGTACCCATAGAGTACATTGTAACATTGTAGTACCAAAGGTACAACTTCTATAGTCTATATTTAACATTTGTTATACTTTGGTACTAGTTTTACAGTCATGGAGATGATAAGGAACAGTGATTTAGAAACATAGTAACATGAGGACTAGACTTTTTAATTTTATTTTCTTTTTCTTTTTTTCTTCGTACAGAAAGTCACATTGTAATATGGGATTACAATTACGTAGATAGTAACACGTCGTATGCTCTTAGCTCCTGACTGAGCATAGTTGGTCTAGCGAATTTGCGCCATTTTTCGCTCCTGAATGTTCTTGTGTTCGATTCCAGGTATAATTAGATAATGTGTTTTTTGGCCTACATTTTTAGTATTCGTAATGTCAGGTAGCTATACTTGACATAGTAGGTGTTCGTGATATCAGGTAGCCTTTACATAGTGGTTAATCGTAATTGACAGGCTACCCTACTTTACATTTCGGTATCCGTAATTTAAGGTGGCCTTTTTTGACATTGTGGATTTTCGTAATGTCAGGTAGCCCTACTTGACATTGAGGTATTCATAATGTCAGGCGTCTCTAATTGACATTGTGGTATTCGTAATGTCAGATAGCCCAACTTGACATTGGCTCTTCTGTGCAGCCTTTCTTGAAAGTCGATAATGAACAAAAATACAAATGGGCGTTATGCTGTCCACACAATTTTCTTGTATGTCAGAGCCATAGTAATTTGCTAACAATCGTTTTTTCTAGTCCTATTGACCAACGTAATATTACTAACGTAATATTTAAGACAAATATCACATATCGTCATCTTGTTAAATTGTTAATATAAGCACAATCTTTTTATAGTAAAAAAAAAACATAACGTTTTTTTCCCTCATAATATTTCAGTGTTTGGAATAAAATTCAATACATGTGTCGTTAATTAAAACACAAGTTCACACATCAACCTTATAATATGAACATTTTACCGAGCTGTTTCCGTGTCGCCTCTCCTAGTGTATGATAATTTTTCAACGTTTGAGTGTAGCAGCTTATGTGGAGGATTTTTTTTTTTTGTAAATAGCAGTGCTTGAAAGTCTTGTGTGTCTGTGTGTATGAAAGTATTGCTACGGTACGCTGCTTATAATTAAATTGTTTACCGAGCCTTGGTCCAGTTTGACCTTGTTTTGTGACCTACTTAAAGGTCATTATCATTTAAAGTGTTATCATTAAAGCCCACAGAGACACAGATACATAAAATAAGTCTAAGATGCATCGCACACTTTAACATTAGTAATACTATATAATGGAATATAAGAACTGGGGGGAGACGTCCACAAAAGCCGTCATTTGATGTACATATCTCCCCACCCCAATCATCACAAAGAGTATTAAAAAAGCAGTCACAGTGGACAGTGGAAACCCTGGACCATAGAAGTAGTCTTGTCGGACCAATTCGATCCATAGGGCCGGTGAAGCAGGGTTCACCAGTGTCTGTGGCGAAATCATACTTTGGGATTGTGTGGCCATCACAATGGCTTGCCGCCTTTACTTTACCCCGAACTAAAGTCAGGTACCCATTAGAGCTGGGAAGACTCAGGAACACCTTCAAGACCCGAAGAACAAATCCTAGACTTCACCAGGAATTAAACGCAGGACATTTGGTGCTATGGTGCAAGTAATAATACAAGGGAAATGACTCATGTAAATCAATTATAATATTAAGTGAGAATGATAAAACTTAGAATAAAACCCATATTTGAATATTAAAATAAAATAAAAACCTAGAATCTTGTATGATAGATAGGAAGTAGATAGTCACATGATCGACCATGCTCATTCTTTAGTCTAACTCACGATCTTGTAATGAAAGGATGTATAAATATATATAGACTCATAGACAATTATTAAAATGTATTATATCGCTACTATAACTACAAGTATTATTTCATGGATGTAAAGTGTAAACTGTGAGTAATAATAATTAAATGATATGTGCTGCAACAAGGCGTTCTTTTATTTGATTACAAGTTAAAATATATTGTGGTGAATTCGTCTGTTCAATGTCTGATAACTGGAGACCAATATTTTCAGCAACTGTAGTAGAAACACTCTGAAGAGACTGATTGTACTAATTGATGTACCAATAATAATAAGGACATCAACATTTGGTACGCCAGCTGAACGCGCTGCCGATCGGTCACCGTGCACATAGACCGGACAGTAAACACTCAGACTTGCTATGATAGAGCCATTTGATATTTGTGGCGAAAGTGAGGGGGGACAGTAAAAACTCAGACTTGACATGGTAGAGCCATTTGATATTTGTGGCTTGTTTCTATAGCTCACTAACATCAATAAGTGAATAATGAGTTTGGATGTGATCGCATAGATTTGTTCAAATTATAGTTAGATTGTTCTTATAACTCGCTAATATCAATAAGTAAATAGTGTGTTTGATGTGATTTCATATATTTGTTCTAATTATAGGTGGCTTGTTTCTATAGCTCGATAATATGAATAAGTGAATAGTGTTTTTGATGTGGTCGCATAGATTTGTTTTAATTATAAGTGGCTTGTTCCTATAGCTCGCTAATATCAATAAGTGAATAGTGAGTTTGATGGGATCGCATAGATTTGTTATAATTATAGGTGGCTTGTTTCTATAGCTCGCTAATATCAATAAGTGAATAGTGTGTTTCATGTGATCGCATAGATTTGTTGTAATTATAGGTGGCTTGTTCCAATAGCTCGCTTATATCAATAAGTGAATAGTGTGTTTGATGTAATCGCATAGATTTGTTCTGATTATAGGTGGCTTGTTTCTATAGCTCGCTAATATCATTAAGTGAATAGTGTGTTTGTTGTTATCGCATATATTTGTTTTAATTATAGGTGGCTTGTTTCTATAGCTCGCTAATATCAATAAATGAATAGTGTGTTTGATGTGATCGCATATATTTGTTCTAATTATAGGTGGCTTGTTCCTATAGCTCGCTAATATCAATAAGTGGATAGCGTGTTTGATTTGATCGCATTGATTTGTTCTAATTATAAGTGGCTTGTTCCAATAGCTCGCTTATATCAATAAGTGAATAGTGTGTTTGATGTGATCGCATAGATTTGTTCTAATTATATTGGCTTGTTCCTATAGCTTGCTAATATCAATAAGTGAATAGCGTGTTGGATTTTATCGCATAGATTTGTTCTAATTATAAGTGGCCTGTTTCTATAACTTGCTAATATCAATAAGTGAAAAGTGTAATTGATGTAATCGCATAGATTTGTTCTCATTATAGGTGGCTTGTTCCTATATATAGCTCGCTAATATCAATAAGTGAATAGTGTGTTTGATGTGATCGCATAGATTTGTTCTAATTATAGGTGGCTTGTTCCTATAGCTCGCTAATATCAATAAGTGAATAGTGTGTTTCATGTGATCGCATAGATTTGTTCTAATTATAGGTGGCTTGCTTCTATAGCTCGCTAATATCAATAAGTGAAAAGTGTTATTGATGTAATCGCATAGATTTATTCTCATTATAGGTGGCTAGTTCCTATAGCTTGGCAATATCATTAATGGAATAGTGTGTTTGATTTGATTGCATAGATTTGTTATAATTATAAGTGGCTTGTTCCTATAGCTCGCTAATATTAATAAGTAAATAGTGTGTTTCATGTGATCGCATAGATTTGTTCTAATTATAGGTGGCTTGCTTCTATAGCTCGCTAATATCAATAAGTGAAAAGTGTTATTGATGTAATCGCATAGATTTGTTCTCATTATAGGTGGCTTGTTCCTATAGCTCGCTAATATCAATAAGTGAATAGTGTGTTTGATGGTATCGCTTAGATTTGTTCTAATTATAGGTAGCTTGTTTCTATAGCTGACTAATATCAATAAGTGAAAAGTGTTATTGATGTAATCGCATAGATTTGTTCTCATTATAGGTGGCTTGTTGCTATAGCTCGCTAATATCAATAAGTGAATAATGTGTTTGATGGTATCGCTTAGATTTGTTCTAATTATAGGTAGCTTGTTTCTATAGCTCACTAATATCAATAAGTAAATACTGTGTTTGATTTTATCGAATAGATTTGTTCTAATTATAAGTAGCCTGTTTCTATAGCTTGCTAATATCATTTAGTGAATAGTGTGTTTCTTGTTATTGCATATATTTGTTTTAATTATAGGTGGCTTCTTTCTATAGCTCGCTAATATCAAAAAATGAATAGTGTGTTTGAAGTGATCGCATATATTTGTTCTAATTATAGGTTTGTTGTTCCTATAGCTCGCTAATATAAATAAGTGAATAGTGAGTTTGATGTGATCGCATAGATTTGTTCTAATTATAGGTGGCTTGTTTCTATAGCTCGCTAATATCAATAAGTGAATAATGAGTTTGATGTGATCGCATAGATTTATTCAAATTATAGTTAGATTGTTCCTTTAACTCGCTAATATCAATAAGTGAATAGTGTGTTTGGTGTGATTTAATATATTTGTTCTAATTATAGGTGGCTTGTTTCTATAGCTCGATAATATCAATACTTTAATAGTGTTTTTGATGTGGTCGCATAGATTTGTTATAATTATAAGTAGCTTGTTCCTATAGCTCGCTAATATCAATAAGTGAATAGTGTGTTTAATGTGATCGCATAGATGTGTTCTAATTATAGGTGGCTTGCTTCTATAGCTTGCTAATATCAATAAGTGAATAGTGAGTTTGATGTGATCGCATAGATTTGTTCTAATTATAGGTAGCTTGCTCCTATAGCTCGCTAATATCAATAAGTGAAAAGTGTAATTGATGTAATCGCATAGATTTGTTCTCATTATAGGTGGCTTGTTCCTATAGCTTGCTAATATCAATAAGTGAATAGTGTGTTTGATGTGATCGCATAGATTTGTTCTAATTATAGGTGGCTTGTTCCTATAGCTCGCTAATATCAAAAAGTGAATAGTGTGTTTGATGTGATTGCTTAGATTTGTTCTAATTATAGGTGGCTTGTTTCTATAGCTCACTAATATCAATAAGTGAATAGTGTGTTTGATTTTATCGCATAGATTTGTTCTAATTATAAGTGGCCTGTTTCTATAACTTGCTACTATCAATAAGTGAATAGTGTGTTTGATGTAATCGCATAGATTTGTTCTGATTATAGGTGGCTTGTTTCTATAGCTCGCAAATATCATTTAGTGAATAGTGTGTTTGTTGTTATTGCATATATTTGTTTTAATTATAGGTGGCTTGTTTCTATAGCTCGCTAATATCAATAAATGAATAGTGTGTTTGAAGTGATCGCATATATTTGTTCTAATTATAGGTGGCTTGTTCCTATAGCTCGCTAATATCAATAAGTGAATAGTGTGTTTGATTTGATCGCATTGATTTGTTCTAATTATAAGTGGCTTGTTCCAATAGCTCGCTTATATCAATAAGTGAATAGTGTGTTTGATATGATGGCATATATTTGTTCTTATTATAGGTGGCTTGTTTCTATAGCTTGCTAATATCAATAAGTGTATAGTGAGTTTGATGTGATCGCATAGATTTGTTGTAATTATAGGTGGCTTGTTTCTATAGCTCACTAACATCAATAAGTGAATAATGAGTTTGATGTGATCGCATAGATTTGTTCAAATTATAGTTAGATTGTTCCTATAACTCGCTAATATCAATAAGTAAATAGTGTGTTTGATGTGATTTCATATGTTTGTTCTAATTATAGGTGGCTTGTTTCTATAGCTCGATAATATCAATAAGTGAATAGTGTTTTTGATGTGGTCGCATATATTTGTTCTAATTATAAGTGGCTTATTCCTATAGCTCGCTAATATCAATAAGTGAATAGTGAGTTTGATGGGATCGCATAGATTTGTTCTAATTATAGGTGGCTTGTTTCTATAGCTCGCTAATATCAATAAGTGAATAGTGTGTTTCATGTGATCGCATAGATTTGTTATAATTATAGGTGATATGTTTCTATGGCTCGCTAATATCAATAAGTGAATAGTGTGTTTGATGTGTTCGCATAGATTTGTTCTAATTATAGGTGGCTTGTTCCTATAGCTCGCTAATATCAATAAGTGAATAGTGTGTTTCATGTGATCGCATAGATTTGTTCTAATTATAAGTAGCCTGTTTCTATAGCTTGCTAATATCATTTAGTGAATAGTGTGTTTCTTGTTATTGCATATATTTGTTTTAATTATAGGTGGCTTCTTTCTATAGCTCGCTAATATCAAAAAATGAATAGTGTGTTTGAAGTGATCGCATATATTTGTTCTAATTATAGGTTTGTTGTTCCTATAGCTCGCTAATATAAATAAGTGAATAGTGAGTTTGATGTGATCGCATAGATTTGTTCTAATTATAGGTGGCTTGTTTCTATAGCTCGCTAATATCAATAAGTGAATAATGAGTTTGATGTGATCGCATAGATTTATTCAAATTATAGTTAGATTGTTCCTTTAACTCGCTAATATCAATAAGTGAATAGTGTGTTTGGTGTGATTTAATATATTTGTTCTAATTATAGGTGGCTTGTTTCTATAGCTCGATAATATCAATACTTTAATAGTGTTTTTGATGTGGTCGCATAGATTTGTTATAATTATAAGTAGCTTGTTCCTATAGCTCGCTAATATCAATAAGTGAATAGTGTGTTTAATGTGATCGCATAGATGTGTTCTAATTATAGGTGGCTTGCTTCTATAGCTTGCTAATATCAATAAGTGAATAGTGAGTTTGATGTGATCGCATAGATTTGTTCTAATTATAGGTAGCTTGCTCCTATAGCTCGCTAATATCAATAAGTGAAAAGTGTAATTGATGTAATCGCATAGATTTGTTCTCATTATAGGTGGCTTGTTCCTATAGCTTGCTAATATCAATAAGTGAATAGTGTGTTTGATGTGATCGCATAGATTTGTTCTAATTATAGGTGGCTTGTTCCTATAGCTCGCTAATATCAAAAAGTGAATAGTGTGTTTGATGTGATTGCTTAGATTTGTTCTAATTATAGGTGGCTTGTTTCTATAGCTCACTAATATCAATAAGTGAATAGTGTGTTTGATTTTATCGCATAGATTTGTTCTAATTATAAGTGGCCTGTTTCTATAACTTGCTACTATCAATAAGTGAATAGTGTGTTTGATGTAATCGCATAGATTTGTTCTGATTATAGGTGGCTTGTTTCTATAGCTCGCAAATATCATTTAGTGAATAGTGTGTTTGTTGTTATTGCATATATTTGTTTTAATTATAGGTGGCTTGTTTCTATAGCTCGCTAATATCAATAAATGAATAGTGTGTTTGAAGTGATCGCATATATTTGTTCTAATTATAGGTGGCTTGTTCCTATAGCTCGCTAATATCAATAAGTGAATAGTGTGTTTGATTTGATCGCATTGATTTGTTCTAATTATAAGTGGCTTGTTCCAATAGCTCGCTTATATCAATAAGTGAATAGTGTGTTTGATATGATGGCATATATTTGTTCTAATTATAGGTGGCTTGTTTCTATAGCTTGCTAATATCAATAAGTGTATAGTGAGTTTGATGTGATCGCATAGATTTGTTGTAATTATAGGTGGCTTGTTTCTATAGCTCACTAACATCAATAAGTGAATAATGAGTTTGATGTGATCGCATAGATTTGTTCAAATTATAGTTAGATTGTTCCTATAACTCGCTAATATCAATAAGTAAATAGTGTGTTTGATGTGATTTCATATGTTTGTTCTAATTATAGGTGGCTTGTTTCTATAGCTCGATAATATCAATAAGTGAATAGTGTTTTTGATGTGGTCGCATATATTTGTTCTAATTATAAGTGGCTTATTCCTATAGCTCGCTAATATCAATAAGTGAATAGTGAGTTTGATGGGATCGCATAGATTTGTTCTAATTATAGGTGGCTTGTTTCTATAGCTCGCTAATATCAATAAGTGAATAGTGTGTTTCATGTGATCGCATAGATTTGTTATAATTATAGGTGATATGTTTCTATGGCTCGCTAATATCAATAAGTGAATAGTGTGTTTGATGTGTTCGCATAGATTTGTTCTAATTATAGGTGGCTTGTTCCTATAGCTCGCTAATATCAATAAGTGAATAGTGTGTTTCATGTGATCGCATAGATTTGTTGTAATTATAGGTGGCTTGTTTCTATAGCTCGCTAATATCAATAAGTGAACAGTGAGTTTGATGTGATCGCATTGATTTGTTCTAATTATACGTGGCTTGTTCCTATAGCTCGCTAATATCAATAAGTGAATAGTGTTTTTGATGTAATCGCATAGATTTGTTCTCATTATAGGTGGCTTGTCTTATAGCTTGCCAATATCATTAATGGAATAGTGTGTTTTTAATGTGATTGCATAGATTTTATTATAATTATAAGTGGCTTGTTCCTACAGCTCGCTAATATCAATAAGTGAATAGTGTGTTTGATGTAATTTCATATATTTGTTCTAATTATAGGTGGCTTGTATCTATAGCTCGATAATATCAATAAGTGAATAGTGTTTTTGATGTGGTCGCATAGATTTGTTTTAATTATAAGTGGCTTGTTCCTATAGCTCGCTAATATCAATAAGTGAATAGTGAGTTTGATGGGATCGCATAGATTTGTTCTAATTATAGGTGGCTTGTTTATATAGCTCGCTAGTATCAATAAGTGAATAGTGTGTTTGATGTGATCGCATAGATTTATTCTAATTATAGGTGGTATATTTCTATAGATCGCTAATATCAATAAGTGAATAGTGTGTTTGATGTGTTCGCGTAGATTTGTTCTATATATAGGTGGCTTGTTCCTATAGCTCGCTAATATCAATAAGTGAATAGTGTGTTTCATGTGATCGCATAGATTTGTTGTAATTATAGGTGGCTTGATTCTATAGCTCGCTAATATCAATAAGTGAACAGTGAGTTTGATGTGATCGCATTAATTTGTTCTAATTATACGTAGCTTGTTCCTATAGCTCGCTAATATCAATAAGTGAATAGTGTTTTTGATGTAATCGCATAGATTTGTTCTCATTATAGGTGGCTTGTCTTAGAGCTTGCCAATAACATTAATGGAATAGTGTGTTTGATGTGATTGCATAGATTTGTTATAATTATAAGTTGCTTGTTCCTATAGCTCGCTAATATCAATAAGTGAATAGTGTGTTTTATGTGATCGCATAGATTTGTTTTAATTATAGGTGGCTTGCTTCTATAGCTAGCTAATTTCAATAAGTGAATAGTGAGTTTGATGTGATCGCATAGATTTGTTCTAATTATAGGTGGCTTGTTCCTATAGCTTGCTAATATCAATAAGTGAAAAGTGTAATTGATGTTATCGCATAGATTTGTTCTCATTATAGGTGGCTTGTTCCTATAGCTTGCTAATATCAATAAGTGAATAGTGTGTTTGATGTGATCGCATAGATTTGTTCTAATTATAGGTGGCTTGTTCCTATAGCTCGCTAATATCAATAAGTGAATAGTGTGTTTGATGTGATTGCTTAGATTTGTTATAATTATAGGTGGCTTGTTTCTATAGCTCACTAATATCAAAAAGTGAATAGTGTGTTTGATTTTATCGCATAGATTTGTTCTAATTATAAGTGGCCTGTTTCTATAATTTGCTAATATCATTAAGTGAATAGTGTGTTTGATGTAATCGCATAGATTTGTTCTGATTATAGGTGGCTTGTTTCTATAGCTCGCTAATATCATTAAATGAATAGTGTGTTTGTTGTTATCGCATATATTTGTTTTAATTATAGGTGGCTTGTTTCTATAGCTCGCTAATATCAATAAATGAATAGTGTGTTTGATGTGATCGCATATATTTGTTCTAATTATAGGTGGCTTGTTCCTATAGTTCGCTAATATCAATAAGTGAATAGTGTGTTTGATTTGATCGCATTGATTTGTTCTAATTATAAGTGGCTTGTTCCAATAGCTCGCATATATCAATAAGTTAATAGTGTGTTTGATGTGATCGCATAGATTTGTTCTAATTATAGGTGGCTTGTTTCTATAGCTCACTAATATCAATAAGTGAATAGTGTGTTTGATGTGATCGTAAAGATTTGTTCTAAATATAAGTGGCCTGTTTCTATAACTTGCTAATATCAATAAGTAAATAGTGTGTTTGATGTAATCGCATAGATTTTTTCTGATTATAGGTGGCTTGTTTCAATAGCTTGCCAATATCATTAATGGAATAGTGTGTTAATTGTGATTGCATAGATTTGTTATAATTATAAGTGGCTTGTTCCTATAGCTCGCTAATATCAATAAGTGAATAGTGTGTTTGATGTGATCGCATAGATTTGTTCTAATTATAGGTGGCTTGTTTTTATAGCTCACTAATATCAATAAGTGAATAGTGTGTTTGATTTTATCGCATAGATTTGTTCTAATTATAAGTGGCCTGTTTCTATAACTTGCTAATATCAATAAGTCAATAGTGTGTTTGATGTAATCGCATAGATTTGTTCTGATTATAGGTGGCTTGTTTCTATAGCTCGCTAATATCATTAAGTGAATAGTGTGTTTGTTGTTATCGCATATATTTGTTTTAATTATAGGTGGCTTGTTTCTATAGCTCACTAATATCAATAAATGAATAGTGTGTTTAATGTGATCGCATATATTTGTTCTAATTATAGGTGGCTTGTTCCTATAGCTCGCTAATATCAATAAGTTGATAGCGTGTTTGATTTGATCGCATTGATTTGTTCTAATTATATTGGCTTGTTCCTATAGCTCGCTAATATCAATAAGTGAATAGTGTGTTTGGTGTGATCGCTTAGATTTGTTCTAATTATAGGTGGCTTGTTTCTATTGCTCACTAATATCAATAAGTGAATAGTGTGTTTGATTTTATCGCATAGATTTGTTCTAATTATAAGTGGCCTGTTTCTATAACTTGCTACTATCAATAAGTGAATAGTGTGTTTGATGTAATCGCATAGATTTGTTCTGATTATAGGTGGCTTGTTTCTATAGCTCGCTAATATCAGTTAGTGAATAGTGTGTTTGTTGTTATTGCATATATTTGTTTTAATTATAGGTGGCTTGTTTCTATAGCTCGCTAATATCAATAAATGAATAGTGTGTTTGAAGTGATCGCATATATTTGTTCTCATTATAGGTGGCTTGTTCCTATAGCTCGCTAATATCAATAAGTGAATAGTGTGTTTGATTTGATCGCATTGATTTGTTCTAATTATAAGTGGCTTGTTCCAATAGCTCGCTTATATCAATAAGTGAATAGTGAGTTTGATGTGATCGCATAGATTTGTTCTAATTATAGGTGGCTTGTTTCTATAGCCCGCTAATATTATTAAGTGAATAGTGTGTTTGTTGTTATCGCATATATTTGTTTTTATTATAGGTGGCTTGTTTCTATAGCTCGCTAATATCAATAAATGAATAGTGTGTTTGATGTGATCACATATATTTGTTATAATTATAGGTGGCTTGTTCCTATAGCTCGCTAATATCAATAAGTGGATAGCGTGTTTGATTTGATCGCATTAATTTGTTCTAATTATAAGTGGCTTGTTCCAATAGCTCGCTTATATCAATAAGTGAATAGTGTGTTTGATGTGATCGCATAGATTTGTTCTAATTAAAGGTGGCTTGTTTCTATAGCTCGCTAATATCAATAAGTGAATAGTGACTTTGATGTGATCGCATAGATTTGTTCCAATTATAGGTGGCTTGTTCCTATAGCTCGCTAATATCAATAAGTGAATAGTGTGTTTGATTTTATCGCATAGATTTGTTCTAATTATAAGTGGCCTGTTTCTATAACTTGCTAATATCAATAAGTGAAAAGTGTAATTGATGTAATCGCATAGATTTGTTCTCATTATAGGTGGCTTGTTCCTATATATAGCTCGCTAATATCAATAAGTGAATAGTGTGTTTGATGTGATCGCATAGATTTGTTCTAATTATAGGTGGCTTGTTCCTATAGCTCGCTAATATCAATTAGTGAATAGTGTGTTTGATGTGATCGCTTAGATTTGTTCTAATTATAGGTGGCTTGTTTCTATAGCTCACTAATATCAATAAGTGAATAGTGTGTTTGATTTTATCGCATAGATTTGTTCTAATTATAAGTGGCCTGTTTCTATAACTTGCTACTATCAATAAGTGAATAGTGTGTTTGATGTAATCGCATAGATTTGTTCTGATTATGGGTGGCTTGTTTTTAGAGCTCGCTAATATCATTTAGTGAATAGTGTGTTTGTTGTTATTGCATATATTTGTTTTAATTATAGGTGGCGTGTTTCTATAGCTCGCTAATATCAATAAATGAATAGTGTGTTTGAAGTGATCGCATATATTTGTTCTAATTATAAGTGGCTTGTTCCTATAGTTCGCTAATATCATTAAGTGAATAGTGTGTATGATTTGATCGCATTGATTTGTTCTAATTATAAGTGGCTTGTTCCAATAGCTCGCTTATATCAATAAGTGAATAGTGTGTTTGATATGATGGCATAGATTTGTTCTAATTATAGGTGGCTTTTTTCTATAGCTTGCTAATATCAATAAGTGAATAGTGAGTTTGATGTGATCGCAAAGATTTGTTCTAATTATAGGTGGCTTGTTTCTATTGCTCACTAATATCAAAAAGTGAATAGTGTGTTTGATTTTATCGCATAGATTTGTTCTAATTATAAGTGGCCTGTTTCTATAACTTGCTACTATCAATAAGTGAATAGTGTGTTTGATGTAATCGCATATATTTGTTCTGATTATAGGTGGCTTGTTTCTATAGCTCGCTAATATCAATAAGTGAATAGTGTGTTTGATTTGATCGCATTGATTTGTTCTAATTATAAGTGGCTTGTTCCAATAGCTCGCTTATATCAATAAGTGAATAGTGTGTTTGATATAATGGCATAGATTTGTTCTAATTATAGGTGGCTTGTTTCTATAGCTTGCTAATATCAATAAGTGAATAGTGAGTTTGATGTGATCGCATAGATTTGTTCTAATTATAGGTGGCTTGTTTCTATAGCTCGCTAATATTATTAAGTGAATAGTGTGTTTGTTGTTATCGCATATATTTGTTATAATTATAGGTGGCTTGTTTCTATAGCTCGCTAATATCAATAAATGAATAGTGTGTTTGATGTGATCACATATATTTGTTATAATTATAGGTGGCTTGTTCCTATAGCTCGCTAATATCAATAAGTGGATAGCGTGTTTGATTTGATCGCATTAATTTGTTCTAATTATAAGTGGCTTGTTCCAATAGCTCGCTTATATCAATAAGTGAATAGTGTGTTTGATGTGATCGCATAGATTTGTTCTAATTAAAGGTGGCTTGTTTCTATAGCTCGCTAATATCAATAAGTGAAAAGTGTAATTGATGTAATCGCATAGATTTGTTCTCATTATAGGTGGCTTGTTCCTATATATAGCGTGCTAATATCAATAAGTGAATAGTGTGTTTGATGTGATCGCATAGATTTGTTCTAATTATAGGTGGCTTGTTCCTATAGCTCGCTAATATCAATAAGTGAATAGTGTGTTTGATGTGATCGCTTAGATTTGTTCTAATTATAGGTGGCTTGTTTCTATAGCTCACTAATATCAATAAGTGAATAGTGTGTTTGATTTTATCGCATAGATTTGTTCTAATTATAAGTGGCCTGTTTCTATAACTTGCTACTATCAATAAGTGAATAGTGTGTTTGATGTAATCGCATAGATTTGTTCTGATTATAGGTGGCTTGTTTCTAGAGCTCGCTAATAACATTTAGTGAATAGTGTGTTTGTTGTTATTGCATATATCTGTTTTAATTATAGGTGGCGTGTTTCTATAGCTCGCTAATATCAATAAATGAATAGTGTGTTTGAAGTGATCGCATATATTTGTTCTAATTATAAGTGGCTTGTTCCTATAGCTCGCTAATATCAATAAGTGAATAGTGTGTATGATTTGATCGCATTGATTTGTTCTAATTATAAGTGGCTTGTTCCAATAGCTCGCTTATATCAATAAGTGAATAGTGTGTTTGATATGATGGCATAGATTTGTTCTAATTATAGGTGGCTTGTTTCTATGGCTTGCTAATATCAATAAGTGAATAGTGAGTTTGATGTGATCGCAAAGATTTGTTCTAATTATAGGTGGCTTGTTTCTATAGCTCGCTAATATCAATAAGTGAATATTGAGTTTGATGTGATCGCATAGATTTGTTCTAATTATGGGTTGCCTGTTTCTAAAGCTAGCTAATATCAATAAGTGAATATTGTGTTTGATGTGATCGCATAGATTTGTTCTAAGAATAGGTGGCTTTTTTCTATAGCTCGCTAATATCAATAAGTGAATAGTGTGTTTGACGTGATCGCAAAGATTTGTTCTAATTATAGGTGGCTTGTTCCTATAGCTCGCTAATATCAATAAGTGAATAGTGTGTTTCATGTGATCGCATAGGTTTGTTCTAATTATAAGTGGCTTAGTGTGTTTGATGTGATCGCATAGATTTGTTCTAATTATAGGTGGCTTGTTTCTATAGCTCGCTAATATCAATAAGTGAATAGTGTGTTTGATGTGATCGCACAGATTTGTTCTAATTATAGGTAGCTTGTTCCTATAGCTCGCTAATATCAATAAGTTAATAGTGTGTTTGATGTGATTGCTTAGATTTGTTCTAATTATAAGTGGCCTGTTTCTATAACTCGCTAATATCAATAAGTGAATAGTGTGTTTGATGTGATCGCATAGATTTGTTCTAATTATGGGTATCTTGTTCCTATAGCTCGCTAATATCAATAAGTGAATAGTGTGTACGATGTGATCGCATAGATTTGTTCTAATTATAGGTGGCTTGTTTCTATAGCTTGCTATAATAAATAAGTGAATAGTGTGTTTGATGTGATCGCATAGATTTGTTCTAATTATAGGTGGCTTGTTTCTATAGCTCGCTAATATCAATAAGTGAATATTGTGTTCTATGTGATCGCATAAATTTTTTTTTCTAATTATAGGTGGCTTGTTTCTATAGCTCGCTAATATCATTAAGTGAATTGTGTTTGTTTGATGTGATCGCATAGATTTGTTCTAATTATAGGTGGCTTGTTTCTATAGCTCGCTAATATCAATAAGTGAATAGTGTGTTTGATGTGATCGCATAGATTTTTTCTAATTATAAGTGGCCTGTTTCTATAACTCGCTGATATCAATAAGTGAATAGTGTGTTTAATGTGATCGCATAGATTTGTTCTAATTATAGGTGGCTTGTTCCTATAGCTCGCTAACATCAATAAGTGAATAGTGTGTTTGATTTTATCGCATAGATTTGTTCTAATTATAAGTGGCCTGTTTCTATAACTTGCTAATATCAATAAGTGAAAAGTGTAATTGATGTAATCGCATAGATTTGTTCTCATTATAGGTGGCTTGTTCCTATATATAGCTCGCTAATATCAATAAGTGAATAGTGTGTTTGATGTGATCGCATAGATTTGTTCTAATTATAGGTGGCTTGTTCCTATAGCTCGCTAATATCAATAAGTGAATAGTGTGTTTGATGTGATCGCTTAGATTTGTTCTAATTATAGGTGGCTTGTTTCTATAGCTCACTAATATCAATAAGTGAATAGTGTGTTTGATTTTATCGCATAGATTTGTTCTAATTATAAGTGGCCTGTTTCTATAACTTGCTACTATCAATAAGTGAATAGTGTGTTTGATGTAATCGCATAGATTTGTTCTGATTATAGGTGGCTTGTTTCTAGAGCTCGCTAATATCATTTAGTGAATAGTGTGTTTGTTGTTATTGCATATATTTGTTTTAATTATAGGTGGCGTGTTTCTATAGCTCGCTAATATCAATAAATGAATAGTGTGTTTGAAGTGATCGCATATATTTGTTCTAATTATAAGTGGCTTGTTCCTATAGCTCGCTAATATCATTAAGTGAATAATGTGTATGATTTGATCGCATTGATTTGTTCTAATTATAAGTGGCTTGTTCCAATAGCTCGCTTATATCAATAAGTGAATAGTGTGTTTGATATGATGGCATAGATTTGTTCTAATTATATGTGGCTTGTTCCTATAGCTCGCTAATATCAATAAGTGAATAGTGTGTATGATTTGATCGCATTGATTTGTTCTAATTATAAGTGGCTTGTTCCAATAGCTCGCTTATATCAATAAGTGAATAGTGTGTTTGATATGATGGCATAGATTTGTTCTAATTATAGGTGGCTTGTTTCTATGGCTTGCTAATATCAATAAGTGAATAGTGAGTTTGATGTGATCGCATAGATTTGTTCTAAGAATAGGTGGCTTTTTTCTATAGCTCGCTAATATCAATAAGTGAATAGTGTGTTTGACGTGATCGCATAGATTTGTTCTAATTATAGGTGGCTTGTTCCTATAGCTCGCTAATATCAATAAGTGAATAGTGTGTTTCATGTGATCGCATAGGTTTGTTCTAATTATAAGTGGCTTAGTGTGTTTGATGTGATCGCATAGATTTGTTCTAATTATAGGTGGCTTGTTTCTATAGCTCGCTAATATCAATAAGTGAATAGTGTGTTTGATGTGATCGCACAGATTTGTTCTAATTATATGTGGCTTGTTTCTATAGCTCGCTAATATCAATAAGTGAATAGTGTGTTTGATGTGATCGCATAGATTTGTTCTAATTATAGGTAGCTTGTTCCTATAGCTCGCTAATATCAATAAGTTAATAGTGTGTTTGATGTGATTGCTTAGATTTGTTCTAATTATAAGTGGCCTGTTTCTATAACTCGCTATTATCAATAAGTGAATAGTGAGTTTAATGTGATCGCATAGATTTGTTCTAATTATGGGTATCTTGTTCCTATAGCTCGCTAATATCAATAAGTGAATAGTGTGTACGATGTGATCGCATAGATTTGTTCTAATTATAGGTGGCTTGTTTCTATAGCTTGCTATAATAAATAAGTGAATAGTGTGTTTGATGTGATCGCATAGATTTGTTCTAATTATAGGTGGCTTGTTTCTATAGCTCGCTAATATCAATAAGTGAATAATGTGTTTGATGTGATCGCATAAATTTTTTTTTCTAATTATAGGTGGCTTGTTTCTATAGCTCGCTAATATCATTAAGTGAATTGTGTTTGTTTGATGTGATCGCATAGATTTGTTCTAATTATAGGTGGCTTGTTTCTATAGCTCGCTAATATCAATAAGTGAATAGTGTGTTTGATGTGATCGCATAGATTTGTTCTCATTATAGGTGGCTTGTTCCTATATATAGCTCGCTAATATCAATAAGTGAATAGTGTGTTTGATGTGATCGCATAGATTTGTTCTAATTAAAGGTGGCTTGTTCCTATAGCTCGCTAATATCAATAAGTGAATAGTGTGTTTGATGTGATCGCTTAGATTTGTTCTAATTATAGGTGGCTTGTTTCTATAGCTCACTAATATCAATAAGTGAATAGTGTGTTTGATTTTATCGCATAGATTTGTTCTAATTATAAGTGGCCTGTTTCTATAACTTGCTACTATCAATAAGTGAATAGTGTGTTTGATGTAATCGCATAGATTTGTTCTGATTATAGGTGGCTTGTTTCTAGAGCTCGCTAATATCATTTAGTGAATAGTGTGTTTGTTGTTATTGCATATATTTGTTTTAATTATAGGTGGCGTGTTTCTATAGCTCGCTAATATCAATAAATGAATAGTGTGTTTGAAGTGATCGCATATATTTGTTCTAATTATAAGTCGCTTGTTCCTATAGCTCGCTAATATCATTAAGTGAATAGTGTGTATGATTTGATCGCATTGATTTGTTCTAATTATAAGTGGCTTGTTCCAATAGCTCGCTTATATCAATAAGTGAATAGTGTGTTTGATATGATGGCATAGATTTGTTCTAATTATATGTGGCTTGTTTCTATAGCTTGCTAATATCAATAAGTGAATAGTGAGTTTGATGTGATCGCAAAGATTTGTTCTAATTATAGGTGGCTTGTTTCTATTGCTCACTAATATCAATAAGTGAATAGTGTGTTTGATTTTATCGCATAGATTTGTTCTAATTATAAGTGGCCTGTTTCTATAACTTGCTACTATCAATAAGTGAATAGTGTGTTTGATGTAATCGCATAGATTTGTTCTGATTATAGGTGGCTTGTTTCTATAGCTCGCTAATATCAATAAGTGAATAGTGTGTTTGATTTTATCGCATTGATTTGTTCTAATTATAAGTGGCTTGTTCCAATAGCTCGCTTATATCAATAAGTGAATAGTGTGTTTGATATAATGGCATAGATTTGTTCTAATTATAGGTGGCTTGTTTCTATAGCTTGCTAATATCAATAAGTGAATAGTGAGTTTGATGTGATCGCATAGATTTGTTCTAATTATAGAAGGCTTGTTTCTATAGCTCGCTAATATTATTAAGTGAATAGTGTGTTTGTTGTTATCGCATATATTTGTTTTAATTATAGGTGGCTTGTTTCTATAGCTCGCTAATATCAATAAATGAATAGTGTGTTTGATGTGATCACATATATTTTTTATAATTATAGGTGGCTTAATCCTATAGCTCGCTAATATCAATAAGTGGATAGCTTGTTTGATTTGATCGCATTAATTTGTTCTAATTATAAGTGGCTTGTTCCAATAGCTCGCTTATATCAATAAGTGAATAGTGTGTTTGATGTGATCGCATAGATTTGTTCTAATTAAAGGTGGCTTGTTTCTATAGCTCGCTAATATCAATAAGTGAAAAGTGTAATTGATGTAATCGCATAGATTTGTTCTCATTATAGGTGGCTTGTTCCTATATATAGCTCGCTAATATCAATAAGTGAATAGTGTGTTTGATGTGATCGCATAGATTTGTTCTAATTATAGGTGGCTTGTTCCAATAGCTCGCTAATATCAATAAGTGAATAGTGTGTTTGATGTGATCGCTTAGATTTGTTCTAATTATAGGTGGCTTGTTTCTAGAGCTCGCTAATGTCATTTAGTGAATAGTGTGTTTGTTGTTATTGCATATATCTGTTTTAATTATAGGTGGCGTGTTTCTATAGCTCGCTAATATCAATAAATGAATAGTGTGTTTGAAGTGATCGCATATATTTGTTCTAATTATAAGTGGCTTGTTCCTATAGCTCGCTAATATCAATAAGTGAATAGTGTGTATGATTTGATCACATTGATTTGTTCTAATTATAAGTGGCTTGTTCCAATAGCTCGCTTATATCAATAAGTGAATAGTGTGTTTGATATGATGGCATAGATTTGTTCTAATTATAGGTGGCTTGTTTCTATAGCTTGCTAATATCAATAAGTGAATAGTGAGTTTGATGTGATCGCAAAGATTTGTTCTAATTATAGGTGGCTTGTTTCTATAGCTCGCTAATATCAATAAGTGAATATTGAGTTTGATGTGATCGCATAGATTTGTTTTAATTATGGGTTGCCTGTTTCTAAAGCTAGCTAATATCAATAAGTGAATATTGTGTTTGATGTGATCGCATAGATTTGTTCTAAGAATAGGTGGCTTTTTTCTATAGCTCGCTAATATCAATAAGTGAATAGTGTTTTTGACGTGATCGCATAGATTTGTTCTAATTATAGGTGGCTTGTTCCTATAGCTCGCTAATATCAATAAGTGAATAGTGTGTTTCATGTGATCGCATAGGTTTGTTCTAATTATAAGTGGCTTAGTGTGTTTGATGTGATCGCATAGATTTGTTCTAATTATAGGTGGCTTGTTTCTATAGCTCGCTAATATCAATAAGTGAATAGTGTGTTTGATGTGATCGCACAGATTTGTTCTAATTATATGTGGCTTGTTTCTATAGCTCGCTAATATCAATAAGTGAATAGTGTGTTTGATGTGATCGCATAGATTTGTTCTAATTATAGGTAGCTTTTTCCTATAGCTCGCTAATATCAATAAGTGAATAGTGTGTTTGATGTAATCGCATAGATTTGTTCTGATTATAGGTGGCTTGTTTCTAGAGCTCGCTAATATCATTTAGTGAATAGTGTGTTTGTTGTTATTGCATATATTTGTTTTTATTATAGGTGGCGTGTTTCTATAGCTCGCTAATATCAATAAATGAATATTGAGTTTGATGTGATCGCAAAGATTTGTTCTAATTATAGGTGGCTTGTTTCTATTGCTCACTAATATCAATAAGTGAATAGTGTGTTTGATTTTATCGCATAGATTTGTTCTAATTATAAGTGGCCTGTTTCTATAACTTGCTACTATCAATAAGTGAATAGTGTGTTTGATGTAATCGCATAGATTTGTTCTGATTATAGGTGGCTTGTTTCTATAGCTCGCTAATATCAATAAGTGAATAGTGTGTTTGATTTGATCGCATTGATTTGTTCTAATTATAAGTGGCTTGTTCCAATAGCTCGCTTATATCAATAAGTGAATAGTGTGTTTGATGTGATTGCTTAGATTTGTTCTAATTATAAGTGGCCTGTTTCTATAACTCGCTATTATCAATAAGTGAATAGTGAGTTTGATGTGATCGCATAGATTTGTTCTAATTATGGGTATCTTGTTCCTATAGCTCGCTAATATCAATAAGTGAATAGTGTGTACGATGTGATCGCATAGATTTGTTCTAATTATAGGTGGCTTGTTTCTATAGCTTGCTATAATAAATAAGTGAATAGTGTGTTTGATGTGATCGCATAGATTTGTTCTAATTATAGGTGGCTTGTTTCTATAGCTCGCTAATATCAATAAGTGAATATTGTGTTTGATGTGATCGCATAAATTTTTTTTTCTAATTATAGGTGGCTTGTTTCTATAGCTCGCTAATATCATTAAGTGAATTGTGTTTGTTTGATGTGATCGCATAGATTTGTTCTAATTATAGGTGGCTTGTTTCTATAGCTCGCTAATATCAATAAGTGAATAGTGTGTTTGATGTGATCGCATAGATTTGTTCTCATTATAGGTGGCTTGTTCCTATATATAGCTCGCTAATATCAATAAGTGAATAGTGTGTTTGATGTGATCGCATAGATTTGTTCTAATTAAAGGTGGCTTGTTCCTATAGCTCGCTAATATCAATAAGTGAATAGTGTGTTTGATGTGATCGCTTAGATTTGTTCTAATTATAGGTGGCTTGTTTCTATAGCTCACTAATATCAATAAGTGAATAGTGTGTTTGATTTTATCGCATAGATTTGTTCTAATTATAAGTGGCCTGTTTCTATAACTTGCTACTATCAATAAGTGAATAGTGTGTTTGATGTAATCGCATAGATTTGTTCTGATTATAGGTGGCTTGTTTCTAGAGCTCGCTAATATCATTTAGTGAATAGTGTGTTTGTTGTTATTGCATATATTTGTTTTAATTATAGGTGGCGTGTTTCTATAGCTCGCTAATATCAATAAATGAATAGTGTGTTTGAAGTGATCGCATATATTTGTTCTAATTATAAGTGGCTTGTTCCTATAGCTCGCTAATATCATTAAGTGAATAGTGTGTATGATTTGATCGCATTGATTTGTTCTAATTATAAGTGGCTTGTTCCAATAGCTCGCTTATATCAATAAGTGAATAGTGTGTTTGATATGATGGCATAGATTTGTTCTAATTATATGTGGCTTGTTTCTATAGCTTGCTAATATCAATAAGTGAATAGTGAGTTTGATGTGATCGCAAAGATTTGTTCTAATTATAGGTGGCTTGTTTCTATTGCTCACTAATATCAATAAGTGAATAGTGTGTTTGATTTTATCGCATAGATTTGTTCTAATTATAAGTGGCCTGTTTCTATAACTTGCTACTATCAATAAGTGAATAGTGTGTTTGATGTAATCGCATAGATTTGTTCTGATTATAGGTGGCTTGTTTCTATAGCTCGCTAATATCAATAAGTGAATAGTGTGTTTGATTTTATCGCATTGATTTGTTCTAATTATAAGTGGCTTGTTCCAATAGCTCGCTTATATCAATAAGTGAATAGTGTGTTTGATATAATGGCATAGATTTGTTCTAATTATAGGTGGCTTGTTTCTATAGCTTGCTAATATCAATAAGTGAATAGTGAGTTTGATGTGATCGCATAGATTTGTTCTAATTATAGAAGGCTTGTTTCTATAGCTCGCTAATATTATTAAGTGAATAGTGTGTTTGTTGTTATCGCATATATTTGTTTTAATTATAGGTGGCTTGTTTCTATAGCTCGCTAATATCAATAAATGAATAGTGTGTTTGATGTGATCACATATATTTTTTATATTTATAGGTGGCTTAATCCTATAGCTCGCTAATATCAATATGTGGATAGCTTGTTTGATTTGATCGCATTAATTTGTTCTAATTATAAGTGGCTTGTTCCAATAGCTCGCTTATATCAATAAGTGAATAGTGTGTTTGATGTGATCGCATAGATTTGTTCTAATTAAAGGTGGCTTGTTTCTATAGCTCGCTAATATCAATAAGTGAAAAGTGTAATTGATGTAATCGCATAGATTTGTTCTCATTATAGGTGGCTTGTTCCTATATATAGCTCGCTAATATCAATAAGTGAATAGTGTGTTTGATGTGATCGCATAGATTTGTTCTAATTATAGGTGGCTTGTTCCTATAGCTCGCTAATATCAATAAGTGAATAGTGTGTTTGATGTGATCGCTTAGATTTGTTCTAATTATAGGTGGGTTGTTTCTATAGCTCACTAATATCAATAAGTGAATAGTGTGTTTGATTTTATCGCATAGATTTGTTCTAATTATAAGTGGCCTGTTTCTATAACTGGCTACTATCAATAAGTGAATAGTGTGTTTGATGTAATCGCATAGATTTGTTCTGATTATAGGTGGCTTGTTTCTAGAGCTCGCTAATGTCATTTAGTGAATAGTGTGTTTGTTGTTATTGCATATATCTGTTTTAATTATAGGTGGCGTGTTTCTATAGCTCGCTAATATCAATAAATGAATAGTGTGTTTGAAGTGATCGCATATATTTGTTCTAATTATAAGTGGCTTGTTCCAATAGCTCGCTTATATCAATAAGTGAATAGTGTGTTTGATATGATGGCATAGATTTGTTCTAATTATAGGTGGCTTGTTTCTATAGCTTGCTAATATCAATAAGTGAATAGTGAGTTTGATGTGATCGCAATGATTTGTTCTAATTATAGGTGGCTTGTTTCTATAGCTCGCTAATATCAATAAGTGAATATTGAGTTTGATGTGATCGCATAGATTTGTTTTAATTATGGGTTGCCTGTTTCTAAAGCTAGCTAATATCAATAAGTGAATATTGTGTTTGATGTGATCGCATAGATTTGTTCTAAGAATAGGTGGCTTTTTTCTATAGCTCGCTAATATCAATAAGTGAATAGTGTTTTTGACGTGATCGCATAGATTTGTTCTAATTATAGGTGGCTTGTTCCTATAGCTCGCTAATATCAATAAGTGAATAGTGTGTTTCATGTGATCGCATAGGTTTGTTCTAATTATAAGTGGCTTAGTGTGTTTGATGTGATCGCATAGATTTGTTCTAATTATAGGTGGCTTGTTTCTATAGCTCGCTAATATCAATAAGTGAATAGTGTGTTTGATGTGATCGCACAGATTTGTTCTAATTATATGTGGCTTGTTTCTATAGCTCGCTAATATCAATAAGTGAATAGTGTGTTTGATGTGATCGCATAGATTTGTTCTAATTATAGGTAGCTTTTTCCTATAGCTCGCTAATATCAATAAGTGAATAGTGTGTTTGATGTAATCGCATAGATTTGTTCTGATTATAGGTGGCTTGTTTCTAGAGCTCGCTAATATCATTTAGTGAATAGTGTGTTTGTTGTTATTGCATATATTTGTTTTAATTATAGGTGGCTTGTTTCTATAGCTCGCTAATATCAATAAATGAATATTGAGTTTGATGTGATCGCAAAGATTTGTTCTAATTATAGGTGGCTTGTTTCTATTGCTCACTAATATCAATAAGTGAATAGTGTGTTTGATTTTATCGCATAGATTTGTTCTAATTATAAGTGGCCTGTTTCTATAGCTCGCTAATATCAATAAGTGGATAGCTTGTTTGATTTGATCGCATTAATTTGTTCTAATTATAAGTGGCTTGTTCCAATAGCTCGCTTATATCAATAAGTGAATAGTGTGTTTGATGTGATCGCATAGATTTGTTCTAATTAAAGGTGGCTTGTTTCTATAGTTCGCTAATATCAATAAGTGAAAAGTGTAATTGATGTAATCGCATAGATTTGTTCTCATTATAGGTGGCTTGTTCCTATATATAGCTCGCTAATATCAATAAGTAAATAGTGTGTTTGATGTGATCGCATAGATTTGTTCTAATTATAGGTGGCTTGTTCCTATAGCTCGCTAATATCAATAAGTGAATAGTGTGTTTGATGTGATCGCTTAGATTTGTTCTAATTATAGGTGGGTTGTTTCTATAGCTCACTAATATCAATAAGTGAATAGTGTGTTTGATTTTATCGCATAGATTTGTTCTAATTATAAGTGGCCTGTTTCTATAACTGGCTACTATCAATAAGTGAATAGTGTGTTTGATGTAATCGCATAGATTTGTTCTGATTATAGGTGGCTTGTTTCTAGAGCTCGCTAATATCATTTAGTGAATAGTGTGTTTGTTGTTATTGCATATATTTGTTTTAATTATAGGTGGCGTGTTTCTATAGCTCGCTAATATCAATAAATGAATAGTGTGTTTGAAGTGATCGCATATATTTGTTCTAATTATAAGTGGCTTGTTCCTATAGCTCGCTAATATCATTAAGTGAATAGTGTGTATGATTTGATCGCATTGATTTGTTCTAATTATAAGTGGCTTGTTCCAATAGCTCGCTTATATCAATAAGTGAATAGTGTGTTTGATATGATGGCATAGATTTGTTCTAATTATAGGTGGCTTGTTTCTATTGCTCACTAATATCAATAAGTGAATAGTGTGTTTGATTTTATCGCATAGATTTGTTCTAATTATAAGTGGCCTGTTTCTATAACTTGCTACTATCAATAAGTGAATAGTGTGTTTGATGTAATCGCATAGATTTGTTCTGATTATAGGTGGCTTGTTTCTATAGCTCGCTAATATCAATAAGTGAATAGTGTGTTTGATTTGATCGCATTGATTTGTTCTAATTATAAGTGGCTTGTTCCAATAGCTCGCTTATATCAATAAGTGAATAGTGTGTTTGATATAATGGCATAGATTTGTTCTAATTATAGGTGGCTTGTTTCTATAGCTTGCTAATATCAATAAGTGAATAGTGAGTTTGATGTGATCGCATAGATTTGTTCTAATTATAGGTGGCTTGTTTCTATAGCTCGCTAATATTATTAAGTGAATAGTGTGTTTGTTGTTATCGCATATATTTGTTTTAATTATAGGTGGCTTGTTTCTATAGCTCGCTAATATCAATAAATGAATAGTGTGTTTGATGTGATCACATATATTTGTTATAATTATAGGTGGCTTGTTCCTATAGCTCGCTAATATCAATAAGTGGATAGCTTGTTTGATTTGATCGCATTAATTTGTTCTAATTATAAGTGGCTTGTTCCAATAGCTCGCTTATATCAATAAGTGAATAGTGTGTTTGATGTGATCGCATAGATTTGTTCTAATTAAAGGTGGCTTGTTTCTATAGCTCGCTAATATCAATAAGTGAAAAGTGTAATTGATGTAATCGCATAGATTTGTTCTCATTATAGGTGGCTTGTTCCTATATATAGCTCGCTAATATCAATAAGTGAATAGTGTGTTTGATGTGATCGCATAGATTTGTTCTAATTATAGGTGGCTTGTTCCTATAGCTCGCTAATATCAATAAGTGAATAGTGTGTTTGATGTGATCGCTTAGATTTGTTCTAATTATAGGTGGGTTGTTTCTATAGCTCACTAATATCAATAAGTGAATAGTGTGTTTGATTTTATCGCATAGATTTGTTCTAATTATAAGTGGCCTGTTTCTATAACTGGCTACTATCAATAAGTGAATAAAGTGTTTGATGTAATCGCATAGATTTGTTCTGATTATAGGTGGCTTGTTTCTAGAGCTCGCTAATATCATTTAGTGAATAGTGTGTTTGTTGTTATTGCATATATCTGTTTTAATTATAGGTGGCGTGTTTCTATAGCTCGCTAATATCAATAAATGAATAGTGTGTTTGAAGTGATCGCATATATTTGTTCTAATTATAAGTGGCTTGTTCCTATAGCTCGCTAATATCAATAAGTGAATAGTGTGTATGATTTGATCACATTGATTTGTTCTAATTATAAGTGGCTTGTTCCAATAGCTCGCTTATATCAATAAGTGAATAGTGTGTTTGATATGATGGCATAGATTTGTTCTAATTATAGGTGGCTTGTTTCTATAGCTTGCTAATATCAATAAGTGAATAGTGAGTTTGATGTGATCGCACAGATTTGTTCTAATTATATGTGGCTTGTTTCTATAGCTCGCTAATATCAATAAGTGAATAGTGTGTTTGATGTGATCGCATAGATTTGTTCTAATTATAGGTAGCTTTTTCCTATAGCTCGCTAATATCAATAAGTGAATAGTGTGTTTGATGTGATCGCATAGATTTGTTCTAATTATGGGTATCTTGTTCCTATAGCTCGCTAATATCAATAAGTGAATAGTGTGTACGATGTGATCGCATAGATTTGTTCTAATTATAGGTGGCTTGTTTCTATAGCTCGCTATTATAAATAAGTGAATAGTGTGTTTGATGTGATCGCATAGATTTGTTCTAATTATAGGTGGCTTGTTTCTATAACTCGCTATTATCAATAAGTGAATAGTGTGTTTGATGTGATCGCATAGATTTTTTTTTCTAATTATAGGTGGCTTGTTTCTATAGCTCGCTAATATCATTAAGTGAATTGTGTTTGTTTGATGTGATCGCATAGATTTGTTCTAATTATAGGTGGCTTGTTTCTATAGCTCGCTAATATCAATAAGTGAATAGTGTGTTTGATGTGATCGCATAGATTTGTTCTAATTATAAGTGGCCTGTTTCTATAACTCGCTGATATCAATAAGTGAATAGTGTGTTTAATGTGATCGCATAGATTTGTTCTAATTATAGGTGGCTTGTTCCTATAGCTCGCTAATATCAATAAGTGAATAGTGTGTTTTATTTTATCGCATAGATTTGTTCTAATTATAAGTGGCCTGTTTCTATAACTTGCTAATATCAATAAGTGAAAAGTGTAATTGATGTAATCGCATAGATTTGTTCTCATTTTAGGTGGCTTGTTCCTATATATAGCTCGCTAATATCAATAAGTGAATAGTGTGTTTGATGTGATCGCATAGATTTGTTCTAATTATAGGTAGCTTGTTCCTATAGCTCGCTAATATCAATAAGTGAATAGTGTGTTTGATGTGATCGCTTAGATTTGTTCTAATTATAGGTGGCTTGTTTCTATAGCTCACTAATATCAATAAGTGAATAGTGTGTTTGATGTAATCGCAAAGATTTGTTCTGATTATAGGTGGCTTGTTTCTAGAGCTCGCTAATATCATTTAGTGAATAGTGTGTTTGTTGTTATTGCATATATTTGTTTTAATTATAGGTGGCGTGTTTCTATAGCTCGCTAATATCAATAAATGAATAGTGTGTTTGAAGTGATCGCATATTATTGTTCTAATTATAAGTGGCTTGTTCCTATAGCTCGCTAATATCAATAAGTGAATAGTGTGTATGATTTGATCGCATTAATTTGTTCTAATTATAAGTGGCTTGTTCCAATAGCTCGCTTATATCAATAAGTGAATAGTGTGTTTGATATGATGGCATAGATTTGTTCTAATTATAGGTGGCTTGTTTCTATAGCTTGCTAATATCAATAAGTGAATAGTGAGTTTGATGTGATCGCAAAGATTTGTTCTAATTATGGGTGGCTTGTTTCTATAGCTCGCTAATATCAATAAGTGAATATTGAGTTTGATATGATCGCATAGATTTGTTCTAATTATGGGTTGCCTGTTTCTAAAGCTAGGTAATATCAATAAGTGAATATTGTGTTTGATGTGATCGCATAGATTTGTTCTAAGAATAGGTGGCTTTTTTCTATAGCTCGCTAATATCAATAAGTGAATAGTGTGTTTGACGTGATCGCATAGATTTGTTCTAATTATAGGTGGCTTGTTTTTATAGCTCGCTAATATCAATAAGTGAATAGTGTGTTTCATGTGATCGCATATGTTTGTTCTAATTATAAGTGGCTTAGTGTGTTTGATGTGATCGCATAGATTTGTTCTAATTATAGGTGGCTTGTTTCTATAGCTCGCTAATATCAATAAGTGAATAGTGTGTTTGATGTGATCGCACAGATTTGTTCTAATTATATGTGGCTTGTTTCTATAGCTCGCTAATATCAATAAGTGAATAGTGTGTTTGATGTGATCGCATAGATTTGTTCTAATTATAGGTAGCTTGTTCCTATAGCTCGCTAATATCAATAAGTTAATAGTGTGTTTGATGTGATTGCTTAGATTTGGATTTTAATTTTCCAATGAGAAAATCATAACGATTAAATAAAACGGAAGTGTACAGTATAAAAAGGGAATCGGGAAATTCCGAAAACAAGTCATTCGAGTCATCAAATGTAGAGATATTAAAAGCAAGTGATACATCATATTATAGTCTTTGGTTTTACAAAAATAATTAAAGACCAAGTGAAGAGGTTTTTCTCAAAGGAACGAGATTTGAAATAGCCTCATACAGAAGTGACGTTTGAGAAGGGAAATAAATAAACACAACTTGACACTATAAATCTATTTTTAACCATAATAAGAATAAATAAGAACAGGGAAAAGATTAAAAACATGTGGCAATAGATTCAAATTCCGTTACAATATTCATTTTTCCTAATCGGAATCCTTTTTCTTACGTCACTTTCATAAGTGGACGGAATTAAAAACATCTCATATGGCTACGAGATTTGTTTTATTCTTCCGAAAAACACACACATTTTAATGCAAATAGTGAACTAATTACTTAAAATGTATCTTTAATATCTTATATAAATGATTTTTATTAACATTCAGATACTGAATACAATATTTAATATCAAAATGAAATGTTAACTCAATTTTGATAAAAAGCTCTTAACTTGGTCTTAAATTATACAAATGTACACTTTTGTCGCTCCTTAAATAAATCGATTTTACTTTTTTTTTCGTAAATAAAGGTACCATGGTAAGAACACGCTGTTTATGACATAAAAAAGGTCTTATACAAACATAAAGTTAAGGATAACCCAAAAGAATGTCGCTATAAATGAAATCTAAAAGGATAAAAATTGTCTTTCAACTGACTTTGAGTACAGTGCAGAAATGATCCACGCTGAAGAAAACCATATGATTTATTGTATAGCTAACTAAGAAAACAATGCAGAGATACGTCAGATATTTAAAGGGATTCACCGCACAGCTGATTGCGAGTTCACTACGAAAATGTTGGATTAAAAAAAGAGCTCAATGCTTTTTATACAGCAACTTTTTCACTTCTTAACAGTGGAAACAGTGTGCCCATCACTGATCAATAAAAGGATTAATCCCGGAAAATGTATTTCTGATGCAAAAATCAATAGGCATTCTCGTGGCTATTACTTATGTAATAAAGTTAGATTTCCTAACGAATGACCTGTAAATACATTTCAAGTGACCAAGAATTGCTTTTTATTGTATAGATTTGTTTTAATTATATAGGTGTTATTTTTTTCTTTCTTAAAACTGGCCTCAATTTGTGCTTACACATTCACTGATCATAGTGTCGGTGAAGCAGCGTTCACAAGTTTCTGTTGCTACGGGATTGTGTGGCCAGCAAGAAGCCCATCCGATTTTACTTTACCGAAACTAATGTAAGGTACCCATCAAAGCAGGTAGACCCAGGGACACCCTTCCAGTCCCGGGTACAAATCGTAGCCTTCACAAGGATTCGTACCCAGCACCTTCGGAACGCCAGTGGAATGCGCTGTCGCTCGGCCTCCTTTTCCCTTATAGATCAGCAATGCCACATTAATGCCTTACGTGTTAGTTTATTCATTTATTTTTTGACAATTCCGGGCTACGTTTATTTATTTAATACTATTGTTAACTAACGCCTGAAATACGAAGATGATGTACTTAAAACGAAATCTCTTAGACTTGAACTTATCCTGGATCAACAAATCGGATTGTCCCGATGTTGAGTTCAAATCTCAACTTAACTCAGCCGGACAATTTGCCCATTTTTTTCTGATAGTTTTTCTTTCAACTCTCAGCGCCTTCTATATCTTGATGAACGCCATCGTATTCATATCGTTAGTTCTCTCGCGGATTTCTCGTAGACAAGGAAAGCAGAAAGCGTCTAACCGAGAGAGCACGGTTACTATGATGCTGATGGCAGCCATGGCTTTCGCTGACTTTGCTCTCGGAGTTATGGTCTTACCCCAGGCAATTGCAGAAATTTCGGAGAACCCACAAAATATCATCACGTGGAGACTTACCAGGGTCCGAGGCTCACTTAGTGTGTTCTGGTGCACAGTTTCAATGTACAACATGACCTCTCTGGCTGTGGACAGGTATATCGCGGCCTGTTGGCCATTTCTGTACCGGTCCTTGTCTTCAAGGCGAAAATATGCGATTTTAAAATCATACATCTCAGCATCTTTGATCCTATCTTATCATTTTATGACTCCAACCCTTGTGGTTATCTTTTCTTCTCCTCTGATGGTCTGTCCCTGTTTATTACCAATATTTCCGTATCTCTGTACATCCCGATGTCCGCCATGTTGTTTCTCTATTACAAAGTCTTCAGACAAATAAAGAGAATGAAAAGGGTTTACCTCGCGGGCAATCAACGCAAGGATACTGTCACTGTTATAGATATTATAGAAAGTACGCATGTTATTAGATGAGGAATAAGAATGGTGTGCATGTTATTACTATGTACGAGATTGCACCATTATATGAAAGGGAAGTACGCATGTTATATGTATGATAAAGCAACGCTGGATCCTAGATACACTTCAGTTGATATTTGGACTGTACGCAAACAAGACGTGTATGAGATGGGTCTTCGTACAAGTTTATTAGTCAAGTACAGAAAGTATTGTTGTGTTGATCTAGTGTATACCAGTGTTACAGCGACTAATTGTTTAAAGAATTGAGTATTATATTGAGGAGCCTTCGATTACATCATTTTATGAAGTAACTGTGAGTCTTAGTCCTGTGACAGATACACAAACGAAACCGGGTTTCAGGCAGACAACAGATAACAGACAAACTTGTATTGAACGGATTAATTTTTCTGGGGACAAGAGTATTCCGGATGCACAGTTCAAGCTTGAGACGGATTTGTCTGCCATAAGGTCACCAAGCGTTATTGGCAACTCCGAACCGCTTGCTTTCTCTTCCGTTTACGGCAAGGGAAAAGTTACTTTAGGCGGAAATGACGCTTTGCACACGTTGACAACGGAAGCTGATACTTTACACAAAGTCAAAGAAGGGAAACAAGTGTGTACACGTGATACACTAAACAGCAACAAGCAGACACTGGCGAACGCCAGGATAAAAGCAGAGCGCGATCTTGCGGTGATAGTTCTTTGTTTTATCGTCAGCTGGCTGCCTATGACTGTAGCGACCACCGTGTCATTTTTCATGGTCGCGCCTCTGCCGAATTGGGAGGTGGCATTTGTCAACTGGATGGGCTATTGCAATTCCGCACTGAATCCTGTATTATTTTGCTGCCATCGAGAGGTGTGGAAGTATGTCAGGTCATTTCTGCATATAAATTAGTGGGCACGTGGGAATGATGTGGCGTCATCAAATGACGAAATTATGGCACACACAACTCTCTTAGTAGCTTATAGTAATTATATATATATATATACATATATATATATATATATATATATATATATATATATATATATATATATATATAGGCCTATATATATGAAATGTAACATTTGAACTATGTACACATTTAGAACACTTTGGCAAAACAGTCAAAATAAGTTAAATCTACGTAATGGTGAAATATTTTCCTAAAATTAAATTGCATAAAAGTGAAGCTATTCTAAATTGTTTTTTCTAATAATTCGGTATGTATTATTTTTTTATAAACATCATTGTTTGTTCAAGATTGAACTCACATGACCTATATTATACTATCTTAATATCTAATTTTATTGACGACAATTTGTAGAATTAAAAAAAAAAGATATCCATTAAAGCATTGGCAATTATTTATACATCATTTTTGTTGTTTTTATCATTATTGTAGTTTTCATTTTTTTCCGTCCGTTATTTTGATACTCCTCTGTAACTTATCATCGCACAAGATTGAATTTGCACTAGATGGACAGTTGGCAATGTTCTTTATCAGTATGTTTTAATCCCATGCATGATCTTTACTATTCGTTGAGAACATTTTATTTGATTTATGAATTTTCATGTGTCAAATATGTAATATTTTAAACTCTTTTACTCCCATGAGCCGGTACAATCGGCTATTTTATTTTTTGTTTCTGTCCCGCGAGCCGATTCTACCGGCTCAGGATAAATTAATAATTTTGCGAAAAGCCTATACGGTGTTGAGATGTAATTTTACTTCGCCATTATCGTTACGCCATTTTTTTTTTATTAATTCAATTTGTTTACATTTGTTGCGTTCTTTTTATTTACATTTTGATTGATATTTAGGTTCAATTATTTCTGTTATGGGGCCAAGCGGTCCAAGGGCATCTCCAACTTATATTATTACCACTAATAAAGCTCTATAACTAATTTATTTATTACGAAAGCCGAGGAACTATTTTATTAACTTATAACAATGAAAACTTCACAGAACAAAAAGATCGATCATAATTTGGAATAAAGCGAAATAAAAGATGTAATGGGTAGCGTCCAAAAAGGGGGCTTGGCCTACTTCAAAGGCTGCAAATTTAGACTACAATTTATTTTACAAATATAATAAATATATTTTTAATACATTTATAACATACTACATTCAATTTACTTTCCATTGATGTACTACACTTCGTGTATATTTTATTATTAGACCAGTTTATGTGAAATGAGTAGATGTTTCTTTATTTCAACTTTGCTAAATTTTTTTTGTGATGGCATATTTTTGGGTAAATATTGTGTAACTTTGTTATTTATTGATCAATTTTTTTCAAATTTGAAAGAGTTATTGTTTATTAGATTTACTATCGAAGTCTAAGATATTGCGTCCATTGGTTGACAAGTTTTATATATTAAAAAAAAATTATTGGAAAGAAAAAAAAAATATTTTATAAAAATTTTTTCTTAGTGGTTGACCACTATAATTTTTTTTTATATAGTTCAATAAAAATATTTTCAAGTACTTAAATCATAAACTGCATTAATTTTGCTTTGTTTTGACGCACAACACTAAGGGTCTATCTCTTATATTTGTCCAAAGATTTACATTTAAAAATTAAGGTCCTATTGTTTACTTGTATCTGTAAAAAAAAAGGCTGCGTAAGACCATGGAAAACGCCATGGGAGCCAAAGAGTTTTAATGCTGTTTTAGTCAAAACCTTTTAATTTTTAAACTAATAAAGCTGTCAGCAAAATCATGCATGAAAGATAGATAATATACTTTTAAAGCTTGCGCCCTGGAGATGACACTCCAGCTTTGTTATTTAGCGTCGACAAAACATGGAAAGCGGCAGTAACCGGCTATAAGACATCTGTTGCATGTGGTAGACTTCGTCCTATCGAAGAGGCTGGAAGAGCAGCGAAGAAAATTTAAAAACATATACTGCCCCTGACCAGCTCCAACGCTTCACTTTCAACTGCAAGAGATGCGACAGAACCCAATGAGAGGTCCTCATAGACACAGTTAATGCTGCGGGGCTGGCGATGTCACAGGGGCGTAAATGTAATTGTCTTCCGAGACTGAGGAGCCAAAGAAGAAGAAGAATACATTTAAAGCAATTACAGAAAACATAAAAGTTAAAAAAAAATGTTTATCGGCCATTTTTATGGCCTCTTTGGCAGTAAATATATATTTTTTTAATGGTCGACCCTACTAAATACATAAAACACGCAGCTGAATCTGATAGGGTAAATTAAAATTATCAGATAAGCCAAATATAAAACAAAGAATTTCAGACAGGTTAATTATGGTATCTTTATGTACCATAATTATTTGTTTTTAATAAAGTGTAAATAATTTAACATTAATTATGTGGCGTTAGTTTGTATAATAAAATAGTTTATACATTCAAAAAATGTTTGACATAAAAGTTAACATAGTGAAATATTGGAGGCATTAACCGTAATTTTATTGTATGATTTCTTGTTTGTTTATAAGCCTACAACGGAACAATTTTATACAAGGGTTCTGAGGGTCCCTGAGTCACTTCTGTAGCCATGGGCGTCGAGGCTGTAAGTCTGTGTAAACCACCGTTATTCTCCAATGAAGTGTACAACAGAATTGCACAAACGAGAGCCACCGAGACTCGGTGGGGAGAGTTCTCGGGTCTGGAGGGTGTCCATAAGTCTGCTCAACTCTGATGGGTACATGACTTAAGTTGGGGGTAAAGTATGTCGTGGCTACAGAAACTGGATTCATTTGGTCCGATTGGATACTTTAATTTACTTACAGACCAGTCTTGTTATGCAAATGAAAATATACTTTTAAAATATATTTTACATGTTTACGTTATTAGACAGTTGACCATTGTTTTAGAAAATAATACTCTACATTTTCGACTAAAGCTTTGAGCGTTTAAAAGCGTTGTCAAATAGTGAATTTCGATTCACTCTTTTATTTGTGGCAATCGGTGCTTCCCCTTCCCCTCCCTTGCCTTGCCCTATTTCGCACTCTCCGTCTCCATATTAGTAGTCCGGGCAATGCTCCAACACGGAGTCAAGGCGAAGTGTGTTCGCTGTGGGTATTGTTTGAAAGGGGCTACTTTCCTTTTTGGCAAACAGTTTAGTGTGTGACTAGAAATGTAAGCTGTGAATGCCTGTTTTAGTATGATCGGAGTACATATGGGGTAAGGTTTAGTAGTTTAGAATGATTTACCAATTCTAAAATTGTATTTGATTGATATGTATTAATAGTACTTTCACATATTAGTTTGTGCGTTTTATGTATAATAATTATAGACCTTGTTTCTAGCTGAATTCCTTTTATAGATTTTATGTTCGACTTCAAATTTGTGTCCATGCTATGTAGTCTCTTGTTCAAATTAATTGTTAATTATTATTTTTCACATTCCTCGATGAAATTTTAAGTAGGTGGTTGATGCGAGTTTTGAGGCCTAAACTCTCTGGCGTTGGTTGATTGAAGTGACATTGATGTGTGTTGACTGTAGCTTATCTTGAATGGGACATTGATGTGTGTTGACAGGAGCTCATCTTGAATCGGACATTGATGTTTGTTGACTGGAGCTCATCTTGATGTTTGCTAACTGGAGCTCATCTTGAATCGAACATTAATTTGTGTTGACTGGAGCTCATCTTGAATCGGACATTGATGTGTGTTGATTGGAGCTTATCTTGAATCGGACATTGATGTGTGTTGAATGGAGCTCATCTTGAATCGGACATTGATGTGTGTTGATTGGAGTTCATCTTGAATCGGACATTGATGTGTGTTGACTGGAGCTCATCTTGAATCGGACATTGATTTTTGTTGACTGGAGCTCGTCTTGAATCGGACATTGATGTGTGTTGACTGGAGCTCATCTTGAATTGGACATTGATTTGTGTTGATTGGAGCTTATCTTGAATCGGACATTGATTTGTGTTGCTTGGAGCTCATCTTGAATCGGACATTGATGTGTGTTGACGAAGGGCACGGAAGAGTGGAGAATATGTCGGGTTTCTTTGTACATAATTTTGTAATGTTGATGATGCAATTTAGTTATAGACATCAGTTTTAATTTTATGTATGAATAATATGTACATAAATAAGATGATACTTCAACCACCACCTAGTTGGTATTATTTTCCAAGTTTTGAACGTGTGCAGTAAATAACTCTAAGTTCATTACATCCTGTGTCCAAACTGGCGCAAGTTAGGTCGTGACAATTTCAGATCACGATAAAGCATATGACACAATAATCTTCTTTATAGAAAGAGCGTCTGTAATATATAAGATAAGATACATCATATTTGATTTTAGATCGGACATGCTAAAAATGTAGAATATATCTTCTCTTCTTCATCATGTCTAATTCCACACCGTGGTCAGATCGTCTCATAACTCCCTGAATCCACTGCTTCAGTCTCCCAATTAACCCATATTTGACATTTGCACTCTCCCAGAGTGCAATGACTTGTTTCCATTTTTGTTAGCTTTCAGAAAGCATTTTTATTGCATAATTAAATTAATGGCTTGTTTCTTTTCTGGTCATATTTCTTTATGTTACTTATCATCTTAAAATTAATTTCCATGACGTAGCTTTGTAGCTTGAATTATTTTTTTAAGAAGCCTAAAAACATTTTCTTCTAAGCTTACTTCTAAAAGGTAAGTGCACATTTTTTTTTCTTAATTAATTAAGGCAAATAAAATATGTTTTCGATACGTTAATCTATTATGATCCTCTTAAGCATGAAAAGTTACATGACTTGAAAAATTCCATTGAACTTTAGACCGAATTACAACTGCACTCAAGGAGAGTCCTGGGACACGAACGGGGTTCGGGTTATTTTTTTAAGAAATGCACTCTGAGGAAGTGCAAATGTCCAACATATTATCAAAATATTCATATATTTCTTCATATTTTAATCAAATAAACAATTGTGACGCTTTTATTATGTAACATACTGCATAGTTAAAATGCATTTAAATCATTTACAACATAAATATGATAAATCATGTAGACTAATTAAATTTTGCATTTTACGAAAACGTTACACAATGAACAATGTAATGACAATGTCGGAAAGAGATTAGAAGATGATAAATGCCACTGTTTATATAACACCAACTGATGATGGATCTGTAATGATGGTGATAGTAAGGAATAAGATGACCACTTGGATATTTTGTCCGGTCTCATCTGTTATTTGCTGAGCGGTATGAATTCTTTAGACAAGGCGGTAGTGTTGTGATGGACATGATCTGCTAAATAGCTGAGCTTTCGGTCCACTTGACATTTTATAACTACTTTATCTCATTTGCATTACATTTCTGACAAGGGCGTTTTAGCCACTGGGGCTATAAAACAGCCATTCCAATTACAAGATGTGTCTAGCTTTTGTTACAAAACACCGTTTCATAATTATTAATAACTGCGAAGATATTTTAAAATGTTTATTGTTGACACTAATGCGCCGTAGAGAGTTATTAGTTGATCAATGAATACCTCCCTTATTTAAAATCTAACATTGAAAGGCCCCTATAAAAATGGCGTTTTATAGCGTCTATTTTATTAACGATTTCGGATATTAATTTGATCGATTACTAAATTATTTTCTATCAAACTTCAATTGCATCATGCAGAGTTATTGTCTCTTGGAGGATTAGGAATCCATAGATCCGATTAAAACGCCCAAACTGACTCAATATAAAAAGGCAATGCAATCGAGGGCCGTTCTCTTTTCCAGCTTTAAGCTTGTACATACCCAAGGAAGCTATACTATAATTATCTGATGTTAACTAAGTACTACCATGCTTTATTCATAAGTATTATTGTGTTTTCTTATTAGTATTCTTACGGAATCTATATTTTAAACTACAATGTGTGTTACACTTATTTCATGTGCTTAGCTGATACGCTTGCATAATTTATCTTCTTATTTGCTTGGAATATTAACTTGTCAACCATCGCATCCAAATTGGACACCCCTTTGTAATATACCCAATTAAATTCATTGTTTAACTGTTGACGAAGGATTCATTTACTTATTCTCGTTCAATTGTTTGTGGTGTAGTATACAATTTTATACATCAACTAAATGAATGAATTGTTACAATTTACATTGAACTAAGAGCCTATATAAATATCAAATGACACTGTAATGAATGGTGAACTCAATGCTATACATATTCGAAGCGCTCAGGGAGAATAAACCAGAACCTACCCTTTAGACACGTTTACAAATAATTAAAATGAGTAAATAATAAACTCCTACAATTATATATAATTGCTGTGCTGAATAATAATAATCAATTGAACTGTTTAATAACACTTATGAAGAATATCAACAATAATCTTTCATAATGGGGGCTCAAGCCAAAAATACATCATACGTACATTAATTCAGTCACCTGCAAGTCATCTGAAAGAACTATAATATTACAATAATGTAATAAATTGGGTTGCACGCCTGTGTTTTTGAATAATGTAATAAATGCTAGTCTCATCCGGTATTTTAATGTAATAAATGATTGTCATAAATATATTATAATTCTGACCAGTATACCTTCATCACACTAACTTTTGGCATGTACAATGGTGAAGATGACCACCGTATATGGTCGATACAATACCATATAACTGGCAATTATGTAAGGATTCTTATCACATCATTAATGGTCAGGTGGTAATGTAATACTTTGTAAAGGCATCGAGGTTCAATTAATTTTCAACTGTTAACCAACCACAACTTGCCTGTTCTTCAATAAAACGACAATTATAACAACAAACTGCGACCCTACCAGTAGAACAATCAAGGAGATGGTCTCGTCAACAATGACAACACATCATGATTGATCAATCTGACCTAAAAAGACAGTGCGACGCCGCCGTAACCTTGTAACGAAAGCTAAGATTTGAAATGTACAGTAGACCTTTGGTCAAACATGTCAAGTTTTCATATGTCTCATATAATTATCTCTTATGTCCGAATCTAAAACATCCAATACTTATTATAAGTGTTTGATGTACCGAATATACTTGGTTCGAATCCTGGTGAAAGCTAGAATGTGTTTCTGGGTATGGGTCTGAATTTACGGAAGTCTCATTGAATTTCTGACTTAAATTGGAGTATAGTAAAAGCGACATGACCTTATGCTGGCCACACTATCTCCTATCATTTAGTTAACGATGCTTCAACAGCCCTATGGAGCAATTGGACCAACATGCCCCTTTACTTACTAACTAAAATTTATACTAATATTGAAATTATTACCTTATTATAATATTATATACATATATTATATTGTTATTATACGACTTGAGCTGTACATTGAGTTTAATATAAATACAGACAATAGAATCAATTAATAACGTATGTAAACATAAATACAATGAACACATATAATTCTTAAACACATAGAATAAATAACAATCTAAGGGAAACAACACGAAACTTTTTTCAATTTTAACAAATATTTATAGTGTCGCCCTTTTTAGATTTTCGTTTTTAATTTATATGCATGTACACTTTGGACATTACTGAAATATGTGTAATACAACCAATATATAATACATTTTACACTTTGTTTCCTACAAGTGTTTGTCCCGATAGGTCAAATTACCAATGAAAGAGTGGTAAACATACACAAGTAGAGACAATTACAAAATACAAAATGATGCTGATAGCTTACTTTGTTTTCTTTATTTTTTATTTTTTTGTTCAGTATCAAAAGACGATTCACCAGTTTTATTCCAGTACTACTTTAAAAACCACCAATGCAACCACAGCGATCACGCCTACTGCAGCGGCCGCGCCAGGTGTCATGCGTAATTAAGTATAGAATGTTAAAAAGTCATAAAAGAAGCATCCTTATACGTTATTAAGCTGTAAGAAAAAAAAACAAACATCAAAAACCATTAATCTTGTTGCTTGTTTGTTTTAAAATAGTTATATTGGTACCATTAAAATTACTTGATTTAAATTGTAACTTTGAGATAACCTTGCTAAAAGATGTTAACACTTCTGTACCCATGAACTACAAAGCTGGCGAAATGTGTAAACCACCCATTTGCTCTCTTTCAGAGTACACCTGTGGGCTAACGATAAGGAGGCGTCTCCTTTTGCGCATCCGAGATTTGATTGTATTTGTGAGAGAGTCACCGAGACAAGGTGGAGGGAGGAAGATGATTAAGCAGCACTCCGTCTCGCCAAGCCCGGTTCCTGGATGACCAGGTCTGTAGTATGGTATTTTGTACTGCCGCATGACAGTGCAGGAATATGATCAATGCCACCGCGTTAGTGATCCGACGGAAATTCCACGAAAGGGATGTGGGTGTAGTACATGTGCCTGCGGAAACTAGAACAAATTAGAACACTCTCAGAACGGAGCTGCAAAGTTTAATGTTAGCGAATATTGATAACTGACGAGAGTAACATAAGTAGTTAAATCACCAAATCTAGAAACACTAGAGGTCAGACGGGCAAAGACTAAAGTATGAATAATACAGAAGGCATTACACTCTAATTTAGAAATACAACACAGTAGAAACATGTTGCAATGCTCAGATAAACATAATGAAACTTTTCCTATCCCTTATTTGCGAACAAATGCATACAATAACTCTTTCTTCTGTCGTGGTATCCGGGCATGAAACAGATTGTCTGTAACCAGTTTGAACTTAGCACCTAAATCACCAATGCAAATGTTTAATTTTACTCAGGCAATGCATAAACGCAATAATCTTCTTTATAAAAGGAAAGTCTTTTATATGTACGATTGTGTCTATTACTATAAACATACTGAGACACTTCGTTCAATTACCACAACATACTGGGACATTGGTGTCTATTAAAATAACATACTGAGATACTAATGTCTATTACACACAACATACTGAAATACTAGCGTCTATTACCTCAACATACTGAGATACTAGTGTCTTTTACACACAACACACTTAGGTACGGTACTAGTGTCTATTACCTCAACATACTGAGACAATGATGCCTATGACACTTAACATACTGAGGCAATGATGTATATTACACTTAACATACTGAGATACTAGTGTATATTACACACAACATACTGATATACTAGTGTCTATTACCTCAACATACTGAGGCAATGATGCCTATTACACTTAACATACTGAGGCAATGATGTCTATTACACTTACCATACTGAGGCAATGATGCCTATTACACTTAACATACTGAGATACTAAAGTCTATTACACACAACATACTGATATTTTAGTGTCTATTTCACTTAACATACTAAGGCACTTCAAACTTCAGGCAACAAAACAGGCAGTTACCTGACTAAGAAAGAAAGGTAACGGGAACACGCACCAGTTGGTGTCTCGTAATGTCCATACATCCTTCTTTCATTTTACTGATATAAATTAAGTAATTTAAAAAAAAGAAAGAACTTAGCTGCTTGAATACATTTAAATACAATTTAGTATTCAACAGCCAATGTATTTTAAAACAATATCAACAAGTTATGGGCTTTTCTATTGTACGTGTTTTAATGATAAGTTTATATGTTTTTTGCCGTGAATAGCTTCTTTATTTTTAGGAAAAACGTGTGTTATTTTTGTCTTATGGGACACAGGTATTTAAAAATATACAAGGAATCTTATGCGTAGTCTATTGAAAGGGGGGAGAAGAGAATGCAGGCCAGTGAATAAAGCGATAGAAAAGAGAAAAAAAGAGGAGTATGAACTAAAACGATGATCAAAAGAGAGAGAATTGGAAAGAAAGAAGACATTATAAATAGACACCTTCGTTTACTACAGAGTACGGGGAGTTGAGGTGCTGAAAGACAACCTCTTACCTTTCCCAGCCCTCACGTTTAAAGTATAAATGGTTGAAACTGTTATATTGATTACATTGTATACAAGATGTGTAATTTTTCTTTCTCTCTCTCTCTCTCTCCCTCTATATTCTATAAAAATATTGTCATTTATTAATAGCGCCCATAGCTCTCTCTCAACGCAAGTTTTGTGGGAGGTACTAAGCTTAGACTATTCTAAAAATCCATTCTTGTACCGACCTCGAATTCTCGAAATAGCTAGTATTATAAAGTGGATGAATACGAGACGAGACAACCATTTTATTATACAGCACAGTATTTTAAATGCCGGAACGAGCCACTTTTCAATTATATTCTACAAGTATAATTATAATTTATATTGTTGTTACGGCTAGAGCCCCCATTCAGTTTATGAAATAATAGTTATAGTGTTGTTATTGTTAGTGTGATTATCCTTGTATTTAGTGAAGGTCTTATTATTTCGTTCTGAAATTAATTTGTAGTAGTCTAAGGTATTCCTGGTTCTAAGTATTCCATGGCTATTCACATAACGTAGATTAGAGTTTTAGTTGACTTTTCTTCATGTATAATTACTTTTGGCTCATATTATACAGCAATAATCATGATGTTAAGTTGTAGTGATGGTTATTAATATAGTTGTAGAATTACCACACATACAAACATGTATATAACTTTGATGTATTGACGTAACCAAGTTGTGTAGAAAGCAACGATAAATTGGTTTAATTACAAAATCAATCCAGTAGAAATCCAAAGAATATTATTATATACACACAATTAAGAAATACACATATTCCAATGTGTAATGAATATCTTTAATAAACATATAGCATTGTAGCTAATAGTAGAAAAACAAAGAATCTTCCATAATACAAATCAAATAGGAACGAAACTCAGAGCGTAGAATATTAGATGTTTCTCGATCGACTGCACGCCAAATACTAAAACTAAAAATGTGCGTGGTCGCTTAGGTAAATTTTATTACGATTCGATATTTGTCACCGATTACATGAGAGTACATTATAATATATAGTAAAATATTACTATTCAATGCGATACACGATTATAATCGAGTTTTGACATCATCCGCCATCTTGTCCGGACCAATAGTTTGGAAATTCCAGATAGCCTCATTACATGGGTTTTTCAAGCGACCTTGCAGCGGTGTGCGTGATCGAGTCGTGTTATTATTGAGGTTAAACAAAAAAACAATCGTTCTAATTAAATTGGGGAAAACCTAATACATTGGTCTATGAAATGTATTATATCGCTTTTACGGCAATTCGGATAATGATTAGTATTTGTTTATTAACAATGTATTGTATGAAATTTACGTTTCGTAACACTAGGAATAGTTTATTATTTTACGTGCAGGGGAGTTCATGTTAAGACTATCGTTTTTATTACGGGGTTTTGTAAATGATACCATTATTTTTACCCGTTTCTTAATAGGTCTGTTCTCCGCTCTTCTTCGCAAGTATTTAAGGCTAGGCGCCCAGCTAGGCAATCAGTTTCAAGATAATTTCTTTTGAGTCTGTTGGATTGAAGCGTGTGTTGCACCATTTTATTATTGCTGTAAATACTACATTTATTGTATATTTTTGCAAATATCGGAGTTATCATCTGAATTAAAATATCTTTTTAATAGAATCATTTACAGTGAAGCTTTCTTTGTCAAGTTACTATTCTACTTTATTGTTTACAATACCATAATATATAATTATTTACAACTACAACGTCAATGAAAGGACCTGTTAGAATGCAAATCCTGAGTTTGTTCCCAGGAAGATAAAGAGTTCGTGCAATACTGAAATACAAATAATATTAACCAAAGTCTACCCTAGGAACAACGAGAATTTTCAACATTTACACGGCTCTGACCACAAGGGGATTGTGGTCTTAACAATATATATATATATGCCTAGATTATATGAGACATGATTCTTTTTATTGATCCAGAAAACGGAAATTTGTATTAAATTACAGAGGTTTTTGTACTTTAAAACATATTTAAAGCATATTTTAAACAGTATAAAAGAACCATTTGTACTCATACACAGAAATATACTTATGCAAATAAGCATGCACGCACAGTATTACACAATTTATCCTTCAATAAAAATTAAATTATTAGTCAGCTATTGTATTCTGGTTGACTGAAGTCTTGGGTATATTTTTCTTGTTACGTAGATTTGAGTTAATTCTCATGGTATATATTATAGCCTGAGGCTGACGCACACTAATTATGTTCTGGTGTGTAGCCAATGGCATTAAATGTAATGTATTTTGAAATACATTATTCTCGCTTACATTATTTCGATGACTTTATGCATTCTTACTTAAATACAATGTAGGTAATAAGAATGTCATAAATTCGTGACACTGTTTCAACCGTATATAAATCATAAGAACGCGTGTAGTACATAACACCAGGTAAAAAGCCTAGTTTTTCTGACGTTAATTTGGATTTTGGTGTCATCTTGGTAAAGCAAACTACTGCATCAAACTAGTGAATCTTACGTTAGTATGTCCTGATTATTTATATTTTATCATTTGTGTTTTGTTCCCTATCAGTTAGCTCATCATTATATTACTTTTTCTATAAGTTCTAAGCAGATAATAAGTGTGATTATATAGTTATAGCACTACCAACAAACGTAATATAAATGACGCTCGTTTTATAACCTTAGCTTACGGTGATTAGTAATAGGTCTAAGTTTATTTGAAAAAAAAAAATAACGAATTAAGCAATATTGTTGAAAAATTATATACATTTTTTTTGGAGGACGTTTCCAATTTATACATTTAACTTTTATTCCGATTAATCAAACGGCTAAGAAGACTATTGAGCAGAAACACACATCTAAATAAATAAACAAACTCATGGTAATTATATATATTGATCAGCGACAGTAGGACAAAAATGGCGGAAATTTCTTCAAGAATGTTACTTCCGAGCCTAATCCAATCTTTTTATAAATCAGTGGCTCGACACATATGTAGCGCGGCTTTCAAGAGATGTGTTTGGCTTCGTCGCATTTATTGAATTGAATTGAATTGTTGAATTTCCGGCCCATCAACATCGAAGTTTATATAGGGCCTTTTTGATAACGTTGTTGTCATTTTTCTCTTGTATCCATTTTATTGTTCTTATATCTTCAGATTCTGTTGTACAGTTGTATGTCTTTAATATAGTTTATTATATGTTTTGGTTTACTTTTGCTGAAAAGTTCATGAAGAGTTCTACAGTAATAGAATTTACGTCGAATGTCATCAAATGTATTACATTCCAACAAAATGTGAGACACTGTTAAGTTGGCATTGCAGAAAGCACACATTGGGGCCATTTCTCGTTTTAAGATAAACGAATGCGTTAGTTTCGTATGTCCTGCATGTAGTCTGCAGAGAATAACTGCGTCCTTTTGAACAAGTTGGCCTGTATCATGCCAGGTTTTTGAATTTTCAAAATACTGCAGTTTATTGCATTTAGTTTTCAAAAAGTTAGTCCATTTTTGTCTTTCATGTTTAATTATTAAAGGTTTCAAGTCTCGATATGGTATTGGGATAATACTCTCTGATAACAACAGGGCGGCTTTAGCCTCTCTGTCAGCTTTTTCATTTCCATCTATCCCTGCATGACCAGGAACCCAACAGAAAACGACACGTTTGCCTCTTTCATATATTGATTGGTATTTTGTCAAAATGTCCAAGGCAGATATATTCCTGGTATTACAGTTTCCTATAGCAGTAAGACAAGATAGCGAATCGGATATAATAACAAAATTTTGGTTTTCTGATTCCTCTGCAATGTCTAATGCCAGGCATATTGCTAAAGCCTCTGCAGTATTTATTGCGATACTGGAATTATATTTTCTTTTTTTTTTACTTTTATTTGAAGTAAGAGCAACCGAAGATGTCGCTGTATCATTTTTCGATCCGTCTGTGTATATTTGTACATAATTTGGGTATTTTTGTAGCAATTCTTGGAACATATCCATGCAAGGTACCTTTTTCTTTCTATGGTTTAATTCTAAGTTTATAGGCGGGATTTCAAAAAGCCATGGTGGAGTTTTTGGTATATAATATCTTTTTATAAATTTAAATTCAATTTTAGTTTCGATCATTTCTTTTTCAATTCTAAGTCCAAAAGTTGGTATATATTTTGAATTTTTAGTAAAGCTGTTTTTTTTCTTGTGGATGAAAAACACATAAATACGCTGGATTTTTCGGTAAGGATTTCAGTTTTAGTGCATATTGTAATGATAGCTTGAGTCTTCTATTTTGTAGTGGTGATTCATTTGCTTCTATTTGCAAACTGGTACATGGAGTAGTTCTAAATGCTCCTAGACATAGACGTAGACATTGATTTTGTACAGGATCAAGCATTTTTAGATATGATGTTCTTGCTGATCCGTATACTAAACATCCATAATCTAATTTTGATCGAATGTGTGATCTATATATTTTCAGTAGACTTTTTTTCTCTCCTCCCCTCCAGCTTCTCGACAAGCACGCCCCGCCATCTTTGTGTGCAGTTTCTGAGCGACCGCCAGCTCCTTGGTTTTCCGACGACGTCAAAGCTGCCAAGCACGAACGACGACGGGCCGAGCGCACTTGGCGACTCTCCGGCCTCGAGATCCACCGCCAGATCTTCAGGGACATGCGGCTCCGCGTCAAAGAAGCCATCACTGCCGCCAAGGTCCAGCACTACCACAACCGCATCACGCAAGCCTCGTCGTCCAAGGAGCTATTCTCTATCATGTCCACCCTCCTCGGCTCCTCACCCTCTCTACCCCTCCCCACAACACACCCACCCGTGGACCTCCCAGAACTCTTCTCAGAGCACTTTAAGGAGAAGATAGAGAATCTGCGTAGTTCTCTGGATCATGATGCCTATCGCCCTTCCCCACCCTCTCCCGCCTTCTCTGGCTCCCCTCTCACCTGCTTTCAACCTGTCACCATCGACCATGTTAAGCGCATCATTATGAAGTCCCCCATCAAGACCTGCGAGCTTGACCCTCTGCCAGGCTTTCTGTTCACCCAGTGCTTGGACAAGCTCCTGCCGTACATCACCGATACCATTAATACCTCCCTCTCCACAGGCATCGTTCCTAACTGTTTTAAATCCGCCATCGTCCGCCCACTCTTGAAGAAATCCGGACTTGATGTGAATGAATGCCGGAACTACCGTCCAGTATCAAACCTCCCCTACCTCTCCAAGCTCCTGGAGCGCATCATCCTTGAGCAATTGAACGTCCACCTGTCCCTGAACTCGCTTATGCCCGTGTTCCAGTCGGCATATCGCCCCAATCACAGCACTGAGACAGCGCTACTGAGGATCACCACCGACCTCCTGAACGCCGCAGACAGAGGTCTCGTCTCCGCCCTTGTGTTATTGGACTTGTCCGCGGCCTTTGACACGATCGACCACCACCTACTCATCGATCGCCTCAGCTACACGTTCGGCATTCATGATATAGCCCTCTCCTGGTTCAAGAGCTACCTCGACGGTCGCTCCCAGACCGTCACTACTGAATCTTTGTCCTCCCAGCCCGTCACCGTCCGCTATGGTGTACCACAGGGGTCCGTCCTCGGCCCAGTCCTCTTCACTTTGTACACCCAACCACTTTCCTTCGTCATCGAGCGACACAACCTTAATTATCACTTTTTCGCTGATGACACCCAGCTCCTAAACAGCGCCAAGCCTGAGGACATCGACGAGCTCCTTGTTTCTATCTCCTGTTGTTTCCTGGACATCAAGAACTGGATGACAGAAAACAAGTTGAAGCTCAACAGCGATAAGACCGAAGCCCTACTCGTAGGAACGAGACAGAAGCTTGCTATCCTCAGCGTGACTGACCTCCAGTTAGGTGACGTTACTGTGCCCTTCTCTCCGACTGTAAAGAGCCTTGGCATGTTTCTGGACTCCACTCTGTCCATGCAACCCCACATCTCCTTCCTGATTAAAACCTGCTTTTTTCACCTGCGACGTATTGCCACTATCCGTCGCTACCTCACTCCGGAAGCTTGTACCAAGCTCGTTATCACTCTCCTCTTCTCTCGTTTGGACTACTGTAACTCTCTTCTGGCCGGCTTTCCTGCCGCTTCCATTCAAGGACTCCAACGCGCTCAAAACTGCGCTGCCAGACTAGTCCTAAAGAAGAAGAAGTCCGACCACATTTCACCTCTGCTCTACTCTCTGCACTGGCTCCCTATTCAAAATAGGATTTTATATAAACTCGCATCTCTATGCTATAAATGACTCTGCCCCTGATTATCTAATTTCCTGTCTGGAAATATATACAAAACCACGCCCACTTCGATCGGCTGCTCACAAACTCAATTTGACGATCCCGCGGACAAAACTCGTGACAGCTGGTCAGCGGGCCTTCACCTACTCCGGCCCCTCCGCATGGAACACCCTGCCACTCCAGCTGCGACAAAGCTCGAACTTTAACATTTTCAAGACCGGACTCAAGACTCACCTGTTTATTATTGACTCCTAGCCCACTTACATTTTTAAACATGTGTCTGTTATTGTTATCATCGTTAATTGTAATTGTAATTGTAAATGTAATTGTTAAGCGCATAGAACTGATTGCGGGATATGCGCTATATAAGCTTCATTATTATTATTATTATTATTATTTGCTAAAGTTTTCAGTAGATTTGTGGATTTTTGACACTTGGATTTTAGTTCCTTTGTATGTAGCAGGAAATTTAATTTACTATCAAATGTTACTCCGAGAAATTTGACGTTAGTAGTTATAGGAATCTGTTTTTTATAAAGGTATAGTTCAGGGTCAGGGTGTTTTTTGTGCATCTGACAGAAATGCACTACTTTTGTTTTTTGAGCAGAAAATTTAAATCCATTCTTTTCGGTCCATTCTTGAATTTTATTGATTTGAAGTTGTAGATGATTCTGTATTTCTATCATACAATTAGCTCTATAATAGATCACAAAGTCATCGACGTATAGAGAACATTTTGTATTCTGTAATAAGCATTCAGTGATATTGTTTATTTTTATATTAAATAGTGTAGGCGACAATACGCTTCCTTGAGGGACACCTTCTTCTTGAATAGATGTATCTGATAAATAATCTCCAATATTTACTTGGAATGTTCGGTTGCTTAGAAAGTTCGATATAAATTTGGGTAAATTTCCTCTTAAACCTAAGGAATATAGATTTTTCAAAATTCCATATTTCCATGTAGTGTCAAACGCCTTTTCTAAATCGAAAAAAACAGCTATCACATGTTCTTTCCTAACAAAATCTTCTCTAATAAATGTTTCTAATCTAATGAGATGATCTGTTGTTGAATGATTTATTCTAAATCCACATTGAGTCTTTGATATTAAGTTATTACTTTCCAGAAAATATATTAAGCGTTTATTTACATTTTGTTCCATAATTTTACAGAAACAATTTGTGAGGGCTATTGGTCTGTAATTTATTGGATCTGTGTGATCTTTTTTCTCTTTAGGTATTGGAATGGTAATTGCTTTGCTCCATTCCGTACGAAATATATTTTTTTGCCAAAGATCATTAACAATTTTTAATAGAGTTTTCAGTGTTAACGTTGGTAGCTGTCTTATAATCTCATTATGAATTGTATCTGGGCCTGGTGCAGTAATTTTGTTTTTCTTTAATACATTGCGTAAGCTCGTTTATTGATATTGGGGAGTTGTAGTATTCAAATATATTTGTTTCAAAATGTATAGCTTCTTTTTCTAATTCTCTTTTTATTTTTTTAAAGGAGTCTGTATAATTTTCAGACGATGAATTTTTTGAAAAGGTCTTTCCAATTTCATTTGCAATATCTTGTGTAGTTTCTGCAATAGTACCATCAGCCAGTTTGATTTGTTTAATTTGACTTTTTTGTATTTCCTTTAATTTTTCGAATCATTTTCCAAATATTAGTTATGGGTGTGTTTGAATTTATTTTGTTAATATAATTTTGCCATGTAAGCCGTTTCTGTTCTCTGATTACTTGTCGGGTTTTTGCTCGTTCAATTTTAAAGGCTTTCATGTTTTCTGGAGATGGGTTGGTCTTGAAAATTCTAAGCTGTTTATTTCTAGTTTTAATACTATCTTTACTAAATGTTTGTGAACCATGGTTTATTTTTTTAAATTTTAGATGTTGTTTTAGGTATAGTCCGTTCACAAATTTGATATAATGATTTTAAAAATGGTGAATACTGTTCATGAGCATAAGAATGTATATTTATTTGACAGAGTATTCTGTCGCATTCTAATTTGAATGTATTCCAATCTGCTCTTTTAAAGTTCCAAGTTAATGGTTGTTGAGTTGGTATTTTGGAGTTGGTAGTAAGCAGGATAGGCTGATGATCTGAACCATAATTATTTTCTAAAACACTCCAGGTAAAGTCCGTAAATAGAGTTGAATCTGCCATTGTTGAATCGAGATAAGATGGAGATAAATACGTAGAACTATAAAAAGTCGGAGTACCATCATTAAAAATGCATATATTTCTTTCCTCTAGTAATCTTTCAATTAATTTTCCTCTTTAGTTTGTATTATAACTTCCCCATATAGGGTTATGGGCATTAAAGTCTCCCATAAGTATAATCGGAGGTGGGAGTTGTTTAATTAGATCATCTAGTTGAGAATATAGTATTGTATGATCTGGTGGAATATAAATTGAGCATATGGTTAATGGTTTTATCAATGTAAATCTTACTGCCACAGCTTGAATGCAGGTATTTATTTTGATCCTCCTATGTAAAATATTGAATGCTATAAATATGGAAGTACCTCCGCATGCAATTTGTTTAGAATGTATTTGGTGATAAGCGGTATAGCCACGCAATTCAAATGATTCTGTGTTTAATTTTATTTCCTGTAGACAAATTACTATAGGATTTGTCTCGGTTATAATAACTTGTAGTTCTGGAATATTGTATTTTAGTCCTCTACAGTTCCATTGTAAAATATTCTTATATTCTGAATTCATATCCAAGAGTGTATATTTGTAATATTAATTTCTTTCTTTCCTTATTTTTTTTTATTTGGTCTTTGAAGGGTTTTTATTATAATATTAGATTGAGCTTGATGTGGAGACTTGTTTGTTTTCCGATTACTGTTTTTTGAAATTGTGTCATTTTCTATTTCATTTTCTTCTATAATTTCCATGTCGTTCTCCCGTGTACTACTATCCGTTTCTTGTTGTGTCCTAGTTTCTGAATTTAAAGGTTGAGACATTGTTTCTTTTTGTATTTTTAAATCAGTTATTGAATCATCCTTTTCACATGCCTGTCCCAAAATGTCCATAGTTTTATTTCCTTTAGATTTTAAGTCCTTACCCTGATTTATTTCTTTCATGTTTTTTTTCATATAATTCTTATTTGATATGTTCTCTGGGTTTACTTTTCCTGGAAGCATTTCTTCTATATTTGATTGTGTTGAGTTTTCTTTAGTGAATATTATTTCATTTATTTCCCATTTTTTGAATGTTCCATCTTGGTTTTTGTAGTACAATACTGGTAAAGTGGGTGTCTGGGCTTCAGCGTGTTTGACTTTCTTTATGTCTATTTTAAGAGCTCCAGCATAATTCTTTTCACTTATTAAAGATTTTTAAGTTAGAATAAATTTTTTTGCATCTTGATAAGTTATATTTTTTTGAGCTTTTAATTTTTGTATATCCTTTTCTTTAATCCATCTTGGACACGTTTTTGAGAGTGATAGATGTTTTCCTTTACAATTTACACATTTCATTTCTGCACTGCATGTTTCCAAGCTGTGTCCTTCATTTCCACAACGTGGGCAGACAGCATATCTTTTGCAGTGTTTTTTTCAAGTGACCTAATTTTTGACAGTTAAAACATCTCATAGGGTTTGGTATGTAGTCTTCAATTTTGATGTTTAAGAAACCTGCTCTAATTTCCTTTGGAGGAGTTGGTTTATTAAAAGTTAAAATTATTGTGTTAGTTGCAATTTCTTTTTTATCTCTTTTTATTTTTATTCTATAAGCTGAGATAACTCCTTGATTTTTTAGTTCTTGTGTTAATTCATCTTCCGTACAGCATTCCAATTCTTTTGATTTTATAACTCCCTTTGGGCTGTTTAGGAAGGCATGGGCTTTTGTTTCAATGGCTATTCCTGCCATACTAGTTGTTCTTAATAAATTGGTTGAGTGCGCTTTTTTTTCGCATTCCACCAGAATCTGTCCAGATCGTAATTTCTTTACAGATTTAGGTGGTCCTGCCATCCCAGTTATGGCTTTTTCTATCTCAAAGGGTGATAATTTAGTTAGTGGTTTTTCTGTTTCTTTAGATGAAATTGTAATAAATCTTGGCCATATTTCTGTATTTTCATAGTTGTTCGAATCTTCACCTCTTTTTCGTGTTGTCTCTCTGCCCTCCATGTTTTCAAGTGTTTGGGTTTGTATATACCCGCGGCTCCAGCAGCTTTTCAAAGTTTTAGTAGCTAGTTTTAGTTTGTTTACTGTTTCGTTATATTTACAAAAAAATTAATAATAATTAAAATCACAAAAAATACTTCCTAATAAGTTTCAAAATTTAAATAAGTACGTATTTTCAATAAAAATCTCAAGGACGTAAACATTGAGGTCATAACATCACCGCCATTTTGGTGCCTCGTCGCATTTATGACGTTTCCGAAATACCCGTTCAACAGCAGAAAAAAGTTTAATTTATTATTTAGACTACTGTTGCACACCGATGATAGATATAATGTAAAGCAAGACCAAGTGTAATTTATGTAATGCAGGGGTCTGCAAACTACAGCCAGTGGGTAAAACGCGGGCTGACAAATAATAGTATGCGGCCCTCGAGGCTTATTTAGATGATAACGTCTTCAATGTTTTTTATATTAAAAAAAACAACAACAACAAGCTAACAAAAAAAAGGCAGATAAAAAATAATAATTATATTTGTGCCCAAGTAAGAAATATTATACTAAGTTTTAAGTCAATTTGTAATCTTGTAAACTAGTAAAAATGTATGAGCGTAAAAAATTCACATAATTTTATAAGAGGGTTCACTAGAAAGTTTGATAGTTGTTATAGTAGGTTATGAAGTAAAGATTAACTAAAAATTGTACACGTAATTAATGTGCACGAATTTTCACGATATTTTAAATTTAATCTTTTCATTTTTAGTCTTTTAAATACATAACTTAATGACATCACTGACATATATTTCTGTTAGATTTAAAACTGACAACGCTAGCCGACATGTTTTTTTTTTTTTGGTTTGAATTAAGATTAAAGGTTTTTTTTTTGTTTTGTGCTTTTTGTTGTTTTTTGGTTGGTTTTATTAAGCAACATTTAAATATGTATTTTGACTTGACTTATTTCCTTGTTTTTTATTGTGAAACAAAAGGCAGCTTAAAACTCTTGTTTTGAAATCCGTTACACCTTGGTGTGATAAATAGCTGACCATGAACTATAATAAGATGGACCGTATGCTCTATTTTTAGAGCTTTTATCAATTTTTTTTTTAGTGCGTATAATTTAAGGCTGTCTTAAATTACTTCTACGCTCCTCGTTGTTTCTTAAATGTTTCCGCCGCTTTATACCACTTTTGATTTTAATTTTAATTTTTCATTGAAAAAATAAAAGCGATTCAATAAAACGGAAGTGCAAAGGAAACAACCAATCAGAAATTCCGAAAATCAGTGTTTCGAGTCATCATATAGCAGATATACTAAAGCAAACGGTCCGTGTATATTATAGTCTATGGAAATACTAAAGCAAGCGGTCCGTGTATATTTTAATCTTTGGAAATACTAAAGCAAGCGGTCTGTTTATATTATAGTCTATGGAAATACTAAAGCAAGCGGTCCGTGTATATTATATTCTATGGAAATACTAAAGCAAGCGGTCCGTGTATATTATAGTCTATGGAAATACTAAAGCAAGCGGTCCGTGTATATTATTGTCTATGGAAATACTAAAGCAAGCGGTCCGTGTATATTATAGTCTATGGAAATACTAAAGCAAGCGGTCCGTGTATATTATAGTCTATGGAAATACTAAAGCAAGCGGTCCGTGTATATTATATTCTATGGAAATACTAAAGCAAGCGGTCCGTGTATATTATAGTCTATGGAAATACTAAAGCAAGCGGTCCGTGTATATTATTGTCTATGGAAATACTAAAGCAAGCGGTCCGTGTATATTATAGTCTATGGAAATACTAAAGCAAGCGGCCCGTGTATATTATAGTCTATGGAAATACTTACGCAAGCGGTCCGTGTATATTATTGTCTATGGAAATACTAAAGCAAGCGGTCCGTGTATATTATAGTCTATGGAAATACTAAAGCAAGCGGTCCGTGTATATTATAGTCTATGGAAATACTAAAGCAAGCGGTCCGTGTATATTATATTCTATGGAAATACTTACGCAAGCGGTCCGTGTATATTATAGTCTATGGAAATACTAAAGCAAGCGGTCCGTGTATATTATAGTCTATGGAAATACTAAAGCAAGCGGTCCGTGTATATTATAGTCTATGGAAATACTAAAGCAAGCGGCCCGTGTATATTATAGTCTATGGAAATACTTACGCAATCGGTCCGTGTATATTATAGTCTATGGAAATACTAAAGCAAGCGGTCCGTGTATATTATAGTCTTTGGAAATACTAAAGCAAGCGGCCCGTGTATATTATAGTCTATGGAAATACTAAAGCAAGCGGTCCGTGTATATTATAGTCTTTGGAAATACTAAAGCAAGCGGCCCGTGTATATTATAGTCTATGATCTGACAACAAACCGAAAACATAGAATTGATGAAGAGCTGCATCATGTAAACGTAGGTTCGAATTATAATTAAAAATGTGTCACCAATTTGGATAAAAAAAGCATAAAAACAATATTCATTTATAAACTTATCCTTTACAATTTTTCCCCCATAATTGTAAACCAAAGAAAAATATGGTTCATATAAACCTATGGATCTGATTAAATTTTTTATAGTGTTTAATTCTTGTTAAAAGTGCAATTTTGTTGGCAACGCAAATTATAAGTAAAGTCTAATAAACAATGCATAAAAAGCCATACTAGCATTTTAGATGAATTTGTTTACAAAGTGTCCCATAGGTATGATGCTAGAAGAAAATGGGTTAAGATGTAAGGTAGGGAGCATACATTTTGCCCTTTTGATCGAGTGCAAGGTCGGAGCTATTTTGGGCTTCTACTTTAGCATTGAATTAAGTAGCCATTTTTACAGCATAAAAATGTTTTTAGGATAACATGTCAACAGTATTCAAATGGCGGACAAGTGCCTAATTGTTAGGTAACGGAGCATATAAGGTTCGTTATTTTTAGGGGGGGGGGGGGGATGGGTTAATCCTTTCAATTTTAAACGCTGCAAGAAACTATTCAAAGAACACTTAACTTTTAACTATAGTAAACATGGTACAATTATTGTTTAAAAACAGATGAAAAAAATACTTTGATCCACAAAAAAAAAAGGAACTTTATACATTTAAAATACAATAAAACACAATGGTCTATAACAATTTGACTGGTCTCGACTACTCTTAATACCGGGCTGCCACAATGTTGTCTCGAAACCACGGGTCTTAAAAAGGGTTGGTTTCTATTGGTCCTTACGATTCTACGTAAAACACCTTCACAGGAATGTTGGGGACCCTTGAATACCTGTTATGTACATATCCATCTTAAAACTTTTTTGTATGGTGTAACAACAATACAATGTATTACCCTTCCCATACTGGGAAAAACGATAACTTATTCTTAGCAAAATTGTATATTTTCTATTTAGGCACAAACACATAATATTTCATATATTATAAAGAAAAAAAAATAGGTGAATTTTTGTTTTTGTACTCTGAATACATTTTTTTTTAAATTTGTATATTTAGAAAAAAATATATTCTAGAAAACCTGCATCATGGTATTGAAGATCGTCTTTGTGTTTTTAATTGTATTATATCTATTTAATCTTATCGGGTAAGATTTGTTTTGCATAGCTCTATGTTTTACAACAAATTAAAAATTACAAATTACATATTTATATAGCGCTAGTCATAACAAAGTCTTCGAATGCGCTTTACATTTACCATCTGTTATTAAAATAAATCGAAAAAGTGTGTTTTTAGTTTTGTTTTAAAAATGTCTATATTGTCAGCTTGTTTGATTTTGTTTGGGAGTTCATTCCACCACAGAGGTGCCACGACGATGTAGGAGCGAGCTGCAAATGTTTATCTTTCTACGCCTGGCACCTTGAGCCGCAGATGCATTCCGTCCGAACGCAGTCCTCCCCTCCCCAGTGTGTGCAGCTCAACCATTGACTTATTAAGACGTATTTTTGAAATGCAAACACAAGCATCTTCGTTAATCTAAACATATAGAGGTGGAAGTGTCCATATTAGCTCAACATTTTATTTACATGTGGTAAAGATACAAAAGTTTTGGTTTTGCGGCTATGCTTTATGTAATAGTAATGTTATAGTTTAAGGGGAATAACTCAGTTAATGAAAAAGTATATCACGAATTATTGCCGTTGAATTGAATGTATTATCATTGTTTAGGCGTAGTTTAATTCTATAATGTCATGTTTATGTCTTGCAATTCACGAGAAACACGAGCGGAAGTTTTGAGAGGGCATGTGACTAGAAAGCTATAGAAGTCAGTCTCCTGTTTGCTCTGGTCGAAGTAAGAGAGGTGAAAGAAAGTAATATAAACTGGACATAGAATTATTAAGAGTTGTTAAAGTGTTATAAGTTTGAACGTTATGAAATGTTTTCTGTAAACCTGGAACTAATGATTTTATTCTTTATTCATGGATGTGATAATGTGAATTAAAAGTTATTTGTGCTATATATTTATATTTAGTGAAATACAAGTAAGTAGCTACCACACTTACACTGTGAACGAAGAGACTGGTGATAGACAATAATATTATGTTGATTAATGGTTTTAGTAAAATAAACCATTAACACTTTCTATATTTATGATTGTACTCTTAGTGTCATTAGTGCTAAAACTATTTACAAGTTTAATAAAATAAGAGTTCTGGATATTAACATCTAGGTTTCGTGTGATGAATGAGGTGTCTAATAGAAAGTGATATCCTGGCTTAGGCTTGCAATCTGCAGCCTTTTATAATCTTCTCGTCACTAGTGGCGGCATTTTTAATCGAAGCTAGGCCAGGACCAAGTTTGACACAAATTATTTTTTAGGAAGGGGGGAGGTGTAACCAATTCTGAAACCTGCAACGTTCAAACATTGTATTGTACAGACATTAGACCCTTTAAATTGCATAACAAACTAATAACTACCAACAAAAGACTATAAAAAATCTTTATCTGATAAATAGTACATACTTGTTGGCTGTCAGATGAAATTAATGTTACAACTGAAGACATATAAGGATGTCACCTTTTACCACTTTTGTTCCTTCTAGTACTAGACTGGGTCACAACAGAAGCTTATGACCAACTCAGGATTTAGTGGACCCTAATGCACAAGCTAGACGGCTTAGAGTTTGCGGATGGCCTGGCAATTCTGTCCCAAATATTACAAGATATGATAGAGAAGATCACAGCCTTAGGCGAGACTGGAACGTCGAATAAATTTAAAGCGACAGGCCTTTGTCAACATGAAACAGTTCTGGAAATCTACATACATCTCTGTCAAAGTTTAAGGAAGGATCTTTAACACAAACGTGAATACGGTCCTACCTAATTAGTTCGAAAATTAACGAACGAAAGAGATAAACAAAATAAATCAACTCCAGACCTTTGTTTACAGATGCCTAAGAAAATAACATGGTTCGACAAGGTGGAAAACTCCAAGCCGTGGAAGAGGTGTGGACAAAAAACAGTAGAACAACAAATCATGTATAGAAATTGGAGATGTATAGAAATTGGAGATGGATTGGACACACCCTCACAAAAGATAACAAGAACAGAGATAGACAAGTCGTAGAGTGGACCCCCCAAGGACAAACGCCAAAGAGGAAGACTAAATGGGACATGAAGACGAACCACATTGGATGAGACTGGAATAACTGGAAAGAACTGGGAAGAATTCAAACGACTGGCATGAGAACGTGGACAGTAGCGTGCTTTGACAGATACCCTTTGTTCCACAAAGAACAGAAAAGACATATGATGATGAAGGTACAAACAAGACATGTTGGCTAGGGGAATGTGTCATTGCGGGTTGGGTATAGGTGAAAAATAATGTCTTGTCAAGAAATATTGTCAGTTTTATGTCAATCTCGTGCGAAGTCTAAGTGAAAAAAAAATTATGTGGGACATAACTCTGGGTAATATATATATATATATATATATATATATATATATATATATATATATATATATATATATATATATATATATATATATATATATTGGACAAAGTATTGACTTTGACTAAGCTCATGTAGTGCGAGAACCAGTCTTTGAAGTACAGGCAGCAATCGCCCATGGCAACTTTTATAATTACCCAAATCACATAATATGGTCTGGGAGTTTAGGTTAACATAACAAATTTTCTTTAAAACTTAAGTATTTTGTCCATGTTATTGTGTTCTGCGCAATAGCTATATTCAAAAGTCCGTGTGATGGGATAATCGATGCAGATACCATAACTGTATCCTGAAGCATCAGCAAGGTCTGAATTTCCTAATGTTTGTTATAATTCTATTCGATTTTTTGAAACGATGCAAAGAACAAAATGGGCCTTAATGCAGAAGCGTACATTAACACTGTTCTTATAATATAGAGAATCTACAGGCACTCACGGAAAATATAAATATTTTTTATTTATCTATTTTTTTTTTTTTGTAAACATTGTAGTTAACTCTATTTTTGCCTTTTAGATTTATGACATGAAAAAGAAACCGGATAAAGGGAAAATGTTGTAATGTTCAATAACTTTTTTTTTCGCTCTCCATTAGTGCGCAACGAAATACCATCCATGTTCTACGAGCAGACCTTGTTGCTTGGGTTACCCTGAACCTCTCGTCTGCCAGAAGTCTGGACATCAATTCTACTGCTATGTAAGCCTTACATTTATTTTTTTGTGTATTAGTACGCCAAGTAAGGGTGACCCGATGCAAAAAGAAAAGAGTATTGCAGGTATATAAGTACAAAAATAGTAAGTATAAGAGATTTTCGAACCAAAAAGGCCTTAAAAAATTATATGAATCTGTTACTATTCTCTTAGTTTTTTGTGCGAGTATAAAGTAATCTCTCTCTCTCTCTCTCTCTCTCTCTCTCTTTCTCTCTCTCTCTCTCTCTCTCTCTGTATATATATATATATATGCTAATAATAATAATATTTGTATATATTTACTTATTATATATTATATTTATATATGCATGTGTATATCTATTTGTCTTTCTAAACATCTAAACATCAATCCATTAATATATCTATGTATCACTATATATCAATATGTATTTATATCTTTATATTATTTATCATCTATTACTTATTATCTATCTATGTTTATATTCATTAATCTATCTAAATATTTAGCTATCTATGTACCCATATGCACGTTAGCCGAGCGGCAGCGCTTTCAACTAGCGAGCCGAAGGTCCCGGGTTTGAATCCTGGTGCAGGATTATTTCCCTTATCTGGAGGTGTCCCTGAGTCTACCCAGCTCTGATGGGTACCTGACCTTAGTTGGGGTATAGTAAAGGCGGCTGTGCATAGTGCTGGCCACACAATCACCTAGTATGCCGTGGCCACAAAAACTGGTGAACGCTGCTTCATAGGACCTATGGATCAACTCGGTCCGACGGGTACTTTACTTACTTACCCATATAAATATGAATATATTAAAATATAAAATATATTTAAAAAATTGGTTATTTTTGTATTTACGGTTTGGTAACTTTTTTATATGTTTTTATATATGTTTGCATCATATGCCTCACAGACAAATCATAAAAAAATCATTTTCATTCTAATTTAACATTACTTTTTGAAATGTGCATACATACATATATATATATATATATATATATATATATATATATATATATATATATATATATATATATATATATATATATGAAATATATAAAATATTTACAATAAACAATAAAAACAATAAAATAATTAACTTCCGGAGAAGGAAAACTCTAATCACAAACCTACACTTCTTGGTGGCTAAACCCATGCACGGGGAAGGGGAGTAAACCCCAAAAACAAATCAGGAGCCGGAAACCCTAATGCAGTACACTTTCTGCTCGTCACGTAACATACTGGCAACTCCTGCGACGCAACTGATGCCAAGCTGTATTGGCTACGCCTTTCCATTGTCTACATCTGATGCGTGGAGAGAGGGGAACTAATGCATGGGCAACATCAGCCTTTCCTTAACACAATGCCCAGGCTTGCGCCCTGGAGATGACACTCCAGCTTTGCTATTTAGAGTCGACAAAACACGGAAATCGGCAGTTACCGGCTATAAGCTATCTGCTGCAGAGGGCAAACTTCGTCCTATCCTAAGAGCAGCGAAGAAAAGTAAAGAACATATACTGCCCCTGACCAGCCCCAGCGGTTCGCTTTCAAGCGCCAGAGATGCGACAGAGCCCAATGATAGGTCCTCACAGACACAGTTAATGATGCGGAGCTGGCGATGTCACAGGAGCGCAAATCTAATTGTCTTCCGAGACTAAGGAGCCAAAGAAGAAGAAGATATATTATAATGATCATAACAATGATTTGAATGATCGGCTCGTTTAATATTTTTGTTTAACTCGATCACAGTGTTGAATACAAATCCAGTTTAATATATAACAAATAAAACACAATCTCAGGAGAATATATACAATAGCGTGCTAATCATTGAGACATCAAGATCAAATTAAAAAAATGTCAACACTCCGCACCTTTTACGCACTTCCTTTTACAGACCAAACCAAAACAAACGATATGCGTTTAGAGATTAAAAAAACAATAAGACTAACAATGGTGCATACATGCCAATATATATATATATATATATTGTTACGAATCTCGGTCATAAATGAATGACGTAGTAAGGCATTGACCTCTTAACAAGTGCGTATCAGAGTCCAAAGCGACCAAGGTTTGACCTTTATGCCCTGAGGGCAGTTTAAATAAAATAATTCGTTCAAATCCCGTGGAAATTGGGGGATAATTCTGGATCGTAGTAATTATAGAGAAAGAGGTTAAAATGCGTATTAAGACCCTGTAGAATCTTCGATGATCGTTTTCTTTGTAAAGTCCCGACCTCCTTAAAGTTAGTTCAGTTTAAACGTTTGTAGAGTGAAGTCGCTATATTCATTTGTATATTGTATGCCATTGTATTGAAACTTATGTTGCCATCAGTTGATGAAGTTTATTGATCGTTTATATTGAGTCTACAATTTAAATAAAATTGTTTATTCAACAACTGGAGTTGTTTGATCTATCGTTGTTGAGAAAGGTGTTGAAGATAATTATCACGAATATAACTACATTGCTGCATAGACCTGTCAGTCAAGGAACCCCTAGCTTGGGCTACAGATTAGCAGAATCTAGAGACTTCTAATAAAAATACAACTATATTCATTGAATCCGATTTAACGAGTCGTAATAATAGTCATCATATAAAGAGGTCCATAACAGTTTGGGGGCTCGTCCGGGATAGTTGTATAGTGAAGCATATATTCAAGTTGTGTTGTGTTGTGTGTTGGAGCAGTGACCTACTGAGCAAGCCTAAGAACGCTGAAATTATTCTTCCGATTGGAAAAACGTAAGTTGGAAAAATTTACATTTTTAAAATCTCTTAACTAAAGAATGGAATTTATTGAAAATCCAGAAGAAGAAGTTTTGAAAACTTTATCCATAAAGAAGTTAAAAGAGATCGCTGAGATCTTAAAGATAGAAGTTACTGAAACTACACCATCGAGGACTGTGTTGACACAGCAGATAAAAGATGTGTTGATTGCGAGTGGAAAGTTGAAAGTAGAATCAAGCGCGGAGGGATATCAAGTTGAAGGTCAGACGTCGAAATCTATGTCAGAACAGTTCCGATTTCAATTAGAAATGAAACGGATGGAAATGGAGATGGAACAAAGACGTCTAGAAATAGAAAGTCAGGAAAGAGATAAGAAAAGTCAAAGAGAAACAGAAAGTCATGAAAGAATAGAACTGGCGAAGATAGGAGCTACTAAAAAAGAATCTCATAATGATGTAGAGATGGCCAGATGGAAAAAGCTAGTCCCTACCTATATTGATAAAGAAAGTGAAATAGCTAATTTCTTCCAGACCTTTGAAATCTCTTGCAGAGATTTTAAGTTCCCAGAAGATAAATGGGGAATATTAGTCAGAACAGCTTTTACTCAGGGAAGGGCAAGAGATTGTGTTTTATTGTTAAAAGAGGAGAATTTAAATGATTATGAAATCATTAAAGATACTGTACTTAAAGCCTATAACCAAATACCGGAAAGTTATCGGAAAAGGTTCCGTCAGTACACAATGTCCCCTTACCAAACACACTTAGACTTCCTTAGAGCAGAAGAAAAGTTAATGGATCAGTGGATAAAATCCAGAAATATCTCCACATTAAAAGAAATGAAAGATATCATTCTGTTAGAGGATTTTATTAACAAAGTGAGGCCGGATATAAGAATGTATTTATCCGAGCGTGACATCACTGACCCACATAAGGCTGCTGATTTAGCTGAACAGTATACATTGTGTCATAGGACAGCTGGTGAAAAGACTTTTAATAGATCACAACGGCAAGGAGAAAACACACAACAACAACATCGTGAAAAAGATCATTTTGTGAAACAAAATGATGTTAATAAAAAACCTGTCTACAAAAACGTCCAATGTACTTTTTGTAAAAGAACCGGACATAGCATAGAAGACTGTTGGAGTATAAGGAAAGATAAAAGACCTAACAAAGTGGTCATGTGTGCCAGCCATGCACAAATACAGAATGTACAAGAAAGCGAAGATACAAACGAACTGAATTCGAAGAAAGATTCTTCTAAACCAGAAACACTGAGGGTGGATTTGCCTGAGAGCAAAAGTCAGAAGGTAGAGAAATCTACAACTGAAGATAATGAGGATAAATATCCTGATTATAAATACAGAATGGCTACTATTGGATTAATTGTCCAAGTCCACAGAGACGAAAAAGTAGACCAAAGTATTTTTGACTCGGAAAAGAGTCTGAAGTCATCGAAAGATGAAACAACACCCGAAAGTCATGGTCAAGGGAAGAATAAAATTGACACAGAGACCCTGTGCAGTTTTCAACCGTTCATTAGTGAAGGTTGTGTGGCCTTACAAAAGGAAGGACCACTGAAGTCCGTAAACATATTACGAGACACAGGAGCATCATTAACACTGCTGCTTAAAGATGTATTACCATTGAATGTGAATACATTGACAGGACAGACTGTCCTATTGAGAGGTTTTGAATGGAAAGAAGAAATACCTCTACATAGGATATACCTCACATCTGACTTGGTGACAGGATATGTGACAGTTGGAGTAATATCAAAACTTCCTGTTGAGGGCATATCTGTTATACTAGCAAATGATTTGGCGAAAGGGAGGGTGAGACCTGAACTGATTGTGAAGGAAAATCCAGACCCTAGTCCTATTGTGGAGACAGGAAAAGAAAAAGAACTTTATCCTGTAGGTGATGTCATAAATGGTATGACACCACAGAAAAAGAAAGAAGAAACTATCTCACAAGAAAAGAAAAATAAAGAAGAAATTCTCCCACGAGAGAAGAAAGGGGAAGAAGAAGTGGAACTTGATACTACTATTTTCTCCATGATTGAAGATTGTCCGAAAGGAAATGAACAATCAAAGAAGTCATCACAAAATGAATTGATTGCTGAACAGAAAGTAGACCCAGAGTTGCTACAGCTGCATGAGAAAGCTGTCGACGAGAAAGAAAATCCTACTACTGATGTCTATGAACAGATAGACCACAGCATAAACAAACAACAATGCAAACCTGCAGTTGCCGGTACAGATGAAGATTGGAGGAGCATCACTGAAGAAACGAGTGCGGAGAGCTGGACCGAAACTATCAAAAGCTATGGGTTACCACAATCCATACCGTCAGATCGAAGGACCAACTTCGCCCCGGAACTCTTCAATCCAGTCCTAAAGAACTTATGCCTGGAGCATGAGGTGACAACTGAATCCTATCCGGAAAGTCGAGGAGCCTATGGAACAATCTTTGGACCCACTGTCCGAGGACCACTCAAACTACTTCCAGAGGAATGGCAGACCGAATTGGATCTCCTTGGGCTGAGCAAGTACCTAGATAAGTACATATATTTTTTGTCTGACATAACTGTGTTTGTTAGAAAAAAATTGTACACTGCTCACATGCAGATGCCATTGTTGTGTGATGAAAGCAAGGCAAAAATATTATATCATTTGAAAATGATAAAGCCTTACCTTCTGAAAACAATTGGAATAAGCTTGATGTTGTTAACATTGTTACTCTTATTTGTAAAATTTATGCCTGGAGTACAGGATGAATTGAATGACAAATTCACTGATAGTTAGTTACCAAACTTACTATTTTAAAACTAAATCCCTTACTTGTGATGAAAAAGGACTGAGTAAAAGTATTGTTAGAGTAAATATCATTATAGTGTGATATTTCTAAACAAACTTGTTAGTTTGAGCATTAAAATAATTGCTATAAGAGAAAAAGATCAGTTTTATCCGCAGAATTGGTTTCTAAATCAGAGGACATTATAAATGTGGACTGATTATAAGATATGTTTGAGAATCTCTGGAAATGATAATTGAAACATTTGGCAGAGAGGATAATCTGATTGAAAAAGATGTAAATGGTTTTGAGAAAAGAGAATTTTTCTATCACTAAAGTATTGAGAAATGTTTTATGATTGTACTATGGATTTATTTTATCATGTACTGTTGTTGAAATAATTGCACTGAGTCAGTATGCAAATTTCTTCTATGTGAATTTATTCATTTATTATATTATCATTGAATGTATGATAATGTAGGGTAAAAATAGTTGCAGCAAGACAGAACTATGACTAACAAGAATTCCAAGAAATGTATTATATATGATTTTTCACTTTTAGGATACTGTTACATGAAAAGCAGACCAAAAGTAGAAACTAATAAAACTTTGTATCCTTGTTTTGTATAAATTTAGGATGTGCCACTGACTTGACACTGTAAACCAGAATGGTTGAGAATGTCATGGTTGAGAATTTATAATGTTGACACACCAATGTTCAACTAATGTATGATTAATTAAGGATTTCATGTCAAGATTGTAAAACTAATCTATACTTTGTCTGTATTAGTTAAAATAGATTGAATGAATGGTATTGACAAGCAAAAGATTGGGTAGACCTGAACACTGTGAAAGTAACAGGAGAATCTATGAATAAGGAATAAAACCTTTATGGAAAATGGAAAAGAGCAATGTACACCACTGAAAAGATTGGAAATGAAATGTTTTACCACACCAGTCAAACAAGCAGTTTGTTTTGTACATAAATTGTTACATTGATTTCTCTCTGAAAAAAAAAAAAATTAATAGTAGCCTATGCTTAACTCTTTTCCACTTCAATAATATTGTATTTGAAATGTCTTTAATGTAATCTAAAGAAAATAATTACTTACTGTTTAGTAATAAGATTGTATGAAGATGATAACTTGCTTTAATTGATAGTTAATTAAGTGAATTAACCAATTTGTTTTAAGTAAATCCATGATTGTCTGAATGTGTCAATTCAAAACTGCTACGATGTGAACTCTTTTAAAAAGAAAATAATGACGTCGAAAGGTCATGGTAAAATGAAAGATTGAAATATTTTTAATGATTTTTGCTATAAACTATTTTAATTCGTGAACAGACTATGTTTAATGTTCTCAAAATAAAATAAATGAATTTGATTTTGAGATGATAGATGTTAAAGAATGCTCATTTAATACGATAACTATTTAATCGCGTAGCAATTTTATTTGACCTCGGCTGTGATGAGGTAGAAATTTGCATAGCGATGTCAACATTGTTAAAATCAATTGAGAATGAGAGAGAGAGAGAGAGAGAGAGAGAGAGAAAGGCGTAATTGACCTCAATTTTTGGGTCGCGTCACAGACAGTTGTCTAATGTGTTAGTCAGCCTACCAGCATGTAAAAAAAAAAAAAAAAAAAAAAATACTGTCTACACGAGCAATAATTTTTGTAACGTGTAATTAGGTCAGGTCTAGTAGTATTTTTTCATCAAGAGCGTTTGGTTTTTTTCTCCTTATGAAAAAATAAGTCGTGTCTGTTAAGTGATTTTTTCTTTTGTTGTTTGATTAACAATGAATGTTATGGACCTCTTTATATGATGACTATTATTACGACTCGTTAAATCGGATTCAATGAATATAGTTGTATTTTTATTAGAAGTCTCTAGATTCTGCTAATCTGTAGCCCAAGCTAGGGGTTCCTTGACTGACAGGTCTATGCAGCAATGTAGTTATATTCGTGATAATTATCTTCAACACCTTTCTCAACAATGATAGATCAAACAACTCCAGTTGTTGAATAAACAATTTTATTTAAATTGTAGACTCAATATAAACGATCAATAACCTTCATCAACTGGTGGCAACATAAGTATCAATAAAATGGCATTATATGTACATGTATGAATATAGCGACTTCACTCTACAAACGTTTAAACTGAACTAACTTTAAGGAGGTCGGGACTTTACAAAGAAAACGATCATCGAAGATTCTACAGGGTCTTAATACGCATTTTAACCTCTTTCTCTATAATTACTACGATCCAGAATTATCCCCCAATTTCCACGGGATTTGAACGAATTATTTTATTTAAACTGCCCTCAGGGCATAAAGGTCAAACCTTGGTCGCTTTGGACTCTGATACGCACTTGTTAAGAGGTCAATGCCTTACTACGTCATTCATTTATGACCGAGATTCGTAACATCCCCCCCTTCTAAAGCTTTATAATTATTTCCTTTACATTTTAACCATACGAAAAATGTTAATTTTAAGGAATAATTATAAAAGAAAATATTCCGGGAAAAACAATACAGTTCAATTGGCGATCCCAATAATTCAATCGAACTGATAACAATAACATAATAATATATGCAATGTAAATTCATCTTATCAAATGGCTTAACTATAGTCATTCAATCATTCAATTTTTAATTCAAAACAATGGACAATTAAATTGTTTATCTAAATCTTGTATACAAGAAAAATACATAATCATTCTTAATAGATATAATATAATACAAGTTAATAACTTCTATTACATTGAACATTCCACTGTAATAAAAACTCTCTCGTCCATTTAATTATAAACTAATATCTTTTACATTTGTAATCAAACAACAAAAGAAAAAATCACTTAACAGACACGACTTATTTTTTCATAAGGAGAAAAAAACCAAACGCTCTTGATGAAAAAATACTACTAGACCTGACCTAATTACACGTTACAAAAATTATTGCTCGTGTAGACAGTATTTTTTTTTTAAAAGCCTGTAGGCTGACTAACACATTAGACAACTGTCTGTGGCGAGACAACAGATTTCTAGGTCAGTATTCTTTTTTTTTTTTTTCTTTCTCTCTTTCTCTCTCTCTCTCATTCTCTATTGATTCTAACAATGTTTACATGGCCTATGCAAATTTTTACCTCATCACAGCCGAGGTCAAATAAAATTGCTACGCGATTAAATAGTTATCGTATTAAATGAGCATTCTTTAACATCTATCATCTCAAAATCAAATTCATTTATATTATTTTGAGAACATTAAACATAGTCTGTTCACGAATTAAAATAGTTTATAGCAAAAATCATTAAAAATATTTCAATCTTTCATTTTACCATGACCTTTCGACGTCATTATTTTCTTTTTAAAAGAGTTCACATCGTAGCAGTTTTGAATTGACACATTCAGACAATCATGGATTTACTTAAAACAAATTGGTTAATTCACTTAATTAACTATCAATTAAAGCAAGTTATTATCTTCATACAATCTTATTACTAAACAGTAAGTAATTATTTTCTTTAGATTACATTAAAGACATTTCAAATACAATATTATTGAAGTGGAAAAGAGTTAAGCATAGGCTACTATAAATTTTTTTTTTTTCAGAGAGAAATCAATGTAACAATTTATGTACAAAACAAACTGCTTGTTTGACTGGTGTGGTAAAACATTTCATTTCCAATCTTTTCAGTGGTGTACATTGCTCTTTTCCATTTTCCATAAAGGTTTTATTCCTTATTCATAGATTCTCCTGTTACTTTCACAGTGTTCAGGTCTACCCAATCTTTTGCTTGTCAATACCATTCATTCAATCTATTTTAACTAATACAGACAAAGTATAGATTAGTTTTACAATCTTGACATGAAATCCTTAATTAATCATACATTAGTTGAACATTGGTGTGTCAACATTATAAATTCTCAACCATGACATTCTCAACCATTCTGGTTTACAGTGTCAAGTCAGTGGCACATCCTAAATTTATACAAAACAAGGATACAAAGTTTTATTAGTTTCTACTTTTGGTCTGCTTTTCATGTAACAGTATCCTAAAAGTGAAAAATCATATATAATACATTTCTTGGAATCTTGTTAGTCATAGTTCTGTCTCGCAGCAACTATTTTTACCCTTCATTATCATACATTCAATGATAATATAATAAATGAATAAATTCACATAGAAGAAATTTGCATCCTGACTCAGTGCAATTATTTCAACAACAGTACATGATAAAATAAATCCATAGTACAATCATAAAACATTTCTCAATACTTTAGTGATAGAAAAATTCTCTTTTCTCAAAACCATTTACATCTTTTTCAATCAGATTATCCTCTCTGCCAAATGTTTCAATTATCATTTCCAGAGATTCTCAAACATATCTTATAATCAGTCCACATTTATAATGTCCTCTGATTTAGAAACCAATTCTGCGGATAAAACTGATCTTTTTCTCTTATAGCAATTATTTTAAATGCTCAACCTAACAAGTTTGTTTAGAAATATCACACTATAATGATATTTACTCTAACAATACTTTTACTCAGTCCTTTTTCATCACAAGTAAGGGATTTAGTTTTAAAATAGTAAGTTTGGTAACTAACTATCAGTGAATTTGTCATTCAATTCATCCTGTACTCCAGGCATAAATTTTACAAATAAGAGTAACAATGTTAACAACATCAAGCTTATTCCAATTTTTTTTAGAAGGTAAGGCTTTATCATTTTCAAATGATATAATATATTTGCCTTTCTTTCATCACACAACAATGGCATCTGCATGTGAGCAGTGTACAATTTTTTCCTAACAAAAACAGTTAAGTCAGACAAAAAATTTATGTACTTATCTAGGTACTTGATCAGCCCAAGGAGATCCAATTCGGTCTGCCATGCTTCTTGAAGTAGTTTGAGTGGTCCTCGGACAGTGGGTCCAAAGATTGGTCCATAGGCTCCTCGACTTTCCGGATAGGATTCAGTTGTCACCTCATGCTCCAGGCATAAGTTCTTTAGGACTGGATTGAAGAGTTCCGAGGCGAAGTTGGTCCTTCGATCTGACGGTATGGATTGTGGTAACCCATAGCTTTTGATAGTTTCGGTCCAGCTCTCCGCACTCGTTTCTTCAGTGATGCTCCTCCAATCTTCATCTGTACCGGCAACTGCAGGTTTGCATTGTTGTTTGTTTATGCTGTGGTCTATCTGTTCATAGACATCAGTAGTAGGATTTTCTTTCTCGTCGACAGCTTTCTCATGCAACTGTAGCAACTCTGGGTCTACTTTCTGTTCAGCAGTCAATTCATTTTGTGATGACTTCTTTGATTGTTCATTTCCTTTCGGACAATCTTCACTCATGGAGAAAATAGTAGTATCACGTTCCACTTCTTCTTCCTCTTTCTTCTCTCGTGGGAGAATTTCTTCTTTCTTTTTCTTTTCTTGTGAGATAATTTCTTCTTTCTTTTTCTGTGGTGTCATACCATTTATGACATCACCTACAGGATAAAGTTCTTTTTCTTTTCCTGTCTCCACAATAGGACTAGGGTCTGGATTTTCCTTCACAATCAGTTCAGGTCTCACCCTCCCTTTCGCCAAATCATTTGCTAGTATAACAGATATGCCCTCAACAGGAAGTTTTGATATTACTCCAACTGTCACATATCCTGTCACCAAGTCAGATGTGAGGTATATCCTATGTAGAGGTATTTCTTCTTTCCATTCAAAACCTCTCAATAGGACAGTCTGTCCTGTCAATGTATTCTCATTCAATGGTAATACATCTTTAAGCAGCAGTGTTAATGATGCTCCTGTGTCTCGTAATATGTTTACGGACTTCAGTGGTCCTTCCTTTTGTAAGGCCACACAACCTTCACTAATGAACGGTTGAAAACTGCACAGGGTCTCTGTGTCAGTTTCATTCTTCCCTTGACCATGACTTCCGGGTGGTTTTTCATCTTTCGATGACTTCAGACTCTTTTCCGAGTCAAAAATACTTTGGTCTACTTTTTCGTCTCTGTGGATATATGGGACCTTTACAAGGAACCCAATCGTAGCCGTTCTGTATTTAAAAGCAGGATCTTCATCCTCACTTTCTTCAGTTGTAGATTTCTCTACCTTCTGACTTTTGCTCTCAGGCAAATCCACCCTCAGTTTTTCTGGTTTAGAAGAATCTTTCTTCGAATTCAGTTCGTTTGTATTTTCGCTTTCTTGTACCTTTTGTTTTGGTTTATGGCTAGTGCACATTACCACTTTGTTAGGTCTTTTGTCGCTTCGTATACTCCAACAGTCTTCGATGCTATGTCCTGTTCTTTTACAAAAAGTACATCGGACGTTTTTGTTGACAGGTTTCTTATTCACATCATTTTGTTTCACAAAATGATCTTTTTCACGATGTTGTTGTTGTGTGTTTTCTCCTTGCCGTTGTGATCTATTAAAAGTCTTTTCACCAGCTGTCCTATGACACAATGTATACTGTTCAGCTAAATCAGCAGCCTTATGTGGGTCAGTGATGTCACGCTCGGATAAATACATTCTTATATCCGGCCTCACTTTGTTAATAAAATCCTCTAACAGAATGATATCTTTCATTTCTTTTAATGTGGAGATATTTCTGGATTTTATCCACTGATCCATTAACTTTTCTTCTGCTCTAAGGAAGTCTAAGTGTGTTTGGTAAGGGGACATTGTGTACTGACGGAACCTTTTCCGATAACTTTCCGGTATTTGGTTATAGGCTTTAAGTACAGTATCTTTAATGATTTCATAATCATTTAAATTCTCCTCTTTTAACAATAAAACACAATCTCTTGCCCTTCCCTGAGTAAAAGCTGTTCTGACTATATATATATATATATATATACATTCAGTTTTCTCCTTTGTCTTGTAATTTTTCAGCCTAACTCTGCATACGTAGCCTGGTTGTACTCACAAAGGTCGACAATTACCGCAAGAAAACCTGTAAGTTTTATTTTGATTTAAAATACACATAGAAACCATGTCTAGGAAACTGGCATCTGGACATTATACTGGCCACGCAATCTCTTAATATGGCGTGACCTCGGCAACCTGTGAACGCTGTGTGACAGTCCATATAAACATTTTTCTTTTTTGACGCTAATACTTTTTTTTTTAAATTGCTCTTTTAAAGTCTTATCTACAGAACACAACACATGTCAAATTAATAGCTCTAGGTGAAGCACCTCTTACAGTAATATACTTAAGGTTGTGTAAGTGAGTATAACTAAACATCACTATATCGAAAGTGATACTAAACATGACTATATCGAAAGTGATACTAAATATCACTATATCGAAAGTGATACTAAACATCACTATATCGAAAGTGATACTAAACATCACTATATCGAAAGTGATACTAAACATCACTATATCGAAAGTGATACTAAACATCACTATATCGAAAGTGATACTAAATATCACTGTATCGAAAGTGATACTAAACATGACTATATCGAAAGTGATACTAAATATCACTATATCGAAAGTGATACTAAACATCACTATATCGAAAGTGATACTAAATATCACTATATCGAAAGTGATACTAAACATCACTATATCGAAAGTGATAATAAATATCACTATATCGAAAGTGATACTAAACATCACTATATCGAAAGTGATACTAAACATCACTATATCGAAAGTGATACTTAATATCACTATATCGAAAGTGATACTAAACATCACTATATCGAAAGTGCTACTAAATATCACTATATCGAAAGTGATACTAAACATCACTATATCGAAAGTGATACTAAATATCACTATATCGAAAGTGATACTAAACATCACTATATCGAAAGTGATACTAAATATCACTATATCGAAAGTGATACTAAATATCACTATATCGAAAGTGATACTAAACATTACTATATCGAAAGTGATACTAAATATCACTATATCGAAAGTGATACTAAACATCACTATATCGAAAGTGATACTAAATATCACTATATCGAATTTGATACTAAACATCACTATATCGAAAGTGATACTAAATATCACTATATCGAAAGTGATACTAAACATCACTATATCGAAAGAGATACTAAACATCACTATATCGAAAGTGATACTAAATATCACTATATCGAAAGTGATACTAAACATCACTATATCGAAAGTGATACTAAATATCACTATATTGAAAGTGATACTAAAAATCACTATATCGAAAGTGATACTAAATATCACTATATCGAAAGTGATACTAAACATCACTATATCGAAAGTGATACTAAACATCACTATATCGAAAGTGATACTAAATATCACTATATCGAAAGTGATGTAGAGTATCAAAAATACATCAATTTTAAACATGCTGTATATAACTGCGTTAATATTACGTCCTAAACCACACCATAAGAAAGATTGCATTACTTTCGTAAATGTGCGATATGTTTTTATATAGTTTTTTTCATATTTCAAAAAATTATATAAAGCAAATTTAAATTCGTATATAATATTTAGTTCCCGTAACTGCAAATGACAGTGTAATCTTCACAATATAATTAACAAACATAGGCCTATGCTTTAGAGATTTGTAGGACAGTCAAACCCCTCCTTTTCGTAATTTATATTATAGTATATATTATAGACGCTCCTTCTATATAGAATATTATTACGCTTATCTATGGTCTGGGTGTAGTCGTATTTTAATGCCATACTACCAGTTCCTTTGCTTATTTCTCCCTGTCCAATGCACACGTTAAGGTTATACTTGTATCCTCAATGGGTTGATCGTTATTTCTTATGGAAAAAAACAGCGACAAACATTATTTCATTTAATATAATTATTTCGAAAAAAGTAAGGAAGGCGGAAAGGGCAGCCGCTCCCAGGCTATATTGGTTCAAAAGTTAGCACCAAACTGAGACATTCACAATTTATTTGCACTTAGCTTGTTATTTGAACAAAGTAACAATCCTAGAGGCGCCGATTTCGACTACGCTCATGGCGCACTATATACTATTGACACCAATGCTTTGCAGAACAATGGGACCTTGAAATTCTCCTGATTGTTGCGTCATCGCAATCAGCTGGCGTACTGAAGGTCCCGGGTTCGAAACCTGGTGCAGGCTAGGATTTTTTCCCGGGTCTGGAGGGTGTCTCTGAGTCTACTCAGCTCTGATGGGTACCTGACCTTAGTTGGGGTAAAGAAATGGCGGCTGTGCATAGTGCTGGCCACACAATCACCTAGTATGCCGTGGCCACGGAAACTGGTGAACGCTGCTTCACCAGCCCTATGGGTAAATTTGGTCCGACGGGATAATTTTACTTTTAACAATGTAGAGTTTTAAAGTAATTTTTTAAATGAGTCTATACTTCTGCTTTTAATTATTTGATTCAGTGTGCAGGACTCTATCAACACTGTGACAATGCAGAATGCTGTCAGGAACTCGCTAACGCAAAAGGCTGTGTGCAGACGCCAATTGGAAAACATTGTTTCGTAAGTTTATAAAAAAGCGTTTACTTTTTTATTTACAGTTCTCAGATTAAAATATTTCAAAACTGAGCTATATGTATATACATATGGATAAACTCTGCCTTCTATAATTTCTATGTATAGCCCAATGTTTTGCTACAGTTGAATATGTATTTCTCAACTCAAAATTATATACGACATGTTAGCGTCTCAAAGCTTGAACTGAAACTGCGTCCACTGTCTTAAAATTAAGAAAACGAGCCGAGATTACAATCACGGTGACTTGGAGAACGAACGCAGACGTATTTTAAATATAGAAACATGAACGTACTATTAGAGTCGATCAACAAATACATATTTAAAAAATGTGGCATATACTAATACAAACAAGACCGTCTCTTGTTCATCTCGACATTTTCCACACCGCGTGTCCAGGTAATGCTTTAGCCTATATGTAGCAGAAGTTCCCGAACCCCCTGAAGCCATCCTTTGCTTTCCAGCTCACGGATCGCTATACCGGAACTAAAAAATGAACGCGGCGTGCGAAAATTTTCCAGATATAGACCTACCGTAACCTTGTAACGAAAGTTAAATTGTGATACAGTTAGTTGACTTTTGGTCAAATGGCCAAGTTTCCAGTTGTCTCCCATTCTTACCTCGTCTGTCACACATTTGAAACGTGTAATTCTTATTAAAAGTATACTTGGTGTACCTAAATACTTGATTCGAATCTTGGTGAAAGCTAGATTGTGTTCTTGTATAGTTTCCATTTGTCTATCTAGCTCCGATGGCTACCTGGTATAAATTAAAGTGAAGAAATGGCGTCTGGGCATTTTGCTGGCAAAAAATCTCTCAATTGTCCGAGGCAACAGAAACACATATACTTTACTTACTACTAATACTTATATTAACATGTATATTATTACATTAATATAATAATATTATATATATTATTATTTTGTTATTATGAGACTCAGCTGTAAAATGTTAAACACATTGAGTTAAAATTTAAAAAAACATTAAATATAACAACATAATAAATAAATATCATATGAAACATAAACGCAATGAACCCATATAATTGTTCAACACACAGAAAGACGACAGATCTAAGTGAAATAACAGGATACTTTTTCAATTTGAACAAATTCTAAGGTTGTTGCCTTTTTCAAATATATATTTCAAATTATAGGCATGTACACATTGCACATTGACAAGTCTTAACTATTATGCATGCATAAAAGGTCGAATAAAAAACATTTCCGGTCCGGTTCGATCATTTGATTCGAAATATGTTTGTGTGATACGTTACTAAGTAAAGTAAAGTACCCTTCAGACCAAACTGATCATAGGGCTGGTGAAGCAGCGTTCACCAGTTTCTGTGGCCACGGCATACAAGGGGATGTGTGGCCAGCACAATGCTCAGCCCCTTTTACTTTACCCCAACTAATGTCATTACTTTACTGGTTGTACGAAAATTTGTAAGAGATAAAAAAAATAATTCATTTCCAAAAGATGTTTACAAAAGAAAACTTTGTATTGTGTAAGTCAGAAGTGAAAAATCCCCTTTTTCAAACGTATTGCTTAATGCAAAAGAATTTTCGTTATGTGTTGTTATGAATCTACGCATTGTGTATTTAATAACCAAAAAACGCAACTCTCGAATAATTCATTGTACAAACAAAGCTAAATTAAACCTAAAGCGAGTAAAACTTTGAGTATTAATTATCGCCTACTCACTTTTGATGTTAAAAAACGGATTCCTCATGACCAATCTTGCAGCCTTTGTACATTTCAAAAAGATAAGAACTGGCCGATGAAGTTGAAATCAATTGTCAAACATAACCAAAAGCATGGCTTTTGTTTACGAAAATGGCGCGAAATGTCACCGAATGTTAATGATGTCTTCTATTTGAAAATGTTACACCTCAATAAGACTTGTCAATAACTTTAATTTTTTTTCTTACTTGGTTTCGAATAATAGTTTGTCCCTATAAAATGACTCATAAGACAGTGAAAAATAAACAAACATAGACAAATATACAAACATAGTAAAATAGATGTTCATTGGCTTCCATTGTTATCTTGGTCTTTTATTTTTTTATTTATTTCTCAGTATCAAAAGACGATTGACCGATTTGTTTCCAGTACTACTTTAAAAACCACTACGCCCACCACAGCAACCACGCCAATCACAGTAACCACGCCCACAACGGTGATCAGTCCCAGAGCAAAGACCATGCCCACAACAACGACAACCCCCACCACATCGAAGAAACCCACTTTAGCGACCACAACAACTACGGCGACCAAACATACCACGGTGACACATCTGTAGGTGGACAGTGGTCATGTGCCTAGAGTTTAGACTGTGTGTCTATTTCGGTCTGGACTGTGCACGAGTTGAAAAAATGACCAGACCGTCATGTTTTTGAATAGGCTTTATATAGTAAAAAAAACGGTGCTTGTCGCTAATAATTTTTGTAGCGTTATCTAGCTTTGGCAAAAATGAATTGGGCATTTGGACTCATGTGTGAGTGAGCAATCTTCATATGCCTAGAGTTTAGAGTCTTTATCTCTATGGTTCTTGAATCTGTAGAAGTTTAAAAACTGAAAACAAAGCGCCGTGTGTTCTTAATATAGGTTATATAGTAAAAAACGGTGCTTGCATCTACTTTTTTTTTTCGCCATTAGGGGATTGACCTGTACGTTTAAGAATTATTCGTGAATCTTGAATGAGCGTTTTTGAACCAATTGAAGACTACAGGGGAAAAAAGGCACATGTCACACATTTCCACTTTTGAGATAAATGAAATTTTGTCTTTGAAAGTCGCTATGTTTGTTCTTACTGTATTTCTTGGGACACTAAGTGTTTTGTCTTAAAGATATATCACTTCTTTTGTATTCATGAGAAGTTATCTGTCCAGATTGTATAATTTAATTAAATATGAAGGATTTAAACCACCAGGGGGGGTCATGGACATGTGCCTTTTTTCCCCTTTACAGACCCCTCACTTGAGATATTCTTCTACAAGCTGAATTGCAATGTACTCAGTCATTGTAAAATGGATTATAATGCCTATTTTGCTGTGGTAAATTACTAGTTATGATGGAACTGAAGTTGATTTTGTAATTTTTGATGCCTGTGCGATTGATTATTCAAATATTGACACACCATAGGCCTACCATAGCAGTTTTTTTTAACTTGTTTATTACAACAAAAATCATAGACTATTGACAGTGTGTGAGTTTTTTTTTTTTTTTATTTTTTTTTTTTAACAATATTTTGATGAAATAAGGCTACGACTCCTCTTCCGAATCTGATTGTTCCTCATGGAGGTTGTTTGGCATGCTGCTATCATGAGGAAGATTGTCACAAGCTCACTCATATCTGCTGTCAGCTTTCGGGCATGGTTGCTGTGCTTCCCTCGCTTGTCTTTTGGTGGGAATCCTGTTAGAAACACAAAGGACCAGAATTGTGAGACGACAGACAAAAAAATCAGAGCAACAACAACAGTAAAACTACAAAAAGCACTAACATTAGCATACTACTATTTTGGGTTATGAGGATTAGCTGCTGTTAGCATAACTAACTTTCGCTAATCCATTACAAATAGTTAGAGATTAGCGTTAGCGCTAACAGAAATTCATTAGGGATTAGCAAAACTCCACTAAAATTCCCCTAACCGTTGTGTGTTTTATTTTTCCTCTTGCTCAAACTGATATTACTGGGGGTGGGAGGGGGGGCGGAGGACATTCATATCAGCAACTCGTAGCTTGCTGTCAGCCTGTCATAATATCTCGCGGTGCCTAGATTCACCAGCGGGTTGTGTAAACATAGGCTAAAAGTATAATAATAAGAATAGCCTGTCTGTATCATTATAATATATTACTCCTACTCCTACTACTACTACTACTACTTATAATAATAATAATAAACATGATTATAATCAGAATGAGAAGAACAACAACAAAATTGACAATTTAATAATAATTATAGATCTAATAATCTAGATTGCTTACCAGTTTCTTTCAGTGATGTCTGTAATGTCCTAACTCGCCTGTGACTGATTCCAAAAACGGCAATAAATCCCTTGACACAGACATCTACTTCTTCAACTTTGTCATCCCGTTGAACCTTGATCTTGTAACTGTAGGATTTGTCTTTTGGTTTTGGATCTGTGCCATCTGTTTTTGGTCTTCTTCTTGCAACATTTAGCACACCAATAGTGTAGACAGAAAAGCGTCTTGATCGTCTTTGTTTTGAAGCTCATTAAAAGCAGTAATGAGGCGGTCTCTCTCTTCTCTTGTTGTGGCCTCAAAACATTTAAATCGTTTGCACTTACAGTCTTCTCCTGTTTGATGACTTGAAAGACGTACTTTCTTCAACTGATCTTTTTTTCTGCCAGATGATCGACGTTTTTTGGGCTTATTAGTAACGCATAGAGTGTCTTGATCTGCCATTATTTTTAGTAGTGGAGTCAGTGGAGGTGTGTTTACAAAATGGAGGTTGTGGATTGGTTGAAGCTAGTCACATGACCTGCCTAGGAATTGTTGTTTGTGACATAGGCCTTTTTTCCCTTTTACAGTCTGGACTTGTGCCCTTTTTCCCCTGTATGCTTATTCTTTGGGTGTTTCTGTAGCGTTACATAGGCCTTTTTTGAGTTGGATTTTACTATTTTGCTAACCTTTGGGCTTATGTTTACATAGAAAGGGACATAACTCAAATAATTAGAAAATGTGACATGTGCCCTTTTTCCCCTGTGGTCTTCAATTAGTTTGCTCTTAGTAATGGACGATGTAGCTTCCATATGTTGGTAGGGGTCCTATTATTGAAGGGGTCCTGGGTTTGCGCAATTTTGGCTCTACCCAAAACCATGCCATAGGCTGCATGACACTGACAGGGTCTTGGTATGCAAACCCTTCCACGTTACACTCTGGAGATAATAGCCTTCGGATAGTGTTTTTTTTTAGTCATTTCATGTTGGTGTGCTACTAATATCTTGTCTTTCACGAGATCCGGTAACTTGAATCCGTGGTATAGCCAAGACTGTAATGAAGGGACGCCCCTTCCTGACATAATATGGTGTAACGATATCTCGTCGACAGACTTTTAGTCTACGACACTTAGTCTACAGAAAGGTGGAATACTGTTGTGGTAAACGAATTGTCGCGCCAAACGAAACGTCGGTAGACGAATGGTCGCGTTAGACCAATTGTCGGTAGACTAAGTGTCGTTAGACGAGTTATTGCGGTAGACGAAGTGTTGGTAGACGAGTTGTCGCGGTAGAAGTATTGTAGGTAGAACTACTTTCTGTAGACGAAGTGCCGTAGACGAAAAGTATGTAGACGAGTTATCGTCGTTATACATACCTACCTTAACATTGCACTGTTGCCCCTGTCATTGAAGTCCATGCTATGGTTCAAACCTATCGTTACCGGTACGCCCTGCAAAAAAGAACCATTCTGGCTCGTCCGTTTTTTTAGACCTTATAACTCTCTCTCTCTTTGACTCTCTCTCTGTGTCTGTCTGTCTCTTTCTCTCTCTTTCATACTGTCTCTCTCTCTCTCTCTGTGTCTCTTTCTGACACTCTCTCACTCTCTCTCTCACTCTGTCTCTCTCTCTCTCTTCATACTGTCTCTATCTTCATACTGTCTCTCTATGATCTATGTATATCTGTCTCTCTCTCTATGTCTCTCTCTTTCTCTCTGTATGTCTCTCTCTCTCACTCTGTCTCTCAGCCATATAGAAGAATGCTGAGTACACAGGCGTGGTATACGCGCAGTGTAGTCTTTAGTTGTCCCACACTCGCCGTTTCAGTTGGGCCATGACTGTGGCTGCCTTGTCGATCCTGCTGTTCATCTCCGAGTCGATGGACTGCGAACACGAATAGTGGACTCAAGGTAGGTAAAGTCCTTTACGGCTGTCTGACAATGGCACAATAAGTGAGGCAAACTATAACTTTCTCTGGCAGGGACTGCCCTCAGACAGACCAAGGCAACATGGTGTTGGCTTTGCCATTAAAAACTCGCTAACGACATTCATTGAGCAAGTGGCACATGGCACTGAAAGGATACTTGGCATCAAAGTACTAGCATCCATGGGAGCAGCGAATATCCTCAGCCTATACGCCCCAACTGTCTGCTCTAAAGCAGAAACAAAAAACTATTTTTATGAGTCTCTGGATTCCGAAGTGTCAAATATCACAGATCTTACCTTGCAGAAAGACGTCCCCAAACCCCATGATGCAGGAAAGAATTTGCCAGAACATATCGATGTCACATGGCTTCACCTTCGCGGGACCATTTACAACACCTCCATCGGCGTCCTTGGTAAAAAGGAAAGGAAAAGTGCAGATTGGTTTGAGGCCAACTGGGAGATAATGGAGCCCGTGACAGAGGCAAAGAGAAAAGCCCTAATGGCCTACAAAGTTGCCCCAGGAACTGATGCGTTGCAAAAACTCAGAAATGCCAGGAACATAGCCCGGAAGACCGCACGCTTCTGCGCCAACAAATACTGGGTTGATCTGTGCATATGTATCCAATCTGCTGCCGATCAAGGCAAGGAGATGCCAAAAAATATATTAAGGCATAAAAAAGGCCACTGGACCCCTAATTTCAAAGTCAGCTCCACTCAAGTCGAAGACAGGAGATGTGATCACTGAACAAGACAAGCAGATGCAGCGCTGGACCGAGCACTACCTGGAACTCTACGCAGCACAGAACGTTGTCTCTGACTCTGCCCTAAATAGAGTTCCAGCGCTACCAGTGCTGGATCAACTCGATGCCATGCCCTCGATAGAGAAGCTCAGCAAGGTCATTGATCACCTTAGTAGCGGAAAGGCTCCAGGAAACGATGGGATCTATGCAGAAGTCTCAAGTGCGGTAAGCCAGCATTACTAAAGCCTCTGCACGATCTCATTTGCGTTTGTTGGGAACGTGGCCACATCCCACAAGACATGCGGGATGCCAAGATAAGCCAAAAAAAGACCAATATTATGAGGCAATGTACAGAATGCAATCTCCATTGAGGGAAACACTTTGGATGTTGTCGAGGACTACACTTACCTTGGCAGCAACATCTCCAGCTCACTGTCCCTGGAAAAAGAAATACAAACCAAAATCGGCAAGGCAGTATCTTTAATGGCAAGGCTAAACCAAAGAGTATGGGATAATGCCCAACTCACTGATAGGATAAAAATCTCTGTCTACCAGGCCTGTGTGCTAAGTACACTCCTCTATGGAAGCGAGACCTGGGCTACATACGCTAAGCTAATAAAGCAGCTCAATAGCTTTCACCTGCGATGCCTGCGCAGGATACTCGTTTCTCTTCACTTCTTTATGTGAGGGTGACTTATGCAGCTTGAGTGCCCTCCAAGCCTCGCGCACCTTGGACCGTCAGGAGGTGCGTTCGAGCCATCACCCTGTATGCCGTGCTGAATTATCCACTAAGTCTGCCTATGCTAATTAAGGCTCTGTGACGCTGCAACTTAGACCAGCACGTGATACCTGGATATAGGTTTTGCGCGACTCTTGCTGGGAGGGGGGTGGGGGCTCTGGTGTTGGTATCATGGAGATGTGTGAATGTAAAGTCGAGAAGGGGCCTAAATTAAGGATGTGACAATTCCACAGAGTATTTCCAGAATCTAAAAAACTTAATTGCAAAACTGAGTGACATAACCATTTGGAGAGATATGTGGATGGCGGAGATTGGACCATAGACCAGCCTCATCTCATCACAACTCAGTTGTGACTTTGCGGGAGGTAGCCATTCAATATAGTACAATGACCTCTCACTCTTGCTATGACGCCGGAGTGCCATCTACAGTTGAGCTACAGAGCCTGGGCAAGATTATTTGCTAAATTACAAAATCAACTCACATCTCAGAGGACAGTGTTCAGTAAATCCTCAAATGAAAACGAATCTTTAACTAAGGCCAATTATAAAGTTGCTTACGTCCTAGCTAAAAGTTTCTGTGGCCATGGCATACTAGGTGATTGTGTGGCCAGCACTATGCACAGCCGCCTTTACTTTACCCCACACAAGGACATCTCTATTCTCAAAGGAGACGTCAATGCCAAACTGGGACATAAGAAATGGGGGGGGGGAGTTAAGCAGCATTAATATTTAATTTAGACCTGGACTTTGCATTAAAAGGTCATGTAAATCATGATGAAATCAATTTTTTTTTTGCAAATGAAAGTTATAGTTAAAGTCTAATTATTGAACAATGCTAAAAACCAATTTTTGTTTTTATAAGGCATATATATATAATTATTGAAACATTTTTTTTCTAAGTTTCCCATAAGTTATACGCTAGCATAAAATGGGTTATACATATAAATGTATTTACAAGGGCAATAGGGGCCTAGGAAAAGAGGCACAAGGCTATGGGTTACCTGCTTACCCCAGAAAGATATTTTGGTTACCTGTTCTGGCCACATAGAAATCAAATCTGCTAATACTAAATTAATCAATAGACGAACATAAACAACACAACTTAAAATGCAAGTAATCAAATGAACAAAATCTAATTAAGGAATGACAAGATAATTTAATGTCATCAATAAAAAAGAAATACATAAAAACAAATCCCTCCAAACACACTACTCTAAAAACAAACATATTTCTTTCTATTGTTAGCCCCCAACATCACATCTACCTCATCTCAACATCACATCTACCTCATCTCAACATCACATCTACCTCATCTCAAAAATGAAAATAGCTGAACTTCATGTAAAATAAAGTTTACAATTTAATAATAATACAAAAGTAAAAGCTATCTCACATTAAAGTAACAATTTCAAATGTGACCCATATATCCCTCTGAGTGGGAAATATGTGTCAGGCATTAAGGTAAGATGGGTCAACATTTTCATACACAGAAATAAGGGCAACAAAAGAAAAAAACACAGAAATTTATCTCCTCTGTGTGCAAATAAAGTCACATTAAAACACTTAGTCTAAGGAAATCATATAAAAATAAATCAAGTGTGTAATTTCTGTTAAAAATCTACTTTTAAAATGATTTGCAACAATTTGAAGAAAAATAAGTCAAAACCCGAACAATCTCTGTCAATGCATTCTTTGATTTTCCTTTTCCCTTTGCAGATTTGGCTTCATATTTCTTTGATTTGGACTATTCTGTTAGATATTTTTTATTCTTGAAGGGGCTCCTTGTCAAATGTTTACTTTGTCCACGCCTTCTCTTTTTTTTGGGTCCCAGTATTTCTGATGCACTTTGGCAATGGAGAGACAGCCTACCATAAAGTTGTGCCACTGGTGGATGGAACAGAAGCAGTGCCAATGGTGGATGGAGCAGGAGCAGTACCACTGATGGATGGAGCAGGAGCAGTACCACTGGTGGATGGAGCAGAAGCAGTGCCACTGGTGGATGGAGCAGGAGCAGTACCACTGGTGGATGGAGCAGGGGCAGTACCACTGATGGATGGAGCAGGAGCAGTACCACTGGTGGATGAAGCAGAAGCAGTGCCACTGTTGGATGGAGCAGGAGCAGTACCACTGGTGGATGGAACAGAAGCAGTGCCACTGGTGGATGGAGCAGAAGTAATACCACTGATGGATGGAGCAGGAGCAGTGCCACTGGTGGATAGAGCAGAAGCAGTGCCACTGGTGGATGGAGCAGAAGTAATACCACTGATAGATGGAGCAGAAGCAGTGCCACTGGTGGATGGAGCAGAAGTAATACCACTGATGGTTGGAGCAGGAGCAGTACCACTGGTGGATGGAGCAGAAGCAGTGCCACTGGTGGATAGAGCAGAAGTAATACCACTGGTGGATGGAGCAGGAGCAGTACCACTGGTAGATGGAGCAGAAGCAGTGCCACTGGTGGATGGAGCAGAAGTAATACCACTGGTGGATTGAGCAGGAGAAGTACCACTGGTGGATGGAGGAAAAATTTTAATTGAACATGATTCCTGTTATCAAAAATGTTCATTAATTTCATTTTTAATGAATAACTTTTTAATTACAAATATATAAAGTGAAAGTAGTGTACATTTTAAAATTAATCTAAATTATTTTTTACACAAAGTGTAGACTTCAATACATTATATATTTATATAGCCTATATTGTTCATAATCTTCTCCGAGTGAGCAATTCTATAGAAAGTATTAAAATTAAATGTATAAGGATTTCTGCCAAATTTAATTTTTCTAGAATTATTAATTGCATGACTATTGGCCAATAGAAATTAGTCTTTCTTACTAAATAATTATTAGAGATTGAGGTGATGTTCAGAATTATGTTAAATTTTTTTAGGAAAATTTACTGTTACAATTGTCAAACATTCAGAAACCTGCCTAATAAAACAATGCCCAACAATTGCCCTCCCCTTCCTATCTTAGACTATCTACAAACTAACAATATTTTATATGACTGACTGTATTATGTTTAATTAAAATAGGATAGAGATTGAAAATTACACAAAAATTTTAAAAACTTCTTTAACAGATGTCATATTCAAGAATAGGCACAGAAGGGGTGGGGGAAACACATTACCCCCCCCCCCACACACACACACAATATAGTCATAGTTTAAGCCCTATTTGTTACTTCTTTGCTTCTTTGGAGCTCATTATAGGCTAATATATATCAGGCCTATGCCTATGTGCCATAGCCGATTCCCGGCCTGCTATGATTTATTAATAGGCTTAGGCCAATTAGTTAGGGCCTACAAATAGGTCTATCACATAAAAATACATAGCTATAGGCCTAGTAGTAGTAGGCCTAACATAGTAGGTCCTAACATTAAAGTTTAGAAATATTATAGGTCAACGAAAAAGCCCTCAAACAATAGACCTAGGCCTACACTACCAATTATTAGGGGAGAGGGGGGCACGTTGATACACATTTTACATTTATTTACATTAATTGCAAACCATTATATTTAGAGTGGATATAAATACTTTTATTTGTTCCCTTAGGTATCCTGCACCTTTTTTATACACATATTGTATTTATTAGAATATATTTAAAATAAATATAGCTCTAAAAGCAATGTAAAATAATTTGTATCAACTTGCCCCGTGCAGGAGCAAGATGATACACACTATGGGGCAAGCTGATACATTGAAAAAGATTTAATAATATCACTAATACAATGACAATTTAACAAAGTAAACAACCCAAAACTATTATTTTATTGTTTATTTTATTACTTAGAACCATTCTGGTAAAAAGAATGTGTATCGCAACCCCATGATAAGGCTTTCTTATACATCTTCGCACCATCTGAAATTACAAACAATTTAAAAAATTAATATCCCTGGTAATTTAATACATTTAAACTAAATTTTAAAATCACAATTATCGTTAAATAATATGATAAATAATAAGACTTAGTTTAATAGTAATGCATTTAATTAAACCTTTATATTAGACACCTGTATAAGCATTAAACGTAAGCCCCTAGGCTAAGTTCTAAATATGAATAACCCTAGCTAGACATTATAAAAAGTAAAGTAAAAATAAATTAAAATGATTTAAATGTAGTCTAAGCTAAACTCAATGAACCTAACACTCTAATTAAATATAAATACGTTTTTGTAAAAAAAATGTAATATTCTATGTTTAAATGCTTTTCAAAAGGGCTAAATAAATAACCGGATATTGTATCAATGTGCCCCGAGTCGTCTGTATCAATTTGCCCCACTACACCACATTGCATTAATTCGACTACATTAAAAACAAGACGCAAATAACACAATCGTAATTTAAATAAAAGTATTCAGGAATCCATATTTAACCTAAATAGAAAGATGATAAAATAAAAGTACTTACCGTGTCTGTGAAATCTCTTACGTAATAATAAGTAAATATTTTTCAAAAGTCGCTCAAATTTCAATTTTCCTCACATTATTATCAATTTTGATACGAGTGAAGCCATTTTTACATCGAAAGTAGGGGAAGTAGAAAGCTATATGTTGTACTAACTCTTCTGCGCATACGTAGTATAATAGCTGTAAAAATCAATTTGTATCAACCTGCCCCTGTATCAACCTGCCCCCCTCTCCCCAAAATATATATAGCATAGCCTATAGGGCATGCGGCATGGGCCTACCTACTAGGCCACAATACTATAGGCCTACTATAGGAATAATGTAGGCTAGGTCACTATAACGCGGCTATAGCAGTATAGTATAGACTACTATAGGACTAAGCCCTAAGCGCCTAAGCCTACTATTTTTGTACAAACAGCAGAAATTAGTAATAATATCATTTAATATAATACTAGATTTAACTAGATTATAATATAGCCTAAATGATAGTGGATATAGCTAGGCCTACTAGTCTTACTAGATTATAGCTAGGCCTATAGCCTAACTCATATAACTGATCATAACTGTATAGCATAGGCTACAAAGAATTTTCCGGTCATGATTTATTCAGTTTTTACTTATACAGTGAGTCGACGCCAGTCTAGGACAACTCTTCTATACTATACTATTATAGAGTCAATAGTCTATACTCTAAACCAGGGGTTCCCAACCTTTTTTTTTACTCTAGAGCACATTCTAAAATATCGGTAGGGTGGCGGGCACCACCTATTTTAAATCGACAAACTTCTCCCATAACTTGTCATTTTCCCATAATTTATTTTTTTATTTTCTTATTTTCTTATAGTCATAATGTATTAATAAATATTAAACAAATATGTTTCAAAATAATAAAATTATTTGGCATTTTTTTCAAATTGCATACACACAGAGAAATGTATTTACAAAACGTAAAGAAAGTAAACAAAACACGCAAATACAAAGAAAACATTTAATTAAAAAATATAATAAAGTCAATGTGATCTTTGGCATTGCATTTCATTGGCCAGAGCTTCATAATTAGGAGCGTAGGACGATAATCCTGTTAGCAGACAATCATAAAGATGCTCATCGGTAAGTCGAGATCTATATCTTGATTTTATTAAGTTCATGTTTGAAAACAAGGATTCGCATAAATATGTCGAACCGAAAACTGATTCAATTTTATATGCCGCTTTTTTCAACAATGGGAACTTTTCTCTATCCACTGTATTCCAAAAGTCCTCTGACATTAAGGATTTTAGCAAAATATCATTCTTAAGGTCCATCCTAATTCGTGTTTCGTCTGACGAACATGTCTCTTATCTAACTGTCGCGACCCGAACAGGGCAGCAATCACAATGACAACAACGCGGTTCCAGGCGGGGAATGCTTTTTGCGCATCACTCCATGTACACGCGGAAAACCCGAAGTGAGCCGATGATCGCAGAAGCAATCAGAGTTATGTGCCTTGTGATTTGGCGCCTTCGGCGTTTATCGGATCAGTTCGTGGCGTTCGTTCCATTCGTTCACTTCGGGTTTTCTGCGTGTACAAGGTGTGATGTGCAAATGGCATTAGCCGTTCCAGGCTAGCGTCAATAGTGCAGTCTGGCTCGCCGCTAGACAAGTTGGGACAAGTATCAAACATATTTAATAAACCTAGGCAGTCAAAAAAAAAATTAAAACTCTAACAAATGAATAAAAATAAATCATATTTTAAAATAATGTTTATGAAAAAAATTCTGTCTCTGTCGAATAGTGAGAGGCGGGCACATACGAATCGTTCCGCGGGCGCCATGGCGCCATGGCGCCCGCGGGCACAGGGTTGGGAACCTCTGCCCTAAACTATAGCCTACTACTACTAATAGGACTACTACCTGGTAGGCCTATAATAAATAATGATAATAATAGTCAATAATCAAGAGTTGAATAGTTCTTCGAAAATTACAAATACTATAGACTTAATAGACTAGGCCTATACTGGCTATACTATAGTAATAATATAGTTATAGTCTAGTTATTCTAAGTATTCTAAGTCTAAGTTATAGTTTACTATACTAATAGTTACTAATAGTACTAAAAGAATACTATACTATTACTATTACTATTACTAGATCTAGGTCTAGATCTAATCTAGTTTTACAGTGAAGTAAAGTATTATTTGTGTAAAGCAATGTATGCCTATATTGGCTATACGTACCTTCAAAATTAAATAGGCCTACAATTATTCTGAACTAGTATGCTATTATAAATTCATTCAGTAAACTAGACCACTACTACTAGTCATACAATATGATACAAGGACTTTCAAAATATGGAAATTGTTTTGTTTTGATATTATATAAAACATTTTTTAACTTTAGAAAGGAGATTTACAATTATCCTTACTTTCGGTTTTAGATTTGGCATTAATTTTTTTTCATTTTGGCTCAAAGTTTTTAATGGCCACAAAAAATGTTTTAATAACAACTCTTCTTCTTATAAGTGCTAACATATAGAAGTTCGGATTTTATATATATATATATATATATATTTACAATTAAATAAAGCACATAAAAACTTTAATATAATATTTACCTCTCATAAACAAAACGTGTCGTTAAATTTACACAATGTCATAACCATATATACATATTATAAATGTTTCAGAAAAGTAATTCCACTTGTATATGTGTCGGCATAAGAGTTTTGGTGGACACCCCTCCCCATTTGTTTTCGTATTTCAAATATCTTTTATACTTCCTATAACCAAGAAAAACTTTGTCCACCATCGGAATTAGCTCATGTTGAACCCGATGATGACAGAACTTTCATTGTTAAATGCCATCCTACTATTCCCCGCCCCTCCCTATTAAATACACAAGTTAACGACATATTATTTGTGTATTCATTTTCATTTGTTTTTAAAATATCTTAATAAAATGAAATCATCATTTTGCCTCCTGAAAAAAAAAATCAACAACATACACATTTTTATTCTATATGATCAATTTTGACAAAATAAATTAAAGCAAAAAGGGTGGCTGCTCTCAGGCTATATAATTTTATTTTAGCTACAAACTGATACTTGTAACAATTTGGCAGGTATCTTACTTTCTTTTTAAAATAACAATCTTTGAGGCGCCAATGTCGACTCCGCCAATAAAGCTATTTACGCCACTGCTTTGCAGACGAGAACGAGAAATTATACCCATGAATTTCTCCTGAATTCTGCAACAAAATAAAACTTTGTCAGTCTCAAAAACAACAGCAAAACATGGAACCTAACAAATAGAGGACAGTTGGTCCTGAAATTCACTTCTGTACTTAAAGGGGGCTAAAAGACTATTTTGTAAATTGCCAATACGGTCACCTTATGACTGCACCGTCGGGCCAACCATTAAGGGACATCTCCCGCTGCTGTCTCAAAAGCAATTGTACTGCCAAGAGGCTCATAGCCTCGGTGTGGGGGAAGCATTGGACGCAGCTATCCAGTGTCATAAAACACCCGCGTGCCTGGATACATGTACCTATAGTGTAGGATTCGTGCTACCGGTTTACACTGCAGGTATACGGGCAAGGCATCACGATAATGATCCGAGGGCAATCTACAGTTTACTTATAAACTGAAAAAGTATCCTGTTAGTCTGCACACCCCGCCTTCGGTCTGGTCAGAGCCTTGGTGTGATCCCCTTTGGTTCAAGCCAACTAACGTTGCGCCCTGGACTAAAGAGCCTTGGGCTCTTTTTTTTTTTCAAGACTGTGAAATCCGGTCCTGAGGTTAGTCCCATTGACTGTTAACAAAATGACCGATCTCTACCGCCCTGCAAGTACTTTCTGACCTAGTGGACGTAATAATCTCCTATCAAGAAGGAATGTAAACTTATAAGTTAGATAAAGTTTGTATGATGGCAGGCTACCAATGGGTATTCATTAATTTAAAATGACTCTGTCAGTGTAGAGTTGTGAAGTAAAATGTAGGCTGATTCATGACTTCCGCTGTTTATTTCCTTGATACAGTGTGCAGGCTACGGCGACGATTGTGAACATGTAGGATGCTGTCTTGGCGCACAATACTGTAAATATAATAGTGATGCGATGGGAAACTTTTGTAGCGTAAGCTTATAAATAAACATAAGGCAAACTCACTTCTTTCTTTACATCAATCAGACCAACACTAAGCTTAATGTATAAATATAGAGATAAATATTGCCTTCTCTATATAGCTACAGGGTCTGGTTCAGTTAAAAATGCATTTTCTCCACGCTAAATTATATATAGATTGTTTGTCTCTCATGACTTTAACTTAAATCGAGCCTTCTGTCTGTGAGATTACACTCTTGGTGTCTTGAAGAGTAATTTTATAGTAAAAACATGAACGAAGTGTAAGATTCGTAATAAGAACATACAACTAAAATGTTATCTCACATTAGTTAGACCTATACTAGAATGCTCATCTTCTCTATATGACCGTTAAACTAAATAAAACATTTACCAATTACAACAAATTCAGAAAAGAGCTTGATTGCTTATCATTGAAGAATATTCATAGCTGCCAAGATTAACTCCAATAGTCAAATTACTAAACCTTATAACACTAAAGAACAGAGGGGCAAAAAGTAAAGCAGTAATATTACATAATGCATTTTAAACTCTAATTTAGAAATACAACATAATTAAAACCTAATACAATGACCAGATAAACATATACAAAACACTTTTCTTATCCTTAATACAAGAACAAATGCATATAAGTAATCTTTCTTTCTGGGTGACATCTTTCGAGAAGTATTGACATTATGTTTGCTTATGTGCAATAATTTCTTAATAACTTACATCATATTTTGACATTCTTACAGCGTTCACCTAACCTTTTCAATATTAAAACTAATCAAAACCATTTTTTTTTCTTTGTATTCAAGGGCCCTTAAGTAAAGGGAAAAATTTCACGCCTGCAACCACACCCACCACGGCGACCACATCCACAAAAGCGACGACAACCGTAGGGTAGTTTTGGATGATGCTGAAGAAATAACATACATCTGTACGACATCAAATACCACTGATCTTGTTGCCTAATTGTTTTATAATAGTTCAGTTTGTACCATTAAACTTACATTTTTTTAACACATTGCTTGCTGAGGTATAATTTTTTTCTTCTTTTTACATATTGATGTTACAATTTATGTTAGAATGTTTAATTTATAGCATTTCAAACAATAAGATAAGAAAAAAGCGTAACAAAACTTTGGCATTCGAGTGGCATCCGGGCACAGAATGGGTTAACTGAACAAACCAGGAAAACCAATAACATCATTTAAAACACTAAAGATAAATGCAAGACTAGACTGTGACCACAAAAAAGCGTAGGACGCAATATTCTTCTTTATAGAAGGAGTAAGCATTATATATAATAAAAGATTATACAATTCATATTTAATTACAATACAGAGGTGCAAGAGAGAGCCAACATGAGCAGCCTTCATGCTATGCTCAGCGAGATACGCCTCAGGTGGCTCGGCCATGTAAGGAGAATGAATGCAGGCCACATTCCCAAAGACCTCCTCAACGGAGAACTGGTAGAAGGTCATAGGAAGACAGGGCGCCCGAAATTGCGCTTCAAGGACCTTTGTAAAAGGGACTTGATCAAGAGCTCCATTGACCTCGACACATGGGAATGTCAAGCCGCTGACCAACCAACCTGGAGGCTAGCAGTCAGGCGTGGCATATCCTGCGCAGAAACTGGGCGAAATGAGACGGCCATTCAGAGGAGAGCGAGGCGGACACACCTACTACAACAGCCATCGGCCTTCAAATGTCTCAAGTGCGGCAGGGATTGCCACTCCCGAGTTGGTCTACACAGCCATTCTCGGCGGTGCAGCTGGACATCCCACCCATGAAGCTACACCATCGTCTCTCGAGACGGACGGATGCCAACAAAATATATATATATATATATATATATATATATATATATATATATATATATATATACATATATATATATATATATATATATATTATATATATATACAGATATATATATATATAGATGTTAATATGAAGTATCTCTTACAATTTAACGTCAAAGCAATAGTGTGCCACCAAAATAAAAACTCCCCCCCCCCCATTATAAAAATTATAACAAATAAATGAATAAACAAAAACCTTGATCAATTTCAGATTCGATATTTATGTTTTATCTTAACAGTAGGATAACCTTCACATTATTATAATTTTATCATATATAGAACACTTTTACAATTATTCAAAATGTTATATTATGCGGTGATATATCAAGTTATAAGTATAAGTGCCCATTTGATGGCCGAAATAAATAAAAGCGCTGTTGCGAAGGTTGGGAAACAAAAAAGATTTGTGAAATTTCTTGTAAGCCACATTGAGAGGCTGCTTTTAAGCTTCCTTTGCATTATACACCATGAAAGTTAGTGTCCAAAGATCTCTTGATTGGACTTGCGCCCATAATGGAAACTGTTGTTAAAATAGTCAACTTTATAGTTTCCCACTCTTCGTGGATTTACCGGCAATTCAAATCTTTACTACAAGAAATTGAAAGTGAATATGGAGATCTTCTGCTTCACAGCAGTGCTTGCTGGCCTTGTCAAGGTAAAGTTTTGAATAAATTCGTTTCGTTTCTGGAAGCAGTTAAGATGTTTCTTGGTTAAGTTCAGATGTTTCTTGGTGAAACAACTTTTTTCGGAATCGATTGATGGAAATGCCTGATGGAGCTGATGTTTTTGACAGACTTGACGACTAATTTAAATGAATTGAACTTGCATTTACAAGGACAGGATCAAACATTTCCTGAACTGTTTGGTTACTCATTGTTACTGGAAAGAACTTGGCTTGAAACTGGACATATTTATCCTTGATATTAACTCTAAGATATTGAAGTACTTCCCCAATGTTAAAGCTAATTTATTTCTATATACATTTTATATAGATGAGCTTAAGAAGAACATTCGAACCACTTAAAGTGGAGTATTCTGGTTAAAATGCAGCAAATTTAATTTAAAACATCCGATTTATGGACATCAAAATTTGCCGAATTGCGAAACAATCTGAAAGAAAGCTGCTTAAACCGTTCCTTTGTTTGAAAACGTTGCATTCGAAAAAAAAAATTGTTTTAACTGTTAAAAAACATCAGCATGTATACGAGCATTATATTACGTAATTGTGGTAAATATGTGTTGACTTTTGTGTGGTTTCTTAGTAAAGCGCCTTTTTTATCATGCTACATACATTTAATTTAATAATAATTGTTTACAAATAAAAAATATGGCAGAGGTTGACATTTGGCTGTTGGCACGCCGAGTGAGTTAGAAATTCTACTTTGGCACGCCGCTATCAAAAGGTTGCCGACCCTTGCTCTAGACTACATCGGTATAGACCATAGGTTCTCAACGGGGGCGATATCGCCCCCGGGGGGGGCGGTGAGAAGCTTAGGGGGGCGCTGACATTCCCGGGGGCGATTGGGGGGCGGTGAAGGGCAAGTGGGCGGTACAAACGTACCTATATAATTTGAACACCTCAGCTATTTGAATCGATTAGTTTTTGGGTGAAATGTGATGTAAACCCAAGTGCTGCTAAATATCTGATATCCCCCAACAGTAGGCCTACATATTATTATATTAATAAGAAATAGTAATCGCAGTGACTTTTCGATGAAGTAGGCGTAAGTATTTGGCAAATATGGTGTGCGGCCGGCTGGTCCTGTGGTTGGTTAACCGGACTGTCGCCCTAACATCTGCAAATATTAATGATATCTTAATCTCAGTTCTACCGAAATGTCCGTAATATGTTGGAAACTCTAATAATGAGAATCGATGTATTGATGAGCGGAATAGATAAGTAGTATTCATACAAACTGGGTTGTTATTGTAATGCTTGAAAGTATAAATATAAATTCTTTAGTAACATAGCTAATTTTTATAATATTTTCAAATATATTTTTTTACAGTTTAATCATTTCAAAGTTATAAATTATAAGCCGTTATTTTTATACAGGGAAAAAAACGAAAAGAAAATATTAGCTCAAATAAAACGGGCTTAGGGGGCAGGGTCACCCAGAACCGAGTACCAAATTTGAAAAAATTCCTGATAAAAAACTAATAAAGATATATTCTTAAAAATTGGTGAGAATGTAGCCAAGATGTTGTAGATAAGGAAAATTGTGGTTTGATTGATGTATGGAGTGAGTAAAGAATAAAAAATTTTTTTTTTACAAAAAGGTACATTCGCTAAAATGCAAAAAATGGACCGTACTGTCAAACTGATAAAAACAAAAATATTCAGTTCACAGCTTCAATACTTTTCAGATATTTAAAATGCATGTAGGGCTATGGCATGAACCACTCTCTTTATACTGGTTCATCAGGTTTTATTTTTATACTAAACTGAAAAATTTGTTTAAATTGTATGACAAAAGAATTATACATACCCACATATCTAGACAAATATAATACACAGATAAATCATTTTTATTTACGCTATAGGCCCTACATCTGGGAGTGTGTGTACCAAATTTGAGCTAAATCTGACAATATTTGTGGAAAATAACTGGAAAACAGTTGAGAAGTATGTCGTTTTTCGACAAACTTTATACATACTAAAAATTACTTTTTATTACCTAAAATCATTCAATACCTTATTCCTTGGTAAGGATGGCTGTATATTTTAGCTTATTTTTCACCAGCATCCAGTTTTCTTTGCCTTTACGTCTGACGAAGTGATTTTGATTGCCAAATGTGTCCGTAACTAAGCATTATTTGCACACGCAACATCAGCATCTTTAGAGAACCTATGGCGTAATCTATCCCTAAGTATATTGCCATTACCCTCAGCCTAGTTATCAGACTGATAGGCCTACAGCTATCATTGAATAATGTTACTGCCATTATCAGAGCAGTTTTAACAGTTTTTATGCCATAAATAACTATTCTCTTTTGGGCATTGGTTCCATATCGGTATTATGACAGTGACGACACGCCAAACGCAAAGCAATAAATTGAATTGTGTCACCCAGTATACCTAAATCTTATTTTATATTACTTTCTCAGCTCCTGGAGTTGTAATATCAACATTGTCATTCTGAACTGCTCTTTATCACTTGCAGAAGATTTATTTTCAACATCAAATTAGTCTTTTGTAGCCTATTTTGACTTACTATTGTATGTTTTCGTCTAGTGGCATAAGTGGGCGTGTCCACTTAGCTACACCCTAGCCTAGGCTCTACGCCTCTAAGTCTCTAGCCTAGGCCTAGGCCTATCAAACTCAACTGTTAACATTTTATATTTGTTTCTCATCGTTTCCTTTTAATTTCTAAGCTGATTACCACTAAATATAAGTTTCTGTAGGCTTGGAAGCCTCATACCTTCGATCATTAGGCATTGTTTATGTAAAACCCAAAAGTATTGACATTATAAATCACGCCTAAGTTGTATACAAATGTTCATCGAAAAAAACATAACAACATTCAAACGGAAACGCCAAATGTAGGGAGTAGCTCATTATTTTAATTGTTTATAGGGAGCGGTAATTATTTATTTAATTACGTTATTATTTGTTCGCGGATTTCTCTCAGCAATATTTTATACATTTTTTTGAGCGCTCGGAGGGCCATACCCACCCACTTTGGATGTCAATAACTCAAAAACTATTTTTTTTTGTGAAAATTATTACATACTGTCTGAAAGAGAAATGATTGATGAATAAAATGACATATCACAATTTAACATATCTTAAAAAACGCTTTTTTCGAACATTTTGGGTGACCCTGCTGCCTTTAATAAAAAAAAAAAAAGGTTTCCACGTTCGATTCAAAAGTGATGCCGAAATCGTTCTGTTTAGTAATATAAAAAATATTATTTATTATTAGACCTAAGGCTTTTGAAACGAAAATTGAAACAAAAATAGACAAATTGCTAGCAACACACCAGGCAAACGATTCACATAAATATTGATTTAAATGTTTTGTTGAGGTAATTTTTTGATCTATTAATTCTTACAATATGTTTCCTTTTCATTTATCTAGTCCGCCTAAAAAAATGGCGGAAAATATAGTCCAGACGGGCGGAAAGGGTGAGGGGCGCTAAAAGAAAGTTATGGGTGGGGGGGCGGTGAACGAAAACAAATTGTAAAAGGGGGCGGTGAGCCGTAAAAGGTTGAGAACCTATGGTGTAGACTATTGAGATTCTAACTCGAATATAAAAGAAAAAGTTAATTCTGGAATCGAACAGAGTTCCATAGACAACTAAAATAATGTAAACAAGGCGGCTATAGGTTACTAAAGTACCCCGTAGAAGCTTCCGGTTTAAACTAGCACATATTGATCAAAGGAAAAAAAAGTATGTCAGGCGAGCAAAAATCAAAAAGAGGTCAGGGGCAGGTAATCAACACACACAAACATAACTTATACCTCCTAAAAATCAAAAGTTTACATTTAGTGTAAAATGGAAATCTTTTTACGTCTTAAAAATGTATAAGATAATCTAAACATAATGTAGTAGTTTGTTAAACAGGATGTACAATATAGGCATAATTATCATGCAGCGGGACAATGTGTCGGCAATCACATTATCAATGCGTTTGATATGTTGAATATTTAGATTATATTCTTGTAAAAATAATCTCCATCTAAAAAATCGTTGATTTGTACAGCTCATTTTGTTCAAAAATGTTAAAGCATTATGGTCTGTGAAAACCAATACATGTATATTTGAGCCTTTAATATAAAATTCAAATTGAATGGATATGATAAGTCCTAAAAAATATTTTTCTACACTAGAGTAAATTATTTGATGAATATTAAACTTCTTGGAAAAGAAACATATTGGATGGTCTATATGAAGATTGTCTTCTAGAAAAAGAACAGCACCTATCCCAATGCCATTAGCATCTATTGCTAACTTAAAGTGTTTTTAAAAATTAGGAGCCAATAAAAAGGGAGATTGTGATAATACAACTTTAAAATGATCAAAGGTTTTTTTACAAGAATCTGTCCATATAAATTTAACATTCTTTTCAACAGATTTGATAAAGAATTGGCAATTATGGAAATGTTTCGGCAAAACTTTCGATAATATCCAGCCATTCTCAAAAAATCTTCTGAGTTGTTCTCTACCAGTAGGGGTAGGGAATGCTTTAAAAGATTTAACTTTAGCAGTGACAGGTTTTATATGACTCTGTCCCACAATATGACCCAAGTATTCTACATGAGCATGACAAATTTCACTCTTATTTAAATTTACAGTTAAATTGGCTTTTGAGACTTTTTTTCAAAAAGAGATCTTAACTGCTTAACATGGTTTGAAAAATATTTGCTGTAAAAAATAACATAATTAATTTAGGCATTGTATCTATCCTGGTCAGCAATGAGGTTATTAATCATTCTTTAAAAATTAGCAGGAGCATTTTTGATTACAAAAGACAAAACCTTATATTGATACAACTCATCTGGTGAAACAAATTCTGATATTATTTCTTTGACCTGCCAATATCCAGATAATTCAATTTTATTTTTGTGATGTATTTAGCATCATTAATACGATTGATATGTAATGTTATGTAAGGGAAATGACTCATGTAAATCAATTGTAATATTAAGACAAGTAAGAGTTATACAACCTTAAAAAAACTAGAATTGGGTATTGAATAAAACTTAGAATCTCGCTTGGTAAAACGGAAGTGGTCACATGATCAAATACGTGGTTTAATCAGTCTCCCGCAGCATCTTGTAACGTATAGACGTTTAATTATATTTGGGATGGACTCAGAAGAATTTAACATATTTCTTGGATTTGTAATATTATTTCATTGATGTGAAACGTTAATTGTGATTTATGTGAATTAAATATAATATGCTGCAGAGGAGTGTTCCTTTCATTTAATTATAAATTGAAAGTCTTATGTATTTATCAGTCGATGTCAGACAGCAGTAAAGAAAAGGTAAAATACCATTTTATTCAATATTAACATTTAATCCGAAGAGACTGGAATTATTGTATAATGGGAAAGACAAAATATAACCCATTAACATATATGGTGGCAGAAAGCAATGCTAACAACTATAACAACTAATTTATTTATCTTCAAGAAGTTACAAATTTTTCGAAATCAATCGAAAAATAATATATTCTGTAAACAAAATGGCATAGAAGCATACCAGTTTTTATAACTGAAGTCTGAGTCCATAATTTCACATTTATAATCACAATTCAAGATTGATCTATTATAATATTGATTGAGCAACATATTAGCTCTCAGAAAATGTATAAAATATTCACCGATGACTAAATTGACATTTTAATAAAATTCAATAGAAAAATCAAATAGATTGACTACAACGAGGTCAATATTTTTCAACCGGAAAACTACCTGTTGACAAATGAATGCATACTGTTTTCATAATTAACTTTTGATTTTCTGAAAAGAACTGTACATTTCAACCTATCTACACTATATACTGAACCTTATGTGACATGTTCATTACATGTTGAAGCCTGATGTGTTGAGGTCTACACCGAATCTAATGCTTACCGAATCTGATGCTTACCAAACTGATGTGCTTACCGAATCTAAATATAAACTTTAAAATTAAATAATTAATGTGTGTACCAAAAACATTTGACATTAATGGTGGTATACATTTTTTTCTTGTGCTATTAATTATTTCTGAACTTGGATTACACTATACTGAATTGGAAAATTATTAGAACTCTGGATATAAACAGTATAAACATTCATTGGATTATTAGCATATTAATTAAGTTTCTACTTGATCACCCACTCTGGATTTTACATTGGAATTTATGTGATTTCATACAATACTGGAATATGTGAATTCATTGGATTATTAATTAGTCTTATTAATTTATTCTCAATATTATGATTCCTCTAATTTTCTTGGCTAATTAATTCTAATTCTCATTACTATACATGTTCATATTTTGTATTACTGTATATATTTATATGTAATAAGGACTTGGTGGAGGTAGTTTGACATTGATCTCTTTTATCTAATCTTATTCTGTCTATAATGTATTTCTGTTTTTTAAGAGAGATTAATGTTAAATGATTCTTTGTTAGGGTTATTTCTGTTAGTTGTCTTGACTTTGTTTGTTTTTGTTAAGAATTATTGAAGTAAAATTACTGTGGTGTTGACAATGTTATACATGTTGTGATCCTTTGTCAAAAATCTCCTCTATCATTGTTGTCCATGCAGCATTTGTGTGTTTAATTAATATTGTGGTTGTGTTTTTTATTTTTACTTTATATAACTTGTTTTTTTTTTGTTTTTCAAATATAATTGATATTGCTAGTTTCAAGATAATCAATATAATTTCTGGGCATAATTGTCTATGGTAAAAAAAAATAATAGTAAAGTAGTTCACTAATATAATAATAGAACTCAATAGTATAACTATATGATTTATATAATGGTCAAATACAAGTAATTCAGGTATATTGACAATAACAAGTGAAGTCACTAAAAATATTATTGTGCTTTGAAATGCTCCTATTCTAATATTATTTAAGATAGCAGTTGCTATAGATAATGGTACAATGTTGTCTGGTAATATTATTGACTATAATAACATTGTTCTAATTATTGTGTACTGCCAATTATGCCAATAGTATGGTGTACTTCCAATACTGAAAATAATATTGTGTAATGCAATTGCTGAAAATAATAGTTGCATCCTATCTAATAATAATAAGATAAACAAGTCATAATAAAAAGTGCATACATGTCTGGCTGTAGCTAATATATGATGTCATTCATTATAGGATTATAAGAGTGTTGTACTATAACATTACTTTATAAGATTGTGCTATACATAAGGTAATACATTTTGACATAATAAATAATAATGGATTCAAAAGTTCAATTACTTTATGATGAAGCTAAATTGTTAGCAAAAGAATTTGATATTACAGATAAAAAGGAATATCAAGAATGTGTTGAAAATAAAGTTAAGCAATTGAAAAAAGAATTAGCAGATAGAGAAAGAGATAACTGTGCAGAGTTAAGAGCTCATGAAATTGAAAAAAGAGAACTAGAATTGAATAAAGAAAAAGAATTGAAAGAACTAGATAATCAATTAAAAGAAAAAGAACTTCAATTGAATAAAGAAAAAGAAACTCAGTTAAAAGAAACTCAGTTAAAATTGGAACATAAATACGAATTGGCTAAACTACAAAGTAACAAAAGTTGAACAAACAAATAATGAAAAAACTAAACATAGTGTTAGATTTAAAATGCCTCTTTTTGAGGGAAAAGAAAAAATTGTAGATTTTCTAAATCTCTTTGAAGAAACTTGTAAATAGTATGGGATTTCTGTTTCGGAATATTACACTCACCTTATCCCACAAATGAAAGATAAGGGTGGAGAAGCTCTTGCTCATATTGATAAAGAAATAACTGACTATGCTATTATTAAAGAACAGTTAATTAAATTCTTTATCTACTCAGAAGATTACTATAGAAAAAAATTTCATAATTTTATCTTGACTGATAAAATAGAACCTAGAGCTTTTGTGTCTGAGGTCAAAACATTTTTACTAACATGGTTAGATTTAATAAAAATAGATACCGAAAATCCTAATGAAATTATAGAGATCATGGTTGTTGATAAAATATTAGAACAAGCTTCTAAACCATTGTTTACTCACATTATGGAAAGAAAAGTAAAGACCGTTGAAAATTTGATAGATGCTATCTCAAATTTTAAAGATAGTCACCCCAATGTAGAACTTACTAAACAAAATCAAACATTAAATACAATGCGACATAGAAGAAGGAGTTATTCACCTCCTAGATCAATACATAATAATCAGTTTGTAAATAGAAAAAAATAGGGTAATCAACCAAAATCAAATAATTACAGATGTACTTTTTGTAATGGAACAAACCATTCATCAGAAGATTGTTATAGAAATAACAATGCAAGAAGTAGGAATTTCATTCAAACTTCAATAGATCAGATGTTGATAACAGACATTTTCAAAATCAAAATTTTTCCAGATTTGATAACAGATATTTTCCAAATCAGAATTTTTCCAATTTTGATATCAGAAATTAGCCAAATCAAATTTTTTAAAACCACAATACTCCAAATCAAAATTTTGGAAGGCAAAATTTCCCTTATGATCAACATAGACCTAAATCAAAATTTCAAAATAAAAGGAATAACGGGAATACAAATAATCCCACATCTCAAAAAAATAATGTAATCTTTGAAAACAGAGGTCAATTAATATTATTTCCTGCTTATGTAGAAAGAAAGGGTACTTATTGTTTGAGGGACACGGATAGTTCCATAATATGTGTTGATGAGAGTATAATTTCCAATCAGAAACCTACAAATATCATAAGAGTAGACACTATCAAATTAGGAAATGGCTCTACTGTAAATTGTCCTGTCACTATCATAGAAATTGATTCTCCTTGGCTTACAGGCAAAACAGAGGCTGCTATATTAAAAAACTGTGTTGCCCCTCTTATAATTGGTAATGCTTTTAATGTCAAACAAGATAATAGTTTTGACATATATTCAGAAATGGATGGATCAAAAATCCACTGATTTAAATTTAAAACCTATTTTGTTACAGAATGAATAGTTAGTAGATTTACCAGAACAGGAATTTTATCCTTCTCTACAAACTTTCATTTTTTTTACAAACACTAGGAAAATCAGAAAATAATATTCTCCATGAGACAGCAAACATAGACATATCCATAAACAATGAAAAGAATAATCTCTTTCCCAAATGGAATGGAACAGAAAAACTTGAACAATATGTTAACAAATTTGAAGATCAATGTAAAATAAATAAAGTACCAAAACAATTGCATGCTATTTCACTGTGTAAACATTTAGAAGGTCATAAACAAATATTTAACATTGCTAAAAAGCAAATAACTGATTTTACTAAAATGAAGACTGAACTATTACATTGATAGTCCTCATAAAAAGGAAACTCAAATGAAGAAAAGTGAAAACATCAATTTAGTTAACCTTTTGATGAGCAAACTCTCAAAAGAGAACAAAAAGAAGATCAGTACATAGTTAAAATAGTATCAGAGATTGAAAAAGGTCATTCTAAAAACAAAAACATGAAACTAATAAATGGTATTCTTTGTAGAATAGATAGCAAATTAGATGTAACACAAATTATTATACCTAAATCACTAACCATAAAAGTTATGCAAATTTCGCACAACAATTTTTTATCATGTCATTTAAGTACTAGAAAAACATGCTGTAAAGTTAAAAACAATAATTTTTGGTGGCCAAAATTAGTAAAAGATTTAAAAACTTTTATCAAAAGTTGAACTACATGTCTGAAACACAATAAGAAGGATGCCAAACATAAAGCTCCTTTACAAATGACTGATACAATAGACAAGCAATTTTATAAAATTGCAGTTGACATAATTGGTCCAATGAAACAAACTAAGACTTCTAAAGCTATGTTTGCATTAACTGTAATAGACATGGTCAGGTGGATTGAGGTTGTACCTTTAAGAGAAATAACTGCTGATAGAGTCTGTAATGGGTTGTTACCTATCTTTTGTAGATTCGGATTTCCTAAGATCATTTTAAGTGATAATGGAACTCAATTCAAAGCAAAACTAACTCAAGCTTTTACTAAAATGTTTAATATAAAACACATTTTTAGTTCAATATACCATCCAGAATCTAATGGAATGATTGAGAGAGCTAACCTAACAATTAAACAGATGATAGCTAAAGTGTGTGAGGAACATCCATTTGAATGGGATGATTACCTACCTGTTTGCTTATAGACAATCTATTCATGAAAGTACAGGTTATTCACCATTTGAATTAGTTCTTGGTAAAAATCCCAATGGACTATTGGATAATTTTAAGTCACAATTGTTAGGCATTAAAGATACAAAAATGTCACCATTTGACTTAATAAATAAAACAGAAGAACATATGAAAACAGCTTATGAATTCGCTGTCAAAAAGAATCAAGAAATAAAATCTAAAACTTTAAACAGAGAAAATGTTCATAAGAATATAAAATAATTAGAAGTTGGTAATAAAGTACTTGTTTATTTACCAATTGGTACTGGGAATACTATGGAACGGAAAGGTCCTTTTGAAATAGTACATAAGCTATCTGATGTAACTTACAAAGTAAACATAAATGACAAAGAAAAAATTGTTCACATAAACAATTTAAGAGCTTATGATGAAAACCAAATACTTGAAACTGAGTCAGAAAATAAAAACAAAGTAGAAAATAACAATATCAAAATTTTTGAAGATCAAAATGTTAAAAACATTCCAAACATTGACTATTTTTGTGGTATAACCACACCATCCACTAATGAAATAGATCAAATTCAGTTAGAGCATATTGAAAATGAAGAAGTTAAAAACAACATTGTAAATTTATTAAATAAATTTAAAACAACAATAACAGAGAAACCGGGTTTGACAAATGTCATTAAACATAAAATAGAACTAACTGATTCAAAACAATTTAGATCAAAAGCATATAATATTCCTCAAATGCTAGTTGAAAAAGTAGAAAAATAATTAGACCAACTCATAGAAAGTAAGATTATAGAAAAATCAATGCCGCAGTACTCATCACCCATGGTGATTGTTAGAAAAAAAATGGTTCTATTAGATTGTGTTGTGATTATCGTAAACTGAATAAAATAACTAAGATTGATCAGGAAGGCTTGCCTAATATAGACAATATTGTTACGAATATCGGTCATAAATGAATGACGTAGTAAGGCATTGACCTCTTAACAAGTGCGTATCAGAGTCCAAAGCGACCAAGGTTTGACCTTTATGCCCTGAGGGCAGTTTAAATAAAATAATTCGTTCAAATCCCGTGGAAATTGGGGGATAATTCTGGATCGTAGTAATTATAGAGAAAGAGGTTAAAATGCGTATTAAGACCCTGTAGAATCTTCGATGATCGTTTTCTTTGTAAAGTCCCGACCTCCTTAAAGTTAGTTCAGTTTAAACGTTTGTAGAGTGAAGTCGCTATATTCATACATGTACATATAATGCCATTTTATTGATACTTATGTTGCCACCAGTTGATGAAGTTTATTGATCGTTTATATTGAGTCTACAATTTAAATAAAATTGTTTATTCAACAACTGGAGTTGTTTGATCTATCGTTGTTGAGAAAGGTGTTGAAGATAATTATCACGAATATAACTACATTACTGCATAGACCTGTCAGTCAAGGAACCCCTAGCTTGGGCTACAGATTAGCAGAATCTAGAGACTTCTAATAAAGATACAACTATATTCATTGAATCCGATTTAACGAGTCGTAATAATAGTCAAACCTAAAGAGGTACATAACAATTTGGGGGCTCGTCCGGGATAGTTGTATAGTGAAGCATATATTCAAGTTGTGTTGTGTTGTGTGTTGGAGCCGTGACCTACTGAGCAAGCCTAAGAACGCTGAAATTATTCTTCCGATCGGAAAAACGTAAGTTGGAAATTTACCACTTTATAAATCTCTTAACTAAAGAATGGAATTTATTGAAAATCCAGAAGAAGAAGTTTTGAAAACTTTATCAATAAAGAAGTTAAAAGAGATCGCTGAGATCTTGAAGATAGAAGTTACTGAAACTACACCATCCAGAACTGTGTTGACACAGCAGATAAAAGATGTGTTGATTGCGAGTGGCAAGTTGAAAGTAGAATCAAGCGCGGAGGGATATCAAGTTGAAGGTCAGATGTCTGAACAGTTCCGATTTCAACTAGAAATGAAACGGCTTGAAATGGAAGAAAAACGTCTTGAGATGGAAGATAAGAAAAGTCAAAGAGAAAGTCAGGAAAGAATAGAGCTAGCGAAGATAGGAGCTACAAAAAAAGAATCTCATAATGATGTAGAGATGGCCAGATGGAAAAAGCTAGTCCCTACCTACATTGATAAAGAAAGTGAAATAGCTAATTTCTTCCAGACCTTTGAAATTTCTTGCAGAGATTTTAAGTTCCCAGAAGATAAATGGGGAATATTAGTGAGAACAGCTTTTACTCAGGGAAGGGCAAGAGATTGTGTTCTATTGTTAAAAGAGGAGAATTTAAATGATTATGAAATCATTAAAGACACTGTACTTAAAGCCTATAACCAAATACCGGAAAGTTATCGGAAAAGGTTCCGTCAGTACACAATGTCCCCTTACCAAACACACTTAGACTTCCTTCGAGCAGAAGAAAAGCTAATGGATCAGTGGATAAAATCCAGAAATATCTCCACATTAAAAGAAATGAAAGATATCATTCTCTTAGAGGATTTTATTAACAAAGTGAGGCCGGATATAAGAATGTATTTATCCGAGCGTGATATCACTGACCCACATAAGGCTGCTGATTTAGCTGAACAGTATGCACTGTGTCATAGGACAGCTGGTGAAAAGAATGTTAATAGGCCACAACGGCAAGCAGAAAACACACAAAAACATCGTGAAAAAGAGCATTTTGTGAAACAAAATGATGTGAATAAGAAACCTGTCAACAAAAACGTCCGATGTACTTTTTGTAAAAGAACAGGACATAGCATCGAAGACTGTTGGAGTATACGAAGCGACAAAAGACCTAACAAAGTGGTAATGTGCACTAGCCATAAACCAATACAGAATGTACAAGAAAGCGAAAATACAAACGAACTGAATTCGAAGAAAGATTATTCTAAACCAGAAACACTGAGGGTGGATTTGCCTGAGAGCAAAAGTCAGAAGGTAGAGAAATCTACAACTGAAGATAATGAGGATAAATATCCTGATTATAAATACAGAATGGCTACTATTGGATTAATTGTCCAAGTCCACAGAGACGAAAAAGTAGACCAAAGTATTTTTGACTCGAACAAGAGTCTGAAGTCATCGAAAGATGAAACAACACCCGAAAGTCATGGTCAAGGGAAGAATGAAACTGACACAGAGACCCTGTGCAGTTTTCAACCGTTCATTAGTGAAGGTTGTGTGGCCTTACAAAAGGAAGGACCACTGAAGTCCGTAAAAATATTACGAGACACAGGAGCATCATTAACACTGCTGCTTAAAGATGTATTACCATTAAATGATAATACATTGACAGGACAGACTGTCCTATTGAGAGGTTTTGAATGGAAAGAAGAAATACCTCTACATAGGATATACCTCGCATCTGGCTTGGTGACAGGATATGTGACAGTTGGAGTAATATCAAAACTTCCTGTTGAGGGCATATCTGTTATCCTAGCAAATGATTTGGCGAAAGGGAGGGTGAGACCTGAACTGATTGTGAAGGAAAATCCAGACCCTAGTCCTATTGTGGAGACAGGAAAAGAAAAAGAACTTTATCCTGTAGGTGATGTCATAAAGGGTATGACACCACAGAAAAAGAAAGAAGAAACTATCTCACAAGAAAAGAAAAATAAAGAAGAAATTCTCCCACGAGAGAAGAGAGAGGAAGAAGAAGTGGAACGTGATACTACTATTTTCTCCATGATTGAAGATTGTCCGAAAGGAAATGATCAATCAAAGAAGTCATCACAAAATGAATTGATTGCTGAGCAGAAAGTAGACCCAGAGTTGCTACAGCTGCATGAGAAAGCTGTCGACGAGAAAGAAAATCCTACTACTGATGTCTATGAACAGATAGACCACAGCATAAACAAACAACAATGCAAACCTGCAGTTGCCGGTACAGATGAAGATTTGAGGAGCATCACTGAAGAAACGAGTGCGGAGAGCTGGACCGAAACTACCAAAAGCTATGGGTTACCACAATCCATACCGACAGATCGAAGGACCAACTTCGCCTCGGAACTCTTCAATCCAGTCCTAAAGAACTTATGCCTGGAGCAGGAGATGTCAACTGAATCCTATCCGGAAAGTCGAGGAGCCTATGGACCAATCTTTGGACCCACTGTCCGAGGACCACTCAAACTACTTCCAGAGGAATGGCAGACCGAATTGGATCTCCTTGGGCTGAGCAAGTACCTAGATAAGTACATATATTTTTTGTCTGACATAACTGTGTTTGTTAGGAAAAAATTGTACACTGCTCACATGCAGATGCCATTGTTGTGTGATGAAAGAAAGGCAAAAATATTATATCATTTGAAAATGATAAAGCCTTACCTTCTGAAAACAATTGGAATAAGCTTGATGTTGTTAACATTGTTACTCTTATTTGTAAAATTTATGCCTGGAGTACAGGATGAATTGAATGACAGATTCACTGATAGTTAGTTACCAAACTTACTATTTTAAAACTAAATCCCTTACTTGTGAAGAAAAAGGACTGAGTAAAAGTATTGTTAGAGTAAATATCATTGTAGTGTGATATTTCTAAACAAACTTGTTAGTTTGAGCATTAAAATAATTGCTATAAGAGAAAAAGATCAGTTTTATCCGCAGAATTGGTTTCTAAATCAGAGGACATTATAAATGTGGACTGATTATAAGATATGTTTGAGAATCTCTGGAAATGATAATTGAAACATTTGGCAGAGAGGATAATCTGATTGATAAAGATGTAAATGATTTTAAGAAAAGAGAATTTTCTATCACTAAAGTATTGAGAAATGTTTTATGATTGTACTATGGAAAATATTTTATCATGTACTGTTGTTGAAATTATTGCACTGAGTCAAGATGCAAATTTCTTCTATGTGAATTTATTCATTTGTTATATTATCATTGAATGTATGATAATGTAGGGTAAAAATAGTTGCAGCAAGGCAGAACTATGACTAACAAGAATTCCAAGAAATGTATTATATATGATTTTTTCACTTTTAGGAATGTTACCTGAAAAGCAGACCAAAAGTAGAAACTAATGTAAACTTTGTTATCCTTGTTTTGTATAAATTTAGGATATGTGCCACTGACTTGACACTGTAAACCAGAATGGTTGAGAATGTCATGGTTGAGAATTTATAATGTTGACATACCAATGTTCAACTAATGTATGATTAATTAAGGATTTCATGTCAAGATTGTAAAACTAATCTATATTTTTTCTGTATTAGTTAAAATAGATTGAATGAATTGTATTGACAAGCAAAAGATTGGGTAGACCTGAACACTGTGAAAGTAACAGGAGAATCTATGAATAAGGAATAAAACCTTTATGGAATGGAAAAGAGCAATGTACACCACTGAAAAGATTGGAAATGAAATGTTTTACCACACCAGTCAAACCAGCAGTTTGTTTTGTACATAAATTGTTACATTGATTTCGCTATGAAAAAAAAAATTAATAGTAGCCTATGCTTAACTTTTCTACTTCAATAATATTGTATTTGAAATGTCTTTAATGTAATTAAAAGAAAATAAGTACTTACTGTGTAGTACTAAGATTGTATGAAGATAATATAATCTGCTTTAATTGATAGTTAATTAAGTAAATTAACCAATTTGTTTTAAGTAAATCCATGTCTGCATGAAAGATAGAATGTTTCAATTTAACCTGCTACGATGTGAACTCTTTTAAAAAAGAAAATAATGACGTCGAAAGGTCATGGTAAAATGAAAGATTGAAATATTTTTAATGATTTTTGCTATAAACTATTTTAATTCGTGAACAGACTATGTTTAATGTTCTCAAAATAATATAAATGAATTTGATTTTGAGATGATAGATGTTAAAGAATGCTCATTTAATACGATAACTATTTAATCGCGTAGCAATTTTATTTGACCTCGGCTGTGATGAGGTAGAAATTTGCATAGCGATGTCAATATTGTTAGAATCAATTGGGAATGAGAGAGAAAAAAAAGAGGAATAGAGAGAGAGAGTGCGGAATTGACCTCAATTTTTGGGTCGCGTCACAGACAGTTGTCTAATGTGTTAGTCGGCCTACCAGCATGTAAAAAAAAAAAAAAAAATCTGTCTACACGAGCAATAATTTTTGTAACGTGTAATTAGGTCAGGTCTAGTAGTATTTTTTTCATCAAGAGCGTTGGTTTTTTTTTCTCCTTATGAAAAAAATAAGTCGTGTCTGCATAAACATTGAGTGATTTTTTCTTTTGTTGTTTGATTACAAATGTAAAAGATATTAGTTTATAATTAAATGGACGAGAGAGTTTTTATTACAGTGGAATGTTCAATGTAATAGAAGTTATTAACTTGTATTATATTATATCTATTAAGAATGATTATGTATTTTTCTTGTATACAAGATTTAGATAAACAATTTAATTGTCCATTGTTTTGAATTAAAAATGGAATGATTGAATGACTATAGTTAAGCCATTTGATAAGATGAATTTATATTGCATATATTATTATGTTATTGTTATCAGTTCGATTGAATTATTGGGATCGCCAATTGAACTGTATTGTTTTTCCCGGAATATTTTCTTTTATAATTATTCCTTAAAATTAACATTTTTCGTATGGTTAAAATGTAAAGGAAATAATTATAAAGCTTTAGAAGGGGGGGATGTTACGAATATCGGTCATAAATGAATGACGTAGTAAGGCATTGACCTCTTAACAAGTGCGTATCAGAGTCCAAAGCGACCAAGGTTTGACCTTTATGCCCTGAGGGCAGTTTAAATAAAATAATTCGTTCAAATCCCGTGGAAATTGGGGGATAATTCTGGATCGTAGTAATTATAGAGAAAGAGGTTAAAATGCGTATTAAGACCCTGTAGAATCTTCGATGATCGTTTTCTTTGTAAAGTCCCGACCTCCTTAAAGTTAGTTCAGTTTAAACGTTTGTAGAGTGAAGTCGCTATATTCATACATGTACATATAATGCCATTTTATTGATACTTATGTTGCCACCAGTTGATGAAGTTTATTGATCGTTTATATTGAGTCTACAATTTAAATAAAATTGTTTATTCAACAACTGGAGTTGTTTGATCTATCGTTGTTGAGAAAGGTGTTGAAGATAATTATCACGAATATAACTACATTACTGCATAGACCTGTCAGTCAAGGAACCCCTAGCTTGGGCTACAGATTAACAGAATCTAGAGACTTCTAATAAAGATACAACTATATTCATTGAATCCGATTTAACGAGTCGTAATAATAGTCAAACCTAAAGAGGTACATAACAATATCATTAACACTATGGCCACAGGTAAAATATTTACTACCATAGATTTAACAAGAGGCTTTTGGCAAGTACCTCTTGATAAAAAATCAAAAGATTATACAGCTTTTATTACACATAAAGGCATATTTCATTGGAACGTGATGCCCTTCGGTCTCGTAAATAGTACTGCAACATTTACAAAACTTATGAGAAATATTTTACCACACAAAAAGAATATAGTTCACTATGTGGATGATATTTGTATTTTCACAAATACTTGGGATGAACACTTAATTCTTTTAGAAGAAGTGTTACAAATATTGAGAGGCAATAACTTAACTGTATCTCCATCAAAATTACAAATTGGAAAAACTGAAATTGAATTTCTAGGACATAAATTTTCAAATGACCAGGTCAAGCCAACACAACACTTGCATAAGAAAATATTAGAAATACAAACACCTAAAACAAAAAAACACGTAAGAGCATTACTTGGATTATTCAACTATTATAGTAAATTCATTCCAAACTATAGTCAAATAGTCAGACCTATAATAGATCTAACAAAAAAAGTATCAACCAAATTTGGTACTTTGGACTGACCAATGTGAACAATCATTTAAAATCTTGATAGATGCATTTTCTAAGGAAACAATATTAGAAACAATTCAAAAAGATGATGATATCATTCTAGCTTGTGATGCCTCAAGGTCAGGTCTAAGTGCTTGTATTTACAAAAAAAGTGATAGTAGACTCATAAATAGTATATAAACCTGCTATTTATGTAAGTCGTGCATTGACTAAAAATGAAAAAAACTTTAGTATTATAGAATATAGAGGGTTTGTGTATAGCCTATGCAGTACTAAAGTTTCAATACTATTTGTTGGGTAGTCAGTTCACAATTCTCACAGACCATTGGTAATTTTTAATGTCTCTAATGTGAATAACAAAAGAATAAACATATATGCATTACTACTATCAGATTACAAATTTCAGATAAAAAGTATTGTAGGGAAAGATAACCATTTACCTGATGTGCTGTCCAGACTATCGATAAACATCACTGATATACAATACATTATCTCAGTATTAATGAAGTTGATTAGGCAATACAAAAAGATTATTGTCTATGGCTAATTGTCAATATAAACATTAGACATTATTCTTTGTGTCTTTTGATTATTTTGTACCTATGAATTTTTGTGTTTTTTGTACATATATTAAATGAATTATTGTATGTATTTTGCATGAATTATTATATGCATTAATTAACATTAAGATGATCATTTGATGATTGTAAACATTTTTAGTATAAAAATAATAATGAATTTTTTTTTTCCTATAGAGGGGGGGTAATGATATGTAATGTTATGCAAGGGAAATGACTCATGTAGATCAATTGTAATATTAAGACAAGTAAGAGTTATACAACCCTAATAAAACTAGAATTGGGTATTGAATAAAACTTAGAATCCCGCTTGGTAAAACGGAAGTGGTCACATGATCAAACACGCGGTTTAATTAGTCTCCCGCAGCATCTTGTAACGTATAGACGTATAATTATATTTGGGATGGACTCAGAAGAATTTAACATATTTCTTGGATTTATAATATTATTTTATTGATGTGAAACGTTAATTGTGATTTATGTGAATTAAATATAATATGCTGCAGAGGAGTGTTCCTTTCATTTAATTATAAATTGAAAGTGTTATGTATTTATCTGTCGATGTCAGACAGCAGTAAAGAAAAGGTAAAATACCATTTTATTCAATATTAACAATTAATCCGAAGAGACTGGAATTATTGTATAATGGGAAAGACAAAATATAACCCATTAACAACGATCAATAAGATCGTCGATTCAAGGAATTGGAAAGGAATCAGATTTTGTAAAAAGTATTTACTTTCATCTAATCTGAACAGAATCTAAATGTTTTGATTGCTTTTGGGATCTATGTTTATTTTATTTCTAATCAGTTTGAGTCACTTAATGTTATAATGTAACATAAATATTAAGTTCTTTAAATCTGTTATTTTCTTTTAACTAAGAAATAATTAACTAAGGCTATTATCAAATTTTAAAATATCATTTCAGCTTGTGCATTGTGTTCCTAATTTTATTCCATTATAAACAATTTTAGTATAGGCTAGATTATGTAGACTTTAGATGGTATACTATTTGTAAAAATAATGTTTAAGATTAATGATAAAAAAAACATTAATAAGAAAAGCTCATTTGTATGATTCAGTTTATTGCAGTGCTACTTTTTTTATTGATAGTACTAAATTATATACTAATACAATAGTGTCCGCTTAAAGCGTTGCTATGTTTGTCCTGTGAGCACTTAACTATGAGTAAGAGTTTCTTTTTAAAGATGTAAATAAAAAAGAATCGCTAAATTTTCTTATAAGATAACAACACTGAAATTCTCATGTTAACGCATACATCTCTTAGCTGACATAGCAGCACGTAAACAACATAAAATTTGACGTGACAATGTCACTACTAGAACTCTATATCTAAAATCTCAATACATCTAAATTTTCAACCCAGTGCGATTATATCTGATATCACAATACATTGTTCCTAAGTATGACATCTTAGCTTAGTGTGATAATGTCTGATATATGAACTCAGTGGGCCTATGTATGATATATTAAACCTGTGGGCTTATGTGTGATACATTAACCCAGAGGGCATATGTCAGATATATTAGCACATTCGACCTATGTCTGATATTTTAAGACAATGTGCCTATTTTTGATATATTAAGACAATGTGTCTATTTTTGATATATTACAACAGCGGGATTTTGTCCGATATATAAACTCAGTGGCCTATGTCTGATATATTTAACCAGTGGGCCTATGTCTGATATATAAACCCAGTGGACTATGTCTGATATATTAAACCAGTGGGCCTATGTCTGATAAATAAACATAGTGGGCCTATTTCTGGTATATTAAACCAGTGGGCTTATGTGTAATATATTAACCCAGAGGGTATATCTTAGAGATATTAACTCAGTTGACCTATGTCTGATATAGAAACCCAGTGTTTCCATGTCTGATATATTAACACAGTGGGCCTATGTCTGATATATTAAGACAGTGTGCTTATTTTTGATATATTAACACGGTGGGCCTATGTCTGATATTTTAAGACAATGTGCCTATTTTTGATACATTAAGACAGTGTGCCTTTTTCTGTTATATTAAAACAGTGTGTCTATGTCTGATATATTAACCCAATGAGCATATGTCTGATATATTAACACTGTGTACCTAAGTCTAATATATTTACCACTTGTAGCTGTGTGCGACACATTAAACCTAGAAATAAACGTACATAATTCTTATGTGTGTATTATTGAATGTACAGTTGTCTAAATTACACATAGTGATGTTTTATTAAATTCTTTAAGGATTAAATATTATTTTTTATGTACGTTCTAATGATTAAATCATTATCAGCAATTTTACATTTATTACACTTCTGTGAATGTTTTTTTTTTTTTACTTTTTATGCCGACGTTGTTTTTGTTTTCAATTATTGATAACAATATATTTAATAATTGCAAACATTGAAACAGTAATGTGAGCTTTAATGTTCTTTATTTTCAATAGAGCTGCGAAATAATTATAAATTTAGACAGTTTTTAAAACCCTACGTCAATTTGGCAAACAAACTGTAATTTATTTATGGCAGCTTTATGTAGAGTCTAGGCTACCATAGTGTAACACTTTCCACTCTTTGCTGATACTGTCAAATATCTGAAAGAACATAGTAATATAGTGTCATTATTATGATCATAACAATAATAACATTAGTAAAAACACACGTTAAAAAAGTTTAGGGGTAAACTATTGTATGAAACAGAAGGGAGAGTGTTGGACTATTACTATCTGCGTGGTGGAGTGTTGTTGCAGAGCGGTTAAAAATATAAACATTTCAATAAATTAAGACACACTTTTTTTTAAAAAAAAAAGCAACTCTAATCTTTATATATTCTTTCTATTCATGAAGGTCCATTGTCCAGACCCAGTATATATTTCGTTACTATCACAAGAATTAGTTAGTCTCCGATACCAAAAACACGCAATCAACGCATAAAAAAATCACTGCACAAGAATTACTCCAACACGTCACACACCTAGACATAACACATAGAGATTAGTGAACAAAAATATACAAATTAAATACTCATAGTTGATTTCCAATGATTCTATCCAGATATCTGTAGGGACTGACATAACATGAGAAGATACAAGTTAATTGAGGGTTATGCTGATCACAAAATATATTTGTATGCTATCTTATATATTACAGACACTCCTTCTATAAAGAAGATTATTGGAGAAAATGTTCAAACAATGCATCACTTGTTCCATTATCCAAATGTGTTGCCTAATTACTATTTAAAGGTAAAACGCATAGCAGTTCTACATTAAATGACTATTTATTATATTCATAACACTGAATGAACTAATTTTTTTTTCACTATATAGACGTAGTTTGTTCTTGTTTATAAAACATTAAAGTGAGAATCCATATTATACCAGTATGATCTATAGGGCAAGTGGAGCATCGTTCACGCAATTATATGGTTAGACCATGTTAGGAGATAGTGTGGCTAGCTCGATGTTCTTCAGCCTTTAATTGATTCAAAACTGCAGCAATGCACTCATCAGAACTGAGTGGACCCAGCGACACCCTCAAGGCCCCTGGAGGGGGGAAGGGGGATTGAAGCTTTAGACAGCGACGAACCAGAAACCTTTTGTAACACAGACTTGTGCGCTGCCCAAAGTTTCCTTTAAACTTTGTATTTAGTATGCATACAATGTTACATTAATAGTAATACTTACAGGCACTTGAATTTACTGCAACAGGTAAACCCTGTAGACCTTTTGTGGCAGGCGTCTCCTTCCTTGCCACATTCTTTACGACCGACACCCAACACTAATGGAAACATTGAGAAAACAAACAGGGAAAATAATTAACATTATTGCACATAACTGTACACTTTAGGATCACCCTGACCCAGAATTCAATCCCAAGACATTACGTACGCCTGTGGAACAAACTTCAGTAGGGCCATTTGTTTATTATGAAGTGGTACAGTAACCAAATGGTTGATCAAATTTAAGAGAAGGTAATATATAGTAGATAAAAAACTAGACTAGACTCTAAGCAAAATGAATTATGAATAATAGAAGACTAGACTCAAGAACATGTCATATTCTAAATAGGGGACTAGATTGAGCAACATGTCCAATATTAAATACAAGACTAGACTGAGCAACATGTAATGTATTAAATAAAACACTAGACTGAGCAACATGTAATATATTAAATACAACACTAGACTGAGCAACATGTAATATATTAAATACAACACTAGACTGAGCAACATGTCATATATTAAATACAAAACTAGACTGAGCAACATGTCATATATTAAGTACAACACTTGACTGAGCAACATGTCATATATTAAATACAACACTAGACTGAGCAACATGTAATATATTAAATACAAGACTAGACTGAGCAACATGTAATATATTAAATACAACACTAGACTGAGCAACATGTAATATATTAAATACAAGACTAGACTGAGCAACATGTAATATATTAAATACAACACTAGACTGAGCAAAATGTAATATATTAAATACAAGACTAGACTGAGCAACATGTAATATATTAAATACAAGACTAGGCTGAGCAACATGTCATATATTAAATACAACACTAGACTGAGCAACATGCAATATATTAAATACAAGACTAGACTGAGCAACATGTAATATATTAAATACAACACTAGACTGAGCAAAATGTAATATATTAAATACAAGACTAGACTGAGCAACATGTAATATATTAAATACAAGACTAGGCTGAGCAACATGTCATATATTAAATACAACACTAGACTGAGCAACATGCAATATATTAAATACAAGACTAGACTGAGCAACATGTAATATATTAAATACAACACTAGACTGAGCAAAATGTAATATATTAAATACAAGACTAGACTGAGCAACATGTAATATATTATATACAACACTAGACTGAGCAACATGTAATGTATTAAATACAAGACTAGACTGAGCAACATGTCAAACATTAAATACAACACTAGACTGAGCAACACGTCATTTATTAAATTCAACACTAGACTGAGCAACATGTAATATATTAAATACAAGACTAGAATGAGCAACATGTAATATATTAAATACAACACTAGACTGAGCAACATGGCATATATTAAACGCAACAATTTTGTTGCTGAAACGTAGGTACTACGTTTAGTAATATACGTTTACAACTTTATTGCATCTAAACACTCACACATTTATCTATAACTGTAAAAATAAAGAAAGCCTTGTTATTCTTTCTCACTTAAAGTTCACTTACCTAGTAATGTCGAAAAACAAATTATTGTTATTTTTTCACTTTTTTCACTTACCTTTCTCTGTGAATAAAAAAAAAAGGAATCATTGTTACATACCTATTAAATGGATGACAAACAATAGGTTATACACATTTTTCTGAATGGTTAGGACCCGCGTTAAAAGAGAGGCGTGTTTTGCGATTGTTGTCATAGAAACCATGTTGATATGTCAGCGTAAGCAGAAATACCATTAACCGAAAAAGGACATGTGATTGCGCGAATCAATCAGAAACTACAATAATCCAGAAAATATAAATACAATAATTTGAGATTGAAAATGGTAAATTTAAAAGAGTATATTAAATAGGGTCTAGAAGCTAAGATGTTTTCTCACATGCAAATGTAAAAGAAATATTTGAAAACACAAGAATAAAGTTAATAATTTTGTATCACCGATTGTCGTGTTCTTTACATTTTATTTAACATATTTATGTAAGCCTAAAATGAGAGCGCCTGATGAAGTGACTACGTGGGACTTTGAGGACCACTGAATTATAAAATGATACATGTAAGCGTTTTAGAGTCCAGAAATGACTCTATGACAGTTCATCCGCCCACCCTCCAAGAGTCAAATCGCTACGTCGCTCTCTTTGTGATTTATTGCATTAAGTTATCACAGTAGCGACAGCGGGCCGTGCAACTGGTGGAGGCAAGGTATGTGTGAGACCCTGTCCTAGGCTAGCCCTATGCTGGCACGCCAATAGAGCTGTCGAATGTTGGGTTTGCTTGCTCCGTTCGTGTTCCCTGTTCCAAATGTACATTTTCTTCACCCCTCGAGTCAAGGAGCGTCGGCTTCGTATTCCTGCAATGATGGCTGGCACGGCGTTGGTTCGAGTGGATTTTGTTTGAAAGTGGCCACACACACCTGAAGACTACCTTTGAAACATGACGTTATTTGGATATCCTTCCTGCCGTCGTACCATTCCCCACCTCCGGTGGAACCAAGGCTATGTGGTGAGGTGTGCAATACCGCTCGTACCGGGCGAACATTATGAGCCATTACGCATCTCCGCACCGAGGCGAATACCACTTCTCGCGTCGACATCCATAGATGCAGGGGTAAAGGCAAGCGGCGACGGTAGTCCCATGCATCGGCCCACTGGTTAAACTACGGGAACCGTGGGTTTTCACTCTTCGCCGGCTTTGAGGCTCATGGTTTTCAGAAGTGATACATGCCACCATCTTCGTAAGTGTGGTTTTACTTTACTTTTTAATATCCATTTGCAGTAGATGTAAGTAAAATATCAGTCGGAACAAATTGATAGTAGGGCGTTCAGCAGTTTCTGTTTCCAGCATTATGCCCATCTGCCTTTACTTTTCTCCAACTAATTTCTGGCACTCATCATAGCTAAATAAACTCAGGGACACGCTCCAGTCCCGGGTGCAAATTTTAACTTTTCACAAGGATTTGGAGCCAGATCCTTCACTACGCCAGTCGGTCGCGCTGCTGTTCGGCCACCGAGCTTCCCTCTTTTGCAAAGTGATTCGCAAATATTTTTTTCACACTAAAAGTTAAACCCTTTAGGCCTTCTTTAAAAATAATACATTATAAAATATTTGCATTTATTTAAAAAACATAATATTTACTTTGGCAATAGCACAGCTGTATTAAGAGCACGCTCAGACATAGTACAGTTAAGGTGAATTTGCCCATTCTGGATATCTTGATCTTTTTTTCACTGAAAGAAATGTGTTACTCTTATATAATGTAATAGCTATATTTACAATTGTACCGTAAAACATTGGATAATATATATATCTATCTATATATCTATCTATATATATAGATATAGTAGACTGTGTGTGTGTTTTCAACTAGTCATATTAGTTAATGTAAAGACGCGTGACCTCATTGATTCATATTATTCTTTTGATATTTCACTTCCTACATGTCTTAGCTAGGTAAGTGTTTTACGTATCGGACTGCCATGCGGGCAACCCGGGTTCGATTATTTTTTTTTACAATTAATATTACTTTAAAAAAAAGGATTGTAAATCTAGCATCACCGGGCAATTTAGAGTTTTATTAAAAAAAAAGACTTGCCTATGTTTTACACGATTACAATATTTATTTTAAATTACTTTCCTGCAAGTCTTCAGTAAAAAATTTTTTTTACAATTATTAGATTTATAGCTTTCTGTTCACTTAGTTTATACAATTTTTATCTGTTTCTTATACAGGCCTGTTTTAGTTTCACCCGGGCCACACCGGGCAATTTAGCTTGTAACAAATATCTAAACTTATTTCCTTGGTCAACTAGCGGCAATACGCTGGACTGGAACGACGTACGTTTAAGGTTCGAACCAAGGTAAAAACGTGTTATCTTTTCCTGGGTTATAATCCTTCGAGGTATTGCTACATATCTTTTTATCGGTAATTATATTTTGATGTAAAAAAAAGTTTTTAATCATAAACGTATTCGTCTCTATAAATTAAAACTTGTATCCCGTCATGATTTAAGTCGAAGAGATATTATCTTTATAATCAGGCTTTTAGAACATAATAATATAAATGGAAACGGCAGTAAAATAATAATAAATATAAATAATAAATATAATTCAAAAGCCTCCTAATTGAATAGACTATTATAGCGTGTAAAAAGTAGAAATTTTCAAATTTTTGAATGCTAACTAGAACGGAGTAAAGAGCAAAAATATTATTTCTCTTCTTTGGCCAACTACTCTCTGTGGATTTTTATATCAACAATTTATTGTCTGTAATTTATTTTCAAATAGGCAAAGAAAGGGTAATATTATTTACGAAAAATATATTAGGGGGATATAAACTAATCTCTTAGGAAACTGACTTGGTTCAAATAAGTAGGCAAAAAAATAATAAAAGGATTACAAATAATTGTATTACTTCTTATCTTATAAGTTACAGAACCTCCTTTCATACAGAACATTATTGCGTCCTACGATTATGGGGCACACTGGCCGGGCGGCAGATCGTTTGGTTGGCGTACCGAAGGTCCTGGTTACGAATCTTGGTGAAGGCTAGGATTTTTCCCGGGTCCCGAGGGTGTCTCTGAGTTTACCCAACTCTGATGGGTATTTGACATTGCTTGGTTAAAATGAAAAAAAAAGGAAAAGGCGGCTAGGCATGGTGCTGGCCATACATCCCCTTGTATGCCGTGGACAAAGAAACTGGTGAACGCTTTTTCACTTTGGTTTGACGGGTACTTTACTTTACTCTGATTACGCGTGGTTTGTTTCTAGTCTTGCATTTTGATTAGTGTGTTAAATGATGTTATATTACTGATTTTCATATTTGTACAGGCAACCCATTCCATTTCTGGGTGCCAGCTGGGAAGCAAAATTACTTTATGCATTTGCCAGAAAGTAAAGTAATACAAATATTTAAATTATTTCATAAAAAAAGGGGAATAAATTGATGACTTGAATTCAGATGAGGTTAAAGTTTGAGACTATTGCTTATAACCTTAAAGTAACTGCTATGCAGGGGAAATGACTCATGTAAATCAATTGTTATATTAAGTCAAGTAAGAGTTATACAACATAGATAAAACTAATATTGGGTCTTGAATAAAAACTTAGAATCTCGCTTGGTAAAACGGAAGTGGTCACATGATCAAACACGGTGGTTTAATTTAGTCTCCCTCAAATCTTGTAGCGTAAGGATGGATAATCATCATTGGGATAAAATATTCACTATAATTCTTGAACTTGTAATATTATTTCATTGATGTGAAACGTTAATTGTGATTTATGTGAATTAAATATAATATGCTGCAGAGGAGTGTTCCTTTCATTTATTTATAAATTGAAAGTGTTGTTTAATTCATCTGTCGATGTCAGACAGCATAAGTAAGGTAAAATACTATTTTATAAAATATAATAAATAATCCGAAGAGACTGGAAATTATTGTATAATGGGAAATACAAGATATAACCCATTAACAAATATGGTGGCAGTAATGAAAGCGGTGCTAACAACTATAACAACTAATTGATTTATCTTCAAGAAGTTACAAATTTTTCGAAAATCTATCGAAAATAATATATTGTGTAAACATATGGCATAGAAGCATACCAGTTTTTATAACTGAAGTCTGAGTCCATAATTTCACATTTATAATCACAATTCAAGATTGAACTATTATAATACTGATTGAGCAACATATTAGCTCTCAGAAAATGTATAAAATATTCACCAATGACTAAATTGACATTTTAATAAAATTCGATACAAAAATCAAATAGATTGACTGCAACGAGTTCAATATTTTTCAACCGGAAAAACTACCTGTTGACAAATGAATGCATACTGTTTTCATAGTTAACTTTTGATTTTCTGAAAAGAACTATACATTTCAACCTATCTACACTGTATACTGAACCTGATGCGACATGTTCATTACATGTTGAAGCCTGGTGTGTTGAGGTCTACACCGAATCTAATGCTTACCGAATCTGATGCTTACCAAATTGATGTGCTTACCGAATCTAAATATAAACTTTAACATTAATTAATTAATGTGTGTACCAAAAAACATTTGACATTAATAGTGGTATACATTTTTTTTTCTTTTGCTATTTCTGAACTTGGATTACACTATACTGAATTGGAAAATTGTTAAAACTCTGAATATAAACAGTATAAACATTCATTGGATTATTAGCATATTAATTAGGTTTCTACTGGATCACCCACTGTGGATTTTACATTGGAATTTATGTGATTTCATACAATACTGGAATATGTGAATTCATTGGATTATTAATTAGTCTTACTAATTTATTCTCAATATTTTATTTTCTCTCATTTTCTTGGCTAATTATTTCTAATTCTTATCACTATAAATGTTCATTGTTTGTATGACTATCAACATATATAATTGCCGTGAGTTTGTTTGTTTGTTTATATATATATATACATGGGCGCCCGCAGAAAATTTTCTAGGGGGGGGCAAAATATTTTTTAGTAACGTTTTAATGTAGTTTTAATTTACTGAGCGCATTTGTATGGTGAACGAACGGACAGAACACTGAAGTAATTGTAGTACACTGTAGCAATGAAGGGCATACTGTAGCAACACATTTTTTATTAGCACAATATATGTATATAATAGACGTAAACCATACAAAAAACCTTACTTTAAACAAACAATATTACAACGTAAATTTTAAATAAAATGTATTATTTAAACAAGAACTGGAGTCGTCTGTTATCGCTACCAAACATATCTACAATTTTGTCCATAAACTCTTTTTTTGTTGCTGTTCACTTTGTCTCTGTGTACTAACAACATGCACAACATTGACAGACGTTCATCTGACATTGTAGACCTAAGCCATAGGTTTTCAACCTTTTTCGGCTCACCGCACCCTTTTAAAATCTTACCGCTCACCGCCCCCTAACTTAATTTTAATTAAACATATATAGGCCTATCATTAATTCTAAAACAAATTTATTTGTATTATTAATTTAGAAATATAAGAGATTATTTAATAGCACTATATCATGTAATTTCTGTAATTATTAATATTTTAAATATAAACTCCTTAAATAGACAAAACAATTAATGCAGGAAATGTTTATTTACAACTGTTTAACGTAAATTATTTTAATCCTCTAATAATTAAATCTTGTTATGAATACCAAAATGTTGAATGTATATAAAGAAATAATAATAATCAGTAAAATTTGTTATGTCACAAAACAGAACTTGTTCGGCATCACTATTGAATCAAACGTAGAAACATTTGTTAATTAAAGGGAGATAATTATTTCGTTTCATTTGAGCTAATATTTCTGTATTTTTTTCTTTTATAAAAAAGAATTAATGGCTTACATGTATAACTTTAAAATGATCAAACTGTAAAAAGTATTTGAAAATTATATAAATTTTATATGACTAAAGAATTTATATGTATATTTTTAAGCATTACAATAACTACTCAGTTTGTATGATTTCTACGTTTCTATACCATTTAACGATAACTTGGACATTAATTTTAAAGGATTCAAACGGATTATAGGACATATTGGTAAAACTGAGATCAAAATATCATTAATATTAACATGTATTAGGGCGAAAGTGAACGGTCAGCTGGGTTGACAGTCCGGTGAACCAACAATAGGACCAGCCAGCCGCACACCATATTTACCAAGACGCGTCACACAGCCATTTAGCAGATTTCGTTACATTATATAAGAACAAAGGGGACCGCAGCGACTGCAAAAAGACAGGAATCTCCCTTTTGAGCATAGTTGGTAAGATCCTTGCAAGAGGCACTATCAAGGCTGAAGGTGCTGTCATCTAGAGTCTATCCAGAGTCTCAGTGCGGTTTCAGAAGCGACTTATCCACTATAGACATGATCTCCTCCATTCGACTGCTACAAGAGAGGTTCCGCGAGATGAATAAGCCATTATACATTGCTTTCGTTGATCTCACTAAAGCATTTGATATGGTCAGCAGAAGTGGACTTCTTAAACTCCTGGCAAAAATAGGATTCCCTCCAAAACTGCTCTCTTTCATTGCCTGTTTTTTTTTAGAAAACCAGGTCCACAGTGAAGTTTAATCAGAGCCCTTTGAAGTCCGCAGCGGTGTTCAACAAGACTGCGTACTTGCACCCACCTTGTTTGGAATATTCTTCTCGTGTCTACTGTACTATGCTTATGGAGACTGCAACGAGGGTGTCTACCTTCACACAAGCAGATCTGGAAAGCTCTTCAATCTAAACAGGCTCAAAGCCAAAATCTCAAGCAGTGTTCTCCTAGATGGAGAGATTAATAGTAGAATAGCTAAAACCATGGGCACTATGGCAAGATTTAAAAAAAAAAACAAACGAGTTTGGATGAACTCACTGTTCACACGCTCCACTAAGTCGCCAGTTTATCGAACATGCGTTCTGATTACCCTGCTGTACGGCTGTGAGACATGGAGCACATATTCCTGGGAGTAGAGAAAACTGAACACCTTTTACCTTAGGTGTCTCAGACTCATTTTAGATATAAGATGGCAGGACAGGGTTTCAATCGCAGAGGTCCTACGAAGAGCAGAGTGTCAAGACATCCGTAATACTCTCAGTAACAGACGTCTCAGCTGGCTAGGTCATGTACGCCGAATGCCACAGGGTCGACTTCCACAGGACATTCTATATGGAACGTTAGCTTCGGAACAGAGACCTGCTGGACGTCCAAAACTGAGATTTGCGGATGTCTGCAAAAGAGATATGAAACAACTCCAAATTGACCCAAACAGTGGGGAGATCATGGCGCAGGATAGGCCCACTTGGAGGGCAGGAATCAAAGAAGGTTTCAGGCTTGCGGGAGAGGAGCACGCCAGGAAAAAGACAGTGGAGAAAAATGTGGTCCACTCCGCTACATTCAACTGCAGCTAGTATGACCGTGCCTGTACGTCCAGGATTGGCCTCTTTAGCCACATGAGGGCCTGCAAGGGAAATGAATCGTCTCTCGAGACGTAAAATGCCGACGATTGTGCTGAACGATCGCTCCACCGTACATGTTGTTGCTGGTAATGTTAGCAAAACTTGTAAGGCATACGGCAAGGTACCAAGTCGATGAAATTTTGGCTACTTTTGTATTCTCGCGTTTTCCGAAAATCAAACTAACTCAAGGCTTCACTATCAAAATTATCAATGTGGTATACCTGATTAATCCCCAAAGATAATGAGATCGATATGACAATGGAAGGAGTCACAGTTGTTAAAATTAATTATAAATGTTTTAATTATTAATTTTTTTGTCTATTTTAGTCCAAAATTATTTTTTTCTATCACTCGGGGGGGGGGATACTTTTCCAGGGGGGGGCAAGTGCCCCCCCTTGCCCCCCCCCCCCTGCGGGCGCCCATGTATATATATATATATATATATATATTTTTTTATATATATATGTTTGTTCGCTATAGGCACCTAAGCCGTTTGACTAATCGGGAAAAAAATTAAATGTATAAATCGGAAACGTACTCCAAAAGATAATTTTATTTTATGACTTATAATCATGAATGTGTTAATTTAAAACATTCAAAATGTTAGATCCAGCCATGCAAATTAAATATAACCTTACATAGCAAATGGCCATTTCCGTTCATTACTATGTTGAACTCGAGATTTACTATGTTGATCGCGAAGGTCTTATCGGGTTTTCCCAATTCTGATGCTATTTTTTTAATGTCGCGAGACCTTTTTTAAAAGTTACGCTCCGCAATTTGGCTTGGACAGTTGAATGGTGTACTTTTTAAAAATACTAGCGTATGACGTAATGACTATCAAATCATTTCTTTTTTCATTATACATGTTTGCACTATCCTTTTAAGTAAAAGTTACCAAATGTTTGAATTATTTAATGGATTCACGTCGCTATTGAGAATATCCTTTAACTTTAATAGGCGACGTTCTACACTCTATACATTAAATGATACGAGTTATAAAGTACAAGTAAAAAATGATTACTTCTAAATACAACTTTTATGCCTGTGCTAGGGTCAGTGCAACTGAACACACTATAGAAGAACAAAAGCTAAATACCGAAAGAAACATTCTGAATACTGTTTTATTGATACAATAAGCAAGAACAAAAATTAAATACCGAAAAAAATCGTTCTCACTTTAGTTTTATTGTATTGAAATATTATTTTCAACGTAGACTCTAAGTTTTTTTTATTATTTACCTTTTTATTGTTTAATATTTGTGTTGTTCTTTTTCCTTTTAGATAGTATATTATACTTAATTTAATATTATTAATAACAAGTCAACACAACTGTTCGCTACCAGAAAGCTTGACAGCAACAATTCTTATGCAAATGCCAGGGTCAGGGCGACCGAATTAAAAAAGTCTTTTAGAAAAACCGGACGAGTCTTTCGGCTCTTGTGTCTAGGGCGTAACGTTTAGGATTGAGTGATCTCGTCCGCGCTCCAGCTACCCCACGACACGCCGAAGGCGTGGCGGGGCGTGTAACAGGGAAGGTTCCCACAGGCCGGCGACCGTTCACTGCGGTTCCCCTAAGGATCATTATCGTGATGGCTCTCCCGTATACCTGCACTGTCACCCGGTAGCGCAAATCCTATACTATAAGTACATGTTCAAGCATCCAGGCACCGGGTGGTTCTCGAGACGGGAATGCAACGTCCATCGCTTCCTCCCCACCGAGGCCCCGTGTCTTCTCGGTAGTGCAATGGATCTCGGACCCGCTGCGGGGGCTGTCCCCCGCGCGATCGCCTGCCGGTGTATTCTTAATGGGAATGTATCGGCGGTTTACACATTACGCCAGTCTTTGAGGCCCACGGGTACAGTAGTGGGGCAGGGCGACCAGAAACAAGTAAAAAGAACAAAAACTAAATAAAGAAAAGAAACGTTCTCATTCCAGTTTTTATTGTATATATATATATATATATAATTGTATATTTTATTGCATATTTTTCTTTCTCTCTTAACAAAATACATTTTAATTAATCGTTTCTCCGTCATTTTGACGGGCATAACCACTAGTATATATATATATATATATATATATATATATATATATATATATATATGTACTAAGGGCTTGGTGGTAGTAGTTTTTCATTGATCTCTATAATCTAATCTTATTCTGTCTATAATCTTTTTCTGTTTCTTAAAAAGAGATTAATGTTAAATGATTCTTTGTTAGGGTTTATTTCTGTTAGTTGTTTTGACTTTGTTTTTGTTAAGAATTATTGAAGTAAAATTACTGTCGTGTTGACAATGTTATACATATTGTGATCCTTTGTCAAAAAATTCCTCTATCATTGTTCTCCATGCAACATTTGTGTGTTTAATTAATATTGTGGTTGTGTTTTTCCATTATTACTTTATATAACTTGTTTTTTTGTTTTTTTTTAAATACAATTGATATTGCTAGTTTCGAGATAATCAATATAATTTCTGGGCATAATTGTCTAGGGGAAAAACAATTACAATAATAGTAAAATTGTTTTCCAATATAAAAATACAAATCAATAGTATACCTATATGATTTATATAATGGTCAAATACATATAATTCAGATATATTGACAATAACAAGTGAAGTCACTAAAAATAATATTGTGCTTTGAAATGCTCCTATTCTAATATTATTTAAAATTAATGTTGCTATAGTAATAGTACAATGTTGTCTGATAATATTATTGACTATAATAACATAATTCTAATTATTGTGTACTGCCATTAACTGTAATGCCAATAGTATTGTGTACTTACAATACTAATAATAATAATAAAATATAATAATATTGTGTATTGTAATTGCTGAATAAAATAGTTGCATCCTATCTAATAATAATAAGATAAACAAGTCATAATAGAAAGGGCATACGTGTCTGGCTATACCTAATATATGTTGTCATTCATTATAAGAGTGTTGTACTATAACATTACTTTATAAAAATTGTGCTATACTATAAGGTCATAAATTTTGACATAATAAATAACAATGGATTCAAAAGTTAAATTACTTTATGATGAAGCTGAACTATTGGCACAAAAATTTGATATTACAGATAAAAAGGAATATCAAGAATTTGTTAAAAATAAAGTTAAGCAATTGAAAAAAGAATTAGCAGATAGAGAAAGAGATGAGCGTGCAGAGTTAAGGGCTCATGAAATTAAACAAAGAGAACTTGATAATGAAATTAAACAAAGAGAACTTGATAATGAAATTAAACAAAGACAACTAGATAATCAATTAAAAGAAAAAGAACTACAATTGAATAAAGAAAAAGAAACTCAGTTAAAAGAAACTCAGTTAAAATTGGAACATGAATTAGAATTGGCAAAATTACAAAGTAATAAAGTGGAACAAACAAATAATTAAAAAACTAAACATAGTGTTAGATTTAAAATGCCTCGTTTTGATGGAAAAGAGAAAATAGTAGATTTTCTAAATCTCTTTGAAGCAACTTGTAAAGGGTATGGGATCCCTGTTTCGGAATATTACACTCACCTTATCCCACAGATGAAAGCTAAGGGTAGAGAAGCTCTTGCTCATATTGATAAAGAGATAACTGACTATGCCATTATTAAAGAACAGTTCATTAAATTCTTTATTCACTCAGAAGATTACTATAGACAAAAATTCCATAATTTTATCTTGACTGATAAAATAGAACCTAGAGCTTTTGTGTCTGAAGTGAAAACATTTTTACTAACATGGTTAGACTTAATAAAAATAGATACTGTTATGGTCCTCTTTAGTATGATGACTATTATTACGACTCGTTAAATCGGATTCAATTTATATAGTTGTATCTTTATTAGAAGTCTCTAGATTCTGCTAATCTGTAGCCCAAGCTAGGGGTTCCTTGACTGACAGGTCTATGCAGTAATGTAGTTATATTCGTGATAATTATCTTCAACACCTTTCTCAACAATGATAGATCAAACAACTCCAGTTGTTGAATAAACAATTTTATTTAAATTGTAGACTCAATATAAACGATCAATAAATTTCATCAACTGATGGCAACATAAGTTTCAATAAAATGGCATATAATATACAAATCAATATAGCGACTTCACTCCACAAACTTTCAAACTGAACTAACTTTAAGGAGGTGGGGACTTTACAAAGAAAACTATCATCGAAGATTCTACAGGGTCTTAATACGCATTTTAACCTCTTTCTCTATAATTACTACGATCCAGAATTATCCTCCAATTTCCACGGGGTTGGACGAATTATTTTATTTAAACTGCCCTCAGGGCACAAAGGTCAAACCTTGGTCGCCTTGGACTCTGATACGCACTTGTTAAGAGGTCAATGCCTTACTACGTCATTCATTTATGACCGATATTCGTAACACCCCCCTCCTTCCACAGTTTTATAATTATTTCTTTTACATTTTAACAATACTAAAAAATGTTAATTTTAAGGAATAATTATAAAAGAAAATATTCCGGGGAAAACAATACAGTTCAATTGGATATCCCAATAATTCAATCGAACTGATAACAATAACATATAATATATGCAATATAAGTTCATCTTATCACATGGCTTAACTACAATCATTCAATCATCCAATTTTAATTCAAAACAATGGACAATTAAATTGTTTATCTAAATCTTGTATACAAGAAAAATACATAGGGTTAATTATTATACAATTTAATAATTTCCATTCCATTAACATTCCACGTTAATAAAAACTCTCCCGTCCATTTAATTATAAACTAATATCTTTTACAATTTGTAATTATACAACAAAAGAAAAAATCACTTAATGTCTATTCACACACGACTTATTTTTCATAAGGAGAAAAAAACGCTTTATTGAAGAACACTAGGCTTGACCTAATTACACAACAACACGATCATCGCCTCGACAATACTTTTTTTTCAAGCCTGTAGGCTGACTAACAGTAGACAACGGTCTGTGACGGGACACAGAAATTGAGGTCAATTCCGCACTCTCTCTCTCTCTCTTTTCCTTCCGATCACTCTCTCATTCCCTACATGTTTACATCGCTATGCAAATTTTTACCTATAACCGCTTTAGGTCAGAAATTGCTACGCGATTTAAAAAGTTATCTTTTTAATGATCATTATTTCACAACTATTATCTCAAAATTAAATTCATTTATTTTATTTTAAGAACATTAAACATAGTCTGTTCCAGAATTAAAATAGTTTATAGACAATTTCATTCAAAATAATTCAATCTTTCATTTTACCATGATCTTTCGACGTCATTATTTTCTTTTTTAAAAGAGTTCACAGCAGTTTTAAATTGAAACATTCTATCTTTCATGCAGACATGGATTTACTTGAAACAAATTTGGTTAATTTACTTAATTAACTATCAATCAAAGCAGATTATATTATCTTCATACAATCTTAGTACTAAACAGTAAGTACTTATTTTCTTTAGATTACATCAAAGACATTTCAAATACAATATTATTGAAGTACAAAAGATAAAAGATTAGAAGTTAAAGAGCATAGACTAATTTTTTTTCAGACAGAAATCAATTTAACAATTTTTACAAAACAATTTCTGGTCTGAATGATTCCATCTCCCAGCTTTTCAGTTATGGTAAGGTTGGAATCCATTGCTCTTTTCCATGTTCCACAAAGGTTTTATTCATAGGTTCTAGGTTCTCCTGTTACTTTCACAATGTTCAGGTCTACCCAGTCTTTTGATTGTCAGTACAATTCATTCAATATATTTTAACTAATGCAAAAAAAAAATAGATTAGTTTTACAATCTTGACATGAAATCCTTAATTAATAATACATTTGTTGAACATGGGTATGTCAACATTATAAATTCTCAACCATGAAATTCTCAATCATTCTGGTTTACAGTGTCAAGTCAGTGGCACATATCCTAAATTTATACAAAACAAGGATAAGTTTTATTTTACATTAGTTTCACTTCTGGTCTGCTTTTCCTGTAACAGTATCCTAAAAGTGAAAAATCATATATAATACATTTCTTGGAATTCTTTTTAGTCATAGTTCTGTCTTGCATCAACTATTTTTACCCTACATTATCATACATTCAATGATAATATAATAAATGAATAAATTCACATAGAAGAAATTTGCATACTGACTCAGTGCAATATTTCAACAACAGTACATAATAAAATAAATTTCCATAGTACAATCATAAACATTTCTCAATACTTTAGTGATAGAAAATTCTCTTTTCTCAAAACCATTTACATCTTTTTCAATCAAATTATCCTCTCTGCCAAATGTTTCAATTATCATTTCCAGAGTTTCTCAAACATATCTTATAATCAGTCCACATTTATAATGTCCTCTGATTTAGAAACCAATTCTGCGGCTAAAACTGATCTTTTTCTCTTATAGCAATTATTTTAAATGCTCAACCTAACAAGTTTGTTTAGAAATATCACACTATAATGATATTTACTCTAACAATACTTTTACTCAGTCCTTTTTCATCACAAGTAAGGGATTTAGTTTTAAAATAGTAAGTTTGGTAACTAACTATCAGTGAATTTGTCATTCAATTCATCCTGTACTCCAGGCATAAATTTTACAAATAAGAGTAACAATGTTAACAACATTAAGCTTATTCCAATTGTTTTCAGAAGGTAAGGCTTTATCATTTTCAAATGATATAATATTTTTGCCTTTCTTTCATCACATAACAATGGCATCTGCATGTGAGCAGTGTACAATTTTTTTCTAACAAAAACAGTTATGTCAGACAAAAAATGTATGTACTTATCTAGGTACTTGATCAGCCCAAGGAGGTCCAATTCGGTCTGCCATGCTTCTTGAAGTAGTTTGAGGGTCCTCGGACAGTGGGTCCAAAGATTGGTCCATAGGCTCCTCGACTTTCCGGATGGGATTCAGTTGACATCTCCTGCTCCAGGGATAAGTTCTTTAGGACTGGATTGAAGAGTTCCGAGGTGAAGTTGGTCCTTCGATCTGTCGGTATGGATTGTGGTAACCCATAGCTTTTGGTAGTTTCGGTCCAGCTCTCCGCACTCGTTTCTTCAGTGATGCTCCTCAAATCTTCATCTGTACCGGCAACTGCAGGTTTGCATTGTTGTTTGTTCATGCTGTGGTCTATCTGTTCATAGACATCAGTAGTAGGATTTTTTTTCTCGTCGACAGCTTTCTCATGCAACTGTAGCAACTCTGGGTCTACTTTCTGCTCAGCAATCAATTCATTTTGTGATGACTTCTTTGATTGATCATTTCCTTTCGGACAATCTTCAATCATGGAGAAAATAGTAGTATCAAGTTCCACTTCTTCTTCCTCTTTCTTCTCTCGTGGGAGAATTTCTTCTTTCTTTTTCTTTTCTTGTGAGAGAATTTCTTCTTTCTTTTTCTGTGGTGTCATACCATTTATGACATCACCTACAGGATAAAGTTCTTTTTCTTTTCCTGTCTCCACAATAGGACTAGGGTCTGGATTCTCCTTTACAATCAGTTCAGGTCTCACCCTCCCTTTCGCCAAATCATTTGCTAGGATAACAGATATGCCCTCAACAGGAAGTTTTGATATTACTCCAACTGTCACATATCCTGTTACCAAGTCAGATGCGAGGTATATCCTATGTAGAGGTATTTCTTCTTTCCATTCAAAACCTCTCAATAGGACAGTCTGTCCTGTCAATGTATTATCATTCAATGGTAATACATCTTTAAGCAGCAGGGTTAATGATGCCCCTGTGTCTCGTAATATGTTTACGGACTTCAGTGGTCCTTCCTTTTGTAAGGCCACACAACCTTCACTAATGAACGGTTGAAAACTGCACAGGGTCTCTGTGTCAATTTTATTCTTCCCTTGACCATGACTTTCGGGTGTTGTTTCATCTTTCGATGACTTCAGACTCTTGTTCGAGTCAAAAATACTTTGGTCTACTTTTTCGTCTCTGTGGACTTGGACAACCAATCCAATAGTAGCCATTCTGTATTTATAATCAGGATATTTATCCTCATTGTCTTCAGTTGTAGATTTCTCTACCTTCTGACTTTTGCTCTCAGGCAAATCCACCCTCAGTGTTTCTGGTTTAGAAGAATCTTTCTTCGAATTCAGTTCGTTTGTATTTTCGCTTTCTTGTACATTCTGTTTTGGTTTATGGCTAGCGCACATTACCACTTTATTAGGTCTTTTATCTTTCCTTATGCTCCAACAGTCTTTAATGCTATGTCCTGTTCTTTTACAAAAAGTACATTGGACGTTTTTGTTGACAGGTTTCTTATTCACATCATTTTGTTTCACAAAATGCTCTTTTTCACGATGTTTTTGTGGTGTGTTTTCTGCTTGCCGTTGTGCCCTATTAAAATTCTTTTCACCAGCTGTCCTATGACACAGTGTATATTGTTCCGCTAAATCAGCAGCCTTATGTGGGTCAGTGATGTCACGCTCGGATAAATACATTCTTACATCCGGCCTCACTTTGTTAATAAAATCTTCTAAGAGAATGATATCTTTCATTTCTTTTAATGTGGAGATATTTCTAGATTTTATCCACTGATCCATTAACTTTTCTTCTGCTCGAAGGAAGTCTAAGTGTGTTTGGTAAGGGGACATTGTGTACTGACGGAACCTTTTCCGATAACTTTCCGGTATTTGGTTATAGGCTTTTAGTACAGTGTCTTTAATGACTTCATAATCATTTAATTGTTCCTCTTTTAACAATAGAACACAATCTCTTGCCCTTCCCTGAGTAAAAGCTGTTCTGACTAATATTCCCCATTTATCTTCTGGGAACTTAAAATCTCTGCAAGAAATTTCAAAGGTCTGGAAGAAATTAGCTATTTCACTTTCTTTATCAATGTAGGTAGGGACTAGCTTTTTCCATCTGGCCATCTCTACATCATTATGAGATTCTTTTTTAGTAGCTCCTATTTTCGCCAGTTCTATTCTTTCCTGACTTTCTCTTTGACTTTTATCTGCTGTGTCAACACACTTCTGGATGGTGTAGTCTCAGTAACTTCTATCTTCAAGATCTCAGCGATCTCTTTTAACTTCTTTATTGATAAAGTTTTCAGAACTTCTTCTTCTGGATTTTCAATAAATTCCATTCTTTAGTTAAGAGATTTATAAAGTGGTAAATTTTTCCAACTTACGTTTTTCCAATCGGAAGAATAAATTCAGCGTTATTAGACTTGCTCAGTAGGTCACGGCTTTACACACACAACACAACACAACTTGAATATATGCTTCACTATACAACTATATCGGACGCAAGACCGCAAATTGTTATGCACGTCTCTATGATGATGACTATTATTACGACTCGTTAAATCGGATTCAATGTATATAGTTGTATCTTTATTAGAAGTCTCTAGATTCTGCTAATCTGTAGCCCAAGCTAGGGGTTCCTTGACTGACAGGTCTATGCAGTAATGTAGTTATATTCGTGATAATTATCTTCAACACCTTTCTCAACAATGATAGATCAAACAACTCCAGTTGTTGAATAAACAATTTTATTTAAATTGTAGACTCAATATAAACGATCAATAAATTTCATCAACTGATGGCAACATAAGTTTCAATAAAATGGCATATAATATACAAATCAATATAGCGACTTCACTCCACAAACTTTCAAACTGAACTAACTTTAAGGAGGTGGGGACTTTACAAAGAAAACTATCATCGAAGATTCTACAGGGTCTTAATACGCATTTTAATCTCTTTCTCTATAATTACTACGATCCAGAATTATCCTCCAATTTCCACGGGGTTGGACGAATTATTTTATTTAAACTGCCCTCAGGGCACAAAGGTCAAACCTTGGTCGCCTTGGACTCTGATACGCACTTGTTAAGAGGTCAATGCCTTACTACGTCATTCATTTATGACCGATATTCGTAACAATACCAAAAATCCTAATGAAATTATAGAGATCATGGTTGTTGATAAAGTATTAGAACAAGCTTCTAAACCAATGTTTACTCACATTATGGAAAAAAAAGTAAAGACTGTGGAAAATTTGACAGATGCTATCTCAAATTTTAAAGATAGTCACCCTAATGTTGAACTAACTAAAAAAAATCAAGCATTAAATACAATGCAACATAGAAGTAGGAGTTATTCACCTCCTAGATCAAGACATAATAATCAGATTGTAAATAGAAAAAAATATGGTAATCAACCAAAATCAAATAATTACAGATGTACTTTTTGTAATGGAACAAACCATTCATCAGAAAATTGTTATAGAAATAACAATGCAAGAAGTAGGAATTTCAATTCAAACTTCAATAGATCAAATGTTGATAACAGACATTTTCCAAATCAAAATTTGATAACAGACATTTTTCAAATCTAAATTTTTCCAATTTTGATAACAGAAATTTTTCAAATCAAGGTTTTTCCAATTTTGATAACAGAAATTTGCCAAGTCAAAATTTCTCCAACCACAATACTCCAAATAAAAATTTTGGAAGGCAAGATTTCCCTAACGATCAAAATAGACCTAGATGCAATTTTCAAAATAAAAGGAATAAAGGGAATACAAATAATCCCACATCTCAAACAAATAATGTAATCTTTGAAAACAGAGGTCAACTAATATTATTTTTTTCCTGCTTATGTAGAAAGAAAGGGTACTTATTGTTTGAGGGACACGAGTAGCAGTATAATATGCGTGGATGAGATTATAATTCCCAATCAGAAACCCACAAATATAATACGAGTGGATACCATAAAACTAGGAAATGGTTCTACTGTAAATTGTCCTGTCACTATCATAGAAATTGATTCTCCTTGGCTTACAGGCAAAACAGAGGCTGCTATATTAAAAAACTGTGTTGCCCCTCTTATAATTGGTAATGCTTTTAATGTCAAACAAGATAATAGTTTTGACATATTTCAGAAATGGATGAATCAAAAATCCACTGATTTAAATTTAAAACCTATTCTGTTAAATAATGAAAAGTTAGTAGATTTACCAGAACAGGAATTTTAACCTGCTCTACAAACTTTAAATTTTTTACAAACACTAGGAAAATCAGAAAATAATATTCTCCATGAGACAGCAAATATAGACATATCCATAAACAATGAAAAGGATAATCTCATTCCCAAATGGAATGGAACAGAAAAACTGGAACAATATGTGAACAAATTTGAAGATCAATGTGAAATAAATAAAGTGCCAAAACAATTGCATGCTATTTCACTGTGTAAACATTTAGAAGGTCATAAACAAATATTTAACATTGCTAAAAAAGCAAATAACTGATTTTCCTAAAATGAAGACTGAAATATTAGCATACATTGATAGTCCTCATAAAAAGGAAACTCAAATAAATAAAAGGGAAAACATCAATTCAGTAAACATGCCTTTTGATGAACAACTCTCAAAACAGAACAAAAAAAAGATCAGTACATAGTTAAAATAGTATCAGAGATTGAAAAAGGTCATTCTAAAAACAAAAACATGAAACTAATAAATGGTAGAATAGATAGCAAATTAGATGTAACACAAATTGTTATACCTTAATCACTAACCATAAAAGTTATGCAAATTTCGCACAACAATTCTTTATCAGGTCATTTAAGTACTAGAAAAACATGCTGTAAAGTTAAAAACAATTTTTGGTGGCCAAAATTAGTAAAAGATTTAAAAACTTGTATCAAAAGTTGTACTACATGTCTGAAACACAATCTGAAGCATGCCAAACATAAAGCTCCTTTACAAATGACTGATACAATAGACAAGCCATTTTATAAAATTGCAGTTGACATAATTGGTCCAATGAAACAAACTAAAACTTCTAAAGCAAAGTTTGCATTATGTAATAGACATGGGCAGTAGGTGGATTGAAGTTGTACCTTTAAGAGAAATAACTGCTGAAAGGGTCTGTAATGCGTTGTTACCTATCTTTTGTAGATTCGGATTTCCTAAGATCATTTTAAGTGATAATGGAACTCAATTCAAAGCAAACCTAACTCAAGTGTAAGTTGCTATTTAGTAACTGTTCAACACTTTCACTAACAATCTCTTCGAGGCTTTGACAAAGTTAATAACTCTCTCCAGGAACATAAAAATATATAGATAACTTTTCATGTGAATTTCCATGCACAATGATATATATATATTCACTCAATAGCATTGCAATTTACATAATAGAATTTACAGAATAGATTCACTGAGATCTCCAATATTATATCCATTACAAAATATCCACATAAAAAACGTCAGCTCTTATCACCTCAAAAGCTGGATGCCCCCTACTGACTATGGTCGAGTCTCGTAACCTTCCCTACCGATCTTCTCTAACCTTTTTTTCTTCAACACGTGAATTAACAACAAATCAGTAAACTGCGCAATAACTATAGTCTTCAATGTCATATAATAAATATAGTCTGTTTCTTCTATTTAAGATCAAGGTTTACTCTTCTTTACATTGGTTATCTCTTTTTGACCATAGACTATTTATTATGTTCTATTTCAATCACTGACATCAAGCTTTTACTCAAATGTTTAATATCACACAAATTTTTAGTTCCATATACCATCCAGAATCTAATGGAATGATTGAGAGAGCTAACCAAACAATTAAACAGATGATAGCTAAAGTGAGTGAGGAACATCCATTTGAATGGGATGATTACCTACCTGCTATTTTTTTTGCCTATAGACAATCTATACATGAAAGTACATGTTTTTCACCATTTGAATTAGTTCTTGGTAAAAATCCCAATGGACCATTGGATAATTTTAAGTCACAATTGTTAGGCATTAAAGATACAAAAATGTCACCATTTGACTTAATAAATAAAACAGAAGAACATATGAAAACAGCTTATGAATTCGCTGTCAAAAAGAATCAAGAAATAAAATCTAAAACTTTAAACAGAGAAAATGTTCATAAGAATATAAGAAAATTAGAAGTTGGTAATAAAGTACTTGTTTATTTACCAATTGGTACTGGGAATAATATGGAACGGAAAGGTCCTTTTGAAATAGTACATAAGCTATCTGATGTAACTTACAAAGTAAACATAAATGATAAAGAAAAAATTGTTCACATAAACAATTTAAGAGCTTATGATGAAAACCAAATACATGAAACTGAGTCAGAAAATAGAAGCAAAGTAGAAAATAACAATATTATAATTTTTGAAGATCAAAATGTTAAAAACATTTTAAACATTGACTATGTTTGTGGTATAACCACAACACCAACTAATGAAATAGATCAAATTCAGTTAGAACATATTGAAAATGAAGAAGTTAAAAACAGCATTGTAAATTTATTAAATAAATTTAAAACAACAATAACAGAGAAACCAGGTTTACCAAATGTCATTGAACATAAAATAGAGCTAACTGATTCAAAACAATTTAGATCAAAAGCATATAATATTCCTCAAATGCTAGTTGAAAAAGTAGAAAAATAATTAGACCAACTCATAGAAAGTAAGATTATAGAAAAATCTATGTCTCAGTACTCATCACCCATGGTGAATGTTAGAAAAAAAATGGTTCTATTAGATTGTGTTGTGATTATCGTAAAATGAATAAAGTAACTATAATTGATCAGGAAGGTTTGCCTAATATAGACAATATCATTAACACTATGGCCACAGGTAAAATATTTACTACCATAGATTTAACAAGAGGTTTTTGGCAAGTACCTCTTGATAAAAAATCAAAAGATTATACAACTTTTATCACACATAAAGGCATATTTATCTGGAACGTGATGCCCTTCGGTCTCGTAAATAGTACTGCAACATTCACAAAACTGATGAGAAATATTTTACCACACAAAAAGATTATAGTTTACTATGTGGATGATATTTGTATTTTCACAAATACTTGGGATGAACACTTAATTCTTTTAGAAGAAGTGTTACAAATATTGAGAGACAATAACTTAACTGTATCTCCATCAAAATTACAAATAGGAAAAACTGAAATTGAATTTCTAGGACATAAATTTTCAAATGACCAGGTCAAGCCAACACAACACTTACATAAGAAAATATTAGAAATACAAACACCTAAAACAAAAAAGCATGTAAGAGCTATACTTGGATTATTCAACTATTATAGTAAATTCATTCCAAACTATAGTCAAATAGTCAGACCTATAATAGATCTAACAAAAAAAGTATCAACCAAATTTGGTACATTGGACTGACCAATGTGAAAAATCATTTAAAATCTTGATAGATGCATTTTCTAAGTAACCAATATTAGAAACAATTCAAAAAGATGATGATATCATTCTAGCTTGTAATGCCTCAAGGTCAGGTCTAGGTGCTTGTATTTACAAAAAAGTGATAGTAGACTCAGAAATAGTATATAAACCTGCCTTTTATGTAAGTCGTGCACTGACTAAAAGTGAGAAAAACTTTAGTATTATAAAATTAGAGGGTTTGTGCAAAGTGTATGCAGTACTAAAGTTTCAATACTATTTGTTAGGTCGTCAATTCACAATTCTCACAGACCATAAACCACTGGTGAATTTTTATATTTCTAATGTAAATAACAAAAGAATAAACAAATATGCATTACTAATATCAGATTACAAATTTCAGATAAAAAGTATTGTAGGGAAAGATAACAATTTACCTGATGTGATGTCAAGACTATCGATACACATCACTGACATACAATAAATTATCTCAGTATTACTAAAGTTCATTAGACAACACAAAAAGATAATTGTCTATGGCTAACTGTCAATATAAACATTAGACATCATTCTTTTTGTCTTTTGATTATTTTGTACCTATGAATTTGTTTTTGTTTGTACATATATTAAATGAATTGTTGTATGTATTATTACATGATTTAGTATATGCATTAATTAACATTAAAATATTTTTTTTCATTTGCTGATTGTAAACAATTTTCGTATAAAAATAATAATGAATTATTATTTTTTTCCTGTAGAGGAGGGTAATGCTATGCAGGTGAAATGACTCATGTAAATCAATTGTAATATTAAGACAAGTAAGCGTTATACAACATAGATAAAACTAATATTGGGTCTTGAATAAAAAATTAGAATCTCGCTTGGTAAAACGGAAGTGGTCACATGATCAAACACGCTGGTTTAATTTAGTCTCTCTCAGAATCTTGTAGCGCAAGGATGGATAATCATCATTGGGATGGACTCAGAAATATTCACTATAATTCTTGAACTTGTAATATTATTTCATTGATGTGAAACGTTAATTGTGATTTATGTGAATTAATTATAATATGCTGCAGAGGAGTGTTCCTTTCATTTATTTATAAATTGAAAGTGTGGTTTAATTCATCTGTCGATGTCAGACAGCATAAGTAAGGTAAAATACTATTTTATAAAATATAATAAATAATCCGAAGAGACTGGAAATTATTGTATAATGGGAAAGACAAGATATAACCCATTAACAGTAACCATTAAGGCCACAAACAAACGGCGCAGGTTGACATGGTTCGGTCATTTTTTGCGGCATAAACAATCTCCCAAAATCAATCCTTCACGGCACTATAGAAGGTGAACGTCAGAAAGGCCATCGGGGAAAATGCTGGTTCGACAATATAAAAAAGTGATGGCGAACCTTTTTGAGGCCGCGTGCCCAAAGTGCAATACAAGACCAACTTATTTCTTTCAACGTGCCAACACAGCAATTAAAACAAAATACTGAGGTTTTACTTCAGAAAGAAAACAAACAGCTCATACAGTTGTCCGAACTAATTAACATCTTTTGTCCAAAAAGAATAACAAATTAACAGATCTTTGACGGATACAAACAGTCTTTTATATAAAAAAACGAACTGTAGTAAATGAAAACATTATTAATACATTACAATTACAGTTAACTATGCATTTGGCATGATTTTGCATAGTAAATGTGATTTTTGCTGTTGTGTGCATGCTGATAATTTGTCAAGCCTTGGCTTATACTCCGTAACTTTCAGAGCGATATATGCAGCAGTCGGGTCATCTGTCAGTCTGTTTCTATCAGATTTGACATAATTTCAAGTTGAAAATAACAAAATAATTGTTCACAATCTAAGATGACCCAAACAAAGTAAGAAGTACAATTCTAAGTCCTTTCATCGACTTGAAATTATTTGGCAGAAAATTCCACACTTTAAGGATTTCATCATCAGAGCCACCAACTGTTCTGTCCTTTGCCATCCGTTCACACTCTTTATCTTCTCAAGTGTTTCACGCAGATAATATAATTTTTTGTTTCAGATAGAGCTTTCTTGAAATTCCATAAGCGCCATTTCCAGATTTCCTAAATCTAACTACAATACGCAGGAAAGATCAAGTTCTTCAAATTTGGCTTTAAAATAGCGAAGTAAGAAGTAAAAAAACAGTGGGCTGTCTCCGTCTTACGGAACTTTACAAATCTATTACTGAAATTCTCATTTGCAGCTGCTACAATGCTACAAAATTCATTGTAGATTTCCTGATGGCTTGTAGGTTTGTTGGTAAATATTATAGCATTCTGTAAATGCATGTTTAATTTGAAAAATATTGAGCTGCCCACGTTGTAGATCTCTTTCTAAAACATGCAGTTTTTTTTTTAATGTTGTACTATCACAAGACATCATTTCTGATGTTTATCCTGAACCTAGCAGTTTTTTATTCAGTTTATTGAAGTGTGATGTAAAATCTGTAAAAAAAACAACAACATGAGGTTGGTAAGCCAGACTATATCAGTGAGCTGTTGATAATCCTGCCCTTTTTTAATCATAAACAGCCAAATTTCATCCAAGCATACTAAAAATTTCTCCAATACTCGTCCTCTGCTCAGCCACCTGACATTATTCTACATGACTAGAGTATTATACAGGGCCTTGACCTCATCAAGAAGTGAGGAAACTGTCGACAATGAAGAGCACGAAACATGATGTAATTGACCATTTTTGTGACATCTTTGAGGATATCATCTATTTTCTTGCTGCTATTCTTAGCACAAAGAGCTTCTTGGTGTATAATAAGCTTACAGTGAAACTGAACGACTCTGTGTTTGGCTTCTTTATTAAAGAACTGTATGAAACCAGATGCCTCCCGCACCATGCAAGGTGCCCCGTTACTAGTAACTGAAACAACTTTTTCTGGTTTTATATATTGTGCCAAAAACGCTTCCATAACAGCATTGTGGATATCTATCCCCTGTGTTCTTTCAGACAAAGATAACAATTTCACCAGCTATTCTCTCAAAATGTCACCAACTGCATAACGCAAAATTACCACAAGCCTTGCATTATTATTTACATCTGTGCTTTCATCCAAGCATATCGAGTGTGGTTTATTTAAAAGTAAAATAAAAAGAACAGCGGCTCATCGTCGATCCGACAAAATTGCATTTTTAAATCGAGGATCCCATCCCTAGCGGTGTGGTCATAACTAAGCTGTTCCATACTTGGTACATGCCCGCGTGCCCACAGAAATGGTTCTGCGTGCCAGCTGTGACACGCGTGCCATAGGTTCACCTTCGCTGATATAAAAGATCGGACAATAATGCAAATGACTGAACTATTGACAGCCGCTCAAGATATGCAAAAATGGAGAAAGACGGGTGTTTGCTTCTCATTAACAGGGCCAGCGATAGTCTCAACAAATAAACAACAACATTCATTCGGACTGCTGTTTTAACTAATGGACTAATAAGTAATATTTTCAAAATATCGCTTCTTATTTTCTAATAAGTACGCGACATGTCTATAATACTTTTAATCTGATCATCTTATTAAAGGCTAAACATATTTAAAACATAACATATATATACAAAACATATTATTCAGCAATTTTAGTAGGTCCTTTTTAAAAAAACAATCATATAACGTGAAAAATATACTTTCTTTATCATTGTGTTTTAAATACTTTATATTGTAATAGCGTATTTATTTTAGTCTTAATAGTTCTTTCAATAAGCAGTTAACATAAGCTTTATAATCCACATACATTATATATGAAAACATTATACAGTTATATAAGTTCAGTATACACACAAAAACTATATAAAATCTATAAAATTTATTATTTTTACAGATTTATTTTAATTATTAAAATTCACTCGAAATAATGGAGAGGACAAAGAGAAATCGATAAAAATCTACAACAGTATCTTACCTGGAGTGTACAAGACAGCAGAAATCATTAACGATCAATGCAGAAGGTAATACAAAGAACAGTTTGGTAGATATAGGGATGAAAATCTCACATGCCAACATCCACATCAAGAAAAGAAATATCTAATCAGTGATAGGCTGTGGCGTAGCCAAGAAATGGAGTGGGTGCACAAAAGATGAAACATGCTTCTTTACTTTTTTTTTTTTTTTTTTTTTAAGGAAGCCTATTTTTTTAAATATATTTTTTTTTCAAAAGCTGTTATATTTTATTTTATCCACACTTTATTTTTTAAAGTATTGCTTAATGAGATGATAATTTAATTCAGAGTCAATAGATTGGCATTGTGATGCATTTACGGTATTTTTATTTTACTTTTTATTACATACAACTCTAATATAATAATAAAAATAATACATATATTTAAATTGCGCTCCCAACAAACACAATGTAAGCTGAAAGCGCATTTAACATTGAGAAACAATCTACTTAGAACACGGATATAATCCCTAGGGTAAAAAAATATAAAGATAACTAATAATTTAGTAATTATAAACTTTAAAAACATATGACCAATCAAATAAATGTAGCAATCAATTAACCGTCCAGATATAAAAGTAAAACAGTAGGATCTAAAAAAAAAGTTAAATATTATAACAATTTGTTTTCAAGTTCTTTTTAAAAGTGACGATAGAGCTTGTTCGCCTGAGTTGGATGGGAAGCTGATTCCATACTTTAGGTCCAGTCCAGATATTAAGAAAGTTCTAAGAGCAACGGTAATGAATGAAAACAAAGGCACCTCCAAAAGTGAGGAGTCGGCAGAACGAAGTGTAATGTGTGGAACATAAAAGCTTGATTATCATTAGATCTTTGACATAGGACTGCATCTCGTTGTTATGATGGCAAAGTAGCGTCACTTTGTATTCAATTCTGGCTTTTACAAGGAGACAATGGAGCCGACGCAGGAGAAATGTCGCAGAATCACGCCCTGACTTACGCATGTCCAATATAATATCAGTTTATGAACGTTGTATACAAAAAAAAAGTTTACATAGACCTGGTAATATTTTGGTTGTAAGGGGATTATGAAGGAAAATTATTGTTAGTCATCTAACGGTCAATGACAGGGGCCGGCAAATGTTCTATATTTGTGTGTCAATGTAGGACTTATTGCTCCGTCAGCGTGCTAAGTACTATAGAAGTGACTTTTGTGGGTCTTCCGCGCGCCAATGAAAATCGAACTGCGTGGCAATTGTGGCTGGCGTATCGTAGGTTACCGAAGCCTGGTTTAAGGAACTATGTTCCATATTACTTTTGTTATGTATTATTAAAGCCATATCTATAACTATAAGGCGCGAGGGCTTGATTATCAGTAAAAAAAAGTATCATGTCACACGAAATTGATCCAGAGGGCTGGTGGAACAACGTTCACCAGCATAACAGCATAGCCGACATAACCTGTGATTGTGTGGCCAGCACAATGCACAGCCGCTTTCACTCTACCCCAACGAAAGTCAGGTACCCATCGGAGCTTGGTAGACTCAGGGAAACCCTCCAAACCCGGGAACAAATCCTAGCCTTCACCTAGGATTCTAACCCAGGACCATCCGTACGGCAGAGCAACGCACAACCACTCAGCCACCGTGCCTTACCGTAAATATTAGAGTCACCCCATTTTTTTAAACCCCATTTTTTTAAACCCCATTTTCTCCATCTACCATTAGCACTCAGATTTAAAGACGCTAGTAGTCCGCCTAGGTGTTTTCTTTTTTTCAATTCAACCTGTCCCCCCCCCCTCCGAACATAAACGATAAACCACTTAGAGAAGTCCATTTGTTAGGTGTCAGAGTCAGTTTGAAATGAATGACATTGAGTGCATTGTATAATAAACATTTCCCCACCTTAAACACCTGAATTCTTTAATTAAATTTAAAACCGTAAAGCCCTCTAGTTATAGCTTATCAAATAAATTAAAAAAATACTTTACAACTCACAGGTTGACTGACATTTGCACGTGAGCACCCACACACTAACTCACTCGTACGTTTGTTGATCTACACGCTACACAGTCGTAAAGACCAAGTGAAGAGGTTTTTCTCAAAGGAACAAGATTTGGAATAGCCTCATAAGGTTGTGACGTTTGAGAAGTGAACAAAATAAATAAATAAAACTCGACGCTATAAATCTATATTTAACCATTTTCTTAAAAACAAGTAACGGGAAAAGATTCAAAACAAGTGGCAATAGATTCAAAACACGTGATAATATTCATTTTTTCTTAGTCGAAATCCTTTCTCTTACGTCACTTTCCTATGTTGCCGGAAATAAAAACACCTCAAATGGCTACGATATTTGGATTTTTCCTCCGAAAAACACACACACATTTAAGTGCAAATATTGTACTTGTAAGTGATGCATGACTTGGTGTGAAGTTATAAGGAATAAGTTTGTGCAATAGGTGCGATTAATGAGTAACTAGGAAATGTGTGTTTGACGTCATGTAATGTTTACTTGGGAGAGAGAGATGGTAAACAAGGACAGAGTGTATGTTAGGCCGTGGAAGAGTGATGTCTCTGGTCTTGATGTGATAGTAGTAACGAAGTACAGAAGTGATGTTGCTATAGGATATATTGATTAAAGTTGTTATCTACAACCAAAGGCTTCATCAAGTATTGTTCAAGTTTAAGTTATGTTACTACTGTTATGAAGATCTCTTTGTTACAAAATGGTGGAGCAGCAGAAATCAAGACCAGAATTATAGAGAGACACATCACAGAGCCTACTTTATATACAGTTGTTGGAACTGTTAGAAGTTGACCTGCCTGCCTGTCTTGGAGGAGGTAACTTTAGGGAATCTACCATTGATTACCCTGTGAGTCATGGTATATGACTGTGGCTGTATTTGCTGAACTGTGGAAGTATTTTTCTAGCTCTGGAGCTGATGTACTGATTTATTTGTGGTGCTATTAGTGAGTTGCGGAGTCGTGGAGCTACACTGTGGAACAGTAGAATTGAGGAATTGTATTGAAGCTGATAAACTGTGAAATCCGAAGCTGTTCTGGTTATGAATCGTCCGAAGCTATCCTGTACTGAAGTCAAGTTCTGAAGTCTATCAAGGTCGTCGTTACAGTTTACCACTATACTATCGCCTATTGACAGTTGTAAATGCTCGTGTGAACTTTTTGGCATAGTAAGCGGGCGTCCTTGCATCGTTGCAACCGCTGATATAGGCATATAACGTCTGCAGAGGGTATATCTTTGCATAGACTATTTGGTGCCGGATACAGTAACTTTCTTGCTAACTGTTTGCTGACTGTATTCAATACGTCGGTGGAAGGTATTCAAGTTCATACGCAAGGTCGACACAACGGTTACCGGAAGATTGCAAGTTGGAGCAACGGTTACCGGAAGATTTCAAGGTTGGAACAACGGTTACCGGAAGATTTCAAGGTTGGAGCAACGGTTACCGGAAGATTTAAAGGTTGGGAAAGGACATTTGAAGCTGATCCGTTGGGAACTAAAGAACATTTGTCTTTGATCTGCCATCAAGGTCGAGGACGACGGACGTGATACAACGGACGTGGATACTCTTGGATTGGAGGATCATAAGTTAAGTTAACATTTTATTTAACTACTTATCTGATCCTAACTATTTCTATTTATTTGTATTATGTATTTTGCGGGCGGTTGGATGGGATTGTCGTGAGGCCACATAGTTTATATCTGGGTGACCCCATGACAATGGAACTCTATTAGGTTACTTGTATGTATTTTTCTTCATTGGGGAAATTCGTCCTTTGGAAAAAGGATTGTGCGGACTTAGACTGTGGGTTTGAGTGGGCTTCCCAACGAATTAAAGTATATGTTATTCGTTTAGTTTGTTAGCGTGCTGGTATCTTGTTTTGGGCTGTTTTGTTTATCGATTTGTGTCAAAACATTAAGTATAATTTACTTGTTTGTATTCTTCTGTCTTTCTTCTTAACTATCTATATATATATAATTTTTTTTTTGCTTTATGATTTATTTTATGTATGCTATTATGATATGATATGCAATATTATACATGCACATATATTCGTAAGTATTGGTAACTTATGTTGATATCTTGGTGGTAATGAATTACCTGTGAGTATTGTGTAGTGTACTCTAAAGTTTGTGCACTGAAGATTTAATTGCATCCATTTCTGCACACGTATAGGTTATTGAATTTTCTTTTTAGTATATACTTTTTAGTATAGTATAAATAGCGATAATGTCGGACATGGATCCGTTGAGGCTATGGGTGGACATTGCCAAGAGCATGGGATTGAAAGGGGATGCCCTGGGTGATTTCTTGGAGAAAAAAGGGCAGGAGTTTAAGGAAGCGAAAGAGAAGGAGATACAGAGGGAGAGAGAAGATAGGGAGAAGGAGATACAGAGGGAATTGGAAAAAGAACAAAGACAAAGAGAAGAGAGGGAGAGAGACAAAGAGAGAGAGCATGTATTAAAAATGAGGGCACAGGAACTAGAAATAGAATTGGCTAGGCAGCGTGCAGCACCAGTGCATAATACTAATGAACATAATGGTGCGATAAAGAACATTTTGATACAACCTTTTGATGCTAAGACTGAAAGCATTGAGAAGTTTATAAGAGTCTTTGAGACTCACATGAAGATGGTAGGAGTCGCTGAGAACCAGTGGAGCATCCACTTATACCAGGCTATGAGAGGGGGCGCGCGTGAGGCACTCGCGTGTATAGAGAACTCTGAGGGATTAGCTTACAGTGAGTTAAAGAAAAAGTTGTTAGTATACTTTAATAAGACTGAAGATTACTACAGAATACAGTTTAATACAAAAACAATGGGGACTATGCACAAGTCCTTAGAGATAGAAGTTTGGTCACGTGATACGGTTTAGACTAAGAAAAAACATGGCGGTTTACACATCTTGGAATAGAGAGAAATGATTCGTACAAAGATCATTTTAAGACATTCTAGATTATTGTGGTGTCTAAATCAGCACACAGGCTTGTGATAGCGACTCACGTACAAGTAATAAATAAGGGCCAGGCTTTGTTTAAAGAGTACTTGCTGATAGACATTAATTTTAAACTACTAGATCTAGACTAGTCGAGACAAGTTATGAGTTATGAGTTATGTTATGAGAGATTTTCTGGTTTACGACAGTTTAGGCTTACTATTCATGAATGATTGGAAGTAGCAATAAAGAAATGGTTTGCATATAATGTGAGCAGTATAATTGACGATTCACGAAAGTAGGTGTTCTTTTTTTTTATTTTCTTCCATTTTTTTTTAAAGTTCCCTGCCTTGTCCCATTCTCAAGCAACTTCAAATATCATAGACTGACATAGACTCATAGTGATCATGAGTCTTACTAGTCATAGTCACTCATAGAACTCATAGTGTAGTCATAGTCATAGAGTTATACTCATAGGACTCATAGCATAGGCCTAATAATAATCGCCATTTAGGGCATATGCTTAGAATGGGCTAGCCTAATATCAGTATTAATAGTTAAAGTAAACTGGCTTAGCCATTCCATATTAGTAATATTCTAATATGTTGGCTGGCTGTTCTCTTCTTTTAACTGATAATATTTTAATATAATAATTAATAATAGGCCTAAGTCCTAAGTGATATATGTGTACTTCTATTTTAAAATTATTTGAATTATTTTATTAAAATTCATTTATCATTTAGGCTACTAACTACTATAAGTAGGCCTATGAAGTATGATGATTTATAATTAGGATCAGGGTTACCTTGTTTCACATATAGTCATATAGCAGCCTACATTCTACATATTAGACATAATATAATATATAGGCCATATATTAATTCAGGCTATTTTAGACCTTGGCCTAACTAATTCAGTAATTGTCATTGAGATTAGGGCTAATAAGCTTATATTTGTCAATTTGCATGCTTGAGCTTTTATATAATTATAGTGTAGTAAGTAGTTGGCTATTATATTACTATACTATGACCATACTATATATGATGCAATTTGCAATACTGTTTTGATTAATCTCACAACTCGATCATTATAAGTAAATTGAAACATGCAGGACTCGGGCAGATAAAGTAAAAGTATTAAATATACCAATGTAAATATTGATTCTTGTTTAGCTAGTAGTCTGTAGCATATAGGCAAAATGAATTAAAAACCAATTTAATATTTTGGTGTGATGTTATTTATTATAATGATAATAATAATATATCAATCATTAAAGTATAGTTTATAAAATTAATAAATGTATAGACTACTTGGATTCTATTAGGGATACAGTTCCCTTCAACAACTGAAAATATGTTTCATCTCCCATGCCCATATGCATATATATTCTACCAATGCTATAACTATAAGTAAATTATTAATTTTTTATGGTTGCATTGTCTCATTCTTTTATTTACATTTTTCATTTATATTTAATTATTTAATAATATTACTGTACCCGGTATGATGTTATTAAATTAACAATATTTAAGGATAAAATTGAAATGGTATTTATTAATAAAGTAATTGTTTTTAAAAATAAAAAAATAATAACAGAATAAACAGTTTAATGATTGAAATGTAGACCTAATTTTATTCTCTCAATACCTAAGTAAACTAAAGGACATGCATTTCTGTGTTACCGGGTATTAAAAATTAACATAAAATATTTTAACGTTTATTTGTACTGGTATTGAAGTAAAAAAAATTGCCTGACATTATATATTTGATGAAATGTTATTTTCTTTTCTCCTTTGATATTAGGTCATTGAAGTTGAAGCAGAATGTGAATGAGGAATAAAGTCAACTTGTTGCAAGCCCATATTAGGACTTATGGATGCAGTGGAAGGCACCCATAGACCACATTCATGCATTACATCAGTCTACAACAAATTAAAGTATCCCATCTGACCGAATTGATCCATGGATCCTGTGAAGCAGCTGTCATCACTTTTGGTGGCCACAGCATACTTGGGAATGTGTGGCCAACATAATTCCCAGGCATCTTTAATGTACCCACAGTAAAGTCATCTACTGGTACCCATCAGAGCTGGGTAGACTCAGGGACATCCTTCAGACCAGAGAATAAATTCTAGCCTTCACAAAAACTCTAACTCAGGACCTTCGGAATGCCAGCAGAACGTGCTGTCTGCCACCTGGCCCCATGTCTGCACCAAAACATTCAGGACACAGCATGCACCAAATCATGAGTTTAAAGACTGTCATTCAGGGCACAGCATGCACCAAAACATGAGTTTAAAGACTGTCATTCAGGGCACAGCATGCACCAAAACATGAGTTTAAAGACTGTCATTCAGAGCACAGCATGTACCAAAACTTATGTCAACCAAAATAAGGGCACCCTTTTTGCTAATGCTAAGAATTAACAATTCTACATGACATAAATATTACCTGGTACCTACTCTGACAATCTACACTACAATAAACACAAACATGAAATCTTAAATAATAAATATTATTATTTGGTAGACTTGTTTTTCATTTTTATATTATATTTACAAATTAGCAATACTAATGCATTTTCAATTATTTTTACCATAGGCCTTCATTTTCTGGCATGATATTCAACATTGTTTAATATTAATATAAAATAAAATACTATAAATTATAAAAATAATGCTAATATATTTTTTTTTTTTTTTTTTTGCAATAAATTAAAACATTCCTGGATGATGTCAGATAGTTTTCCTATTTTCAAAATATTTAACAGCATGTCCTTTAACCAATCAAAACAGAAATTCTCCTTTAACAGACAGTAAGCGAATTGAAAAATCCAATGTGGCTGTGAACAATAAGTTTACTTATTTTAATCTCATTTAGCAGTGTCAATTAATGATACAATTCTTTTTGCCATGACTTGCTGCTGACATCACTTTGCATCTGATGATCCACAATAACATTAAATTCCAGTAGTTGACACGTTCAATCTACATATGAAAATAATAATAATAAGATATTTTTTTTAACAACATGTTTTTATTTATATCATAACTTTTCAGTTACTCTTATGCCCACTACTATTTACTACCAGTACACAGTTTCCAACATATTAATACAGTACAATTTAAGTGTGCTAAAAACAATATAAAAATATCCATACATTGAGCTACTGTATGTGAATAATTTTATATAATACTATTATAGTAATAATTTCAACTAAATACAATTAGGATAACACAACACTGTATCGGTAATCATTATAATTTATACTAGGCCTAATTAAAATAAGCTTCTAAATTATATATTTAAAATTTAAAAAATTACCAAAATTCATAAGATGTCTTTTTCTGTAGGCCTGCTGGTATATGAGTAAGTGGTATATGTGAGAGAATACAATAGGAGCTGCTCCAGTTGATGACTATCTGAAATAAGTAGACAATAATGATGAATATACTATGTAGGCCTACCAATGTGTTAAAATTAAAGATATACAGAGAAGTTATAATTATTTATAAATATATAGCTTTTATAGTTATAGATTCACTACCATTCACCATAATCAGTCCTATTTCTATTGATGATGATCCACAGACAACATAGGCATAGACCATCAGATTATATTGTAGCTTCAACCCCCCCCCCCTCATTCATCCTTTATTATAGGCCTACCCAATTAATAATTAATGCAAGCTAATAATAAACTACACAGTAAATGCAAAAATACTGCTCAGTTATTAATTTACAAGTAGAAGAGTAGGCCTACATACATACTTAGTTATATGCTTATCCGGTTTTAGGGACAATGAGTAATGAGGCTAATACTAATTAAATTAATGACTTTGGTCATGGTGTAGGCCTAATTACTTCTTAGAAGTGTTCAATTGTTATAAAGTATTATACTAAATTACTGAAAAAAACAACAAAAAAAATGGGAATTAGCCTATTATAATTAGGCTAATTATTTATGGCTATTCTAATAGAGCTTTAACTTAAGATATTATATGTCTACTGGACTATATTTAGTAGTCTTAACTATTATAAAAATGATTTGAAATCTTTAAATAGCCAATCAATAACAAAGTAATATGCCTACACTGTAGGGCATATGATTCGCAGGGCATATAGGCATATGGCCTATCATAGAGAATATAATTTTAATATAGACATCTAGGCCTATGTATTAAAATTAAAATGCATAGGCCTAGTAGACTGTAGAGTAGGCTATTATAATATATACTATTATATATGCAGGCCTAGAATTATAGGCGTACACGCAACAATATTCTTTATTATTATCATCTAAAAATTAACCATATTTGTCCATATTACCATATTTTTCTTGTTAGTCGGTTTATTTACTTATTTTATTCAATTATTTAAATTATTAGTCTAAGTTTAAACTTTAAGTAGTTTATTTTGGCTAGGCCGCTTTAGCTTTGATAAGCTACGAGTTACTAAAAATGTGAAACGATATTTATAATTAATGAATTGAGTATTAGGCCTATCTAATCATAGATAAAAAAAAGATTGAAGACTTATGCAAAAAACTCTAGGCCGTTGTATATTTTATGGACTTACCGTGGTCGTGGTTAACCATTGAAGGCTGTGAAAGTTTAAAACACGGAAGTCATTTTATTCGATGTTTTAGGAACATAATACTAGGTTGTTTTGCAACAAAATATTGGCGTCGTCTTTTGACATGCATTTAAGAAGCTTGTATCTATCAGCGAAAATAGATGAAAACATATTTTAACTTCACTGCGTCTTGATTTTAAGTCAAAATGTGATCATCCAGCTACATGAAAATGAATGAGCACTTCCATGTTTATCCATCTATCCAATCCTCATCACGTGACCGGAAAATACTTCTGCATAGTCCCCATTAACAAATCGGATGATCCGCAGAATTTTATGGCTAATCTAAAGTCTGATTTAATGAATTGTATTGAAATGTCTGAGATTAAACATGAGTTTGTTAGCATGTTAGAACTCTTATTAGTAGACAAAGTGCTGAATATGGTGACACCTGAATTATATGCATTTATAAAGGAAAGAAAAATATATAAAGAAAAAGATCTAGTAAAGGCATTGGCTGATTTTAAAGATAGCCACCCAAATTCAAATTTAGCTAAAAATGAGACCAATAGTGGGGAACTATTTGCTATGAGTAGTTTACCTCCCCGGATGGATAGGTTTAGAAAACCTGGTACTTTTGGTATTAAATGTTGGTCATGTGGTGATGTGGGTCACACTCAGGCTAGGTGTAATAAAAAAAATCAGAATGACAACTGGCACAGGAATAATCAGAGAGGTATTAGAAGGGGTGGATGGTTTAATAGGTCGGGAAGAGGCCGGATTAATAACAATAGAGATTGCCATGTTATAATTCAAAGTGACCGGACATCAGATTATAGTCCAGAGTTCAGAGGTGACAGAGGTAGATCTAGAGATAGGGAGGAGTCCAGAGGTGACAGAGGTAGATCTAGAGACAGGGAAGACTCCAGAGGTGTTAGAGATAGATCTAGAGATAGGGAAGAGTCGAGATCTGGACATAGGGAAGTGTCGAGAGATGCTAGAAATAGATCTAGAAATAGGGAGGAGATTGTATCTACGGTTTTGGATAATACGGGAACATTGGTCCTTTATCCCGCTTTCGTAAATAATCAGTTTACGCACATGCTGAAGGATTCTGGGTGTAGTACGGTCGCGGTGCGGAATAGTTTAATCAAAAGAGAAGATATGACTGATAATAGAAGAAGGGTTAGGTTAGGAGATGGTTCTGTGGTTGATTGTAGAACCTCATTTATTGATATTGACAAACCTTGGGTTAAGGGACGAGTGGAGGCATTAGTTATGGAGTCGCTTCCAGCACCATTAGTATTGGGAAATATTCCAGAAATGATTCAGGACAATTATGACAAATTATTAACGGACTGGATGGATAGAAAGCAGGCACAATCTAAAGTAATATTACCTGTTTTACATGTACTTTGTAAGCCGGAAACAGATGGTAGGAAAATTATAGGAAATAGTTTAATACCTGAACATAATAGGATAGATAGTCGTAGTGTGATGGATATGGATATGAATATGGAAATTATCATGAGTATCACTAAGGTTGATTCATATGATGATATTGATGAGATAGTTAACGAGAAGATGGTAAAGGAAGATAATGGGATTATGTTAAAAGAATCTGAAATACTAAATGTACAATCTAGAGTTATGGTTGAGGACTTGAAAGTAGAATCAGATGCCAGAGTTGAAGAGTTAGAGGCTATAAGTAATGTTAAAGTGGAAATGTTTGGTGAAGACTCTGTAAATAAGATGAAAGAACAGGTGGAGGTGCGAGATGAGGTGACGGTTAATGTAATAACTGAAGATCGTCGGGAAGATAATAATGTGAAAGTTGAGGCATTGGGAATTAGAGTCTGTCGCGAGAACAATGTTGAGAGAGTTAAAGCATTGGGAACTAGAAATTGGCAAGAAGACAATGTTGGGATAATAGAAACATTGGGGACTAAAGACTATTGGAAGGAAGACTGGTTGATATTAGTCATAAGAAAAAAAATGTACTCGATGATATGAAGATAGTTGGGTGTTTGTTCGAATGGGGAGATGGTTTTAGAGATGAAGCGGTTCTGGAAGGAAATGATTATGGGTGAAATAAATATGAGGAGAACTGGGATTGTTGTAAATAATGTTGTAAATAGTGTATTTTTATTATTATATTGAGATATTAACAAATGTTACATTTTTCACTGATTTTGATTTGTGTATTGATTATGATGATGATGATGATGATGTATGATGATGATGATGATGTTTGATGATGATGATGATGATGATGATGATGATGATGATGATGTTAACTTGCCACACATTACCCAAGTCAAGTTATATGTTCTATATTTGAATAGTGTTGTGGTCAAGTAATAATAGAATGTGTGGACATGAGTAAATGAGTCAATGTAATCATTTTTTATTTAAGTAATAACATGTTATATTGATAAGTAAGTAATGGGATGATGACTGGTTGGGACACAGTCTAGATATCATTTTTCAGTGATAAGAAAATATTATTCATGTTAGTTATTTTTATATAATAATAGTTGTTGGCTTGAAAAGAACATTTGTTGGTGTGCAATTTTCACTTTCAATACTTTGTTCAATAGCTGCGATTAGATATGCTGAAAGGAAGTATGGGTTTGTTGTGAATTATTTAAAACTTAAATAACTTAAATTGTAAATACAGTGGTATTGTACATTACTAATAATAATAAAAAAAAAATACTAAAAGGTATTTTTAAATGTGAGAAGGAGGGTGTAAGTGATGCATGACTTGGTGTGAAGTTATAAGGAATAAGTTTGTGCAATAGGTGCGATTAATGAGTAACTAGGAAATGTGTGTTTGACGTCATGTAATGTTTACTTGGGAGAGAGAGATGGTAAACAAGGACAGAGTGTATGTTAGGCCGTGGAAGAGTGATGTCTCTGGTCTTGATGTGATAGTAGTAACGAAGTACAGAAGTGATGTTGCTATAGGATATATTGATTAAAGTTGTTATCTACAACCAAAGGCTTCATCAAGTATTGTTCAAGTTTAAGTTATGTTACTACTGTTATGAAGATCTCTTTGTTACAGTACTAATTACTTAATATTTATCTTTTATATTTTGTATAAATGATTTTTTATTAACATTCAGATACTGAATACACTATTTACTATCAATTTCAAATGTTAACTCAATTTTGATAAAAAGCTCTTCACTTGGTCTTTAAGTACCAAGTAGTGTTACGCCATCTTGTCTTAAAATTATGTAATAGTTAACAATTAAGTTTTTAAATAAAGTACGTTCATAAGATTTGACCCGCATGCAGTTAAAATATAATTATTAGATTTTACTTACAGAAAATATTTTAGGAAAGATTAAAGTCCTGAATTTCTTTAAAATCCATTAGAAATAAAAGTAACAATAGAGAAATTGTAAACAAAAAGTAGCCAACTTTTATGGTTATTACAAAAAAAAAAAAAAAAAAAAAATAAATGGTTTCTGTGGGGAACAGACACAGGTCACCTGTATGGCCACTCGGCTAGGGAGGACACACGGAGAAAGCGAGATCGTACAAGAACAAAAATATGAGGCAATAGGCCTAAGTTCTCTTGTCTTGCAATTAACCAAAGCGAATCAGAATCCACACACACATATCCTACTTTATATATATATATAGTTATACTTTAAGTCTTTTTGTGCTCCGACAATGAACATATTATTAGGGTGAAAAAAATGAAGGTAAAAAATATTGTGTACAAGCTAAGAAGTCTTGCGGAGAAGACACACGTCTCTAATTTTACAAAGGGTTGACAGGATGTAATCCAGAGTTATAATAAAGACGACTGAAGGCAAAGAGTAAAGTGGTGATTAATACATAGGCCTAAGGAATTAAATTATAAGATATAAATGCGACACAAATGCTCAGACAAACATACGGACAGAAAACGAAATACTAAAGTAGTAAAAATACAAAAAGTATTAAACTCTAAAGAAATGCAACACAATAACTGCCGGATACAATGCTCAGATAAACATAAGGAAAGAAACAATTTTCTTATCCCTTATGCGAGAAGAAGAGCATACAAGCACCCTTTCTTCCCGAGTGGCTTTCGGGCATGGAATAGGTTGCCTGAACAAATCACTCAATACTAGTAACTTAAGATCATTTAAAACACTAACAAAATACAGGACTATAATCAGACCATGGATAATCGTAGAACGCTATAATCTACATTTAAAAACGAGCGTCTGTAAAAATATATTTAAAAAAAACAATTATTACCAGGTATCTTATTGATGGAAGATTGGGAGTAATTATTTGAATTCATCTCCCACTTACTCACAGAAAAAAGAAAAATGAAACTTTTGACATCGCGTGCGATATCTAAAAAAACTTGTTATAGACTATGACTATGACTACGACTCGTTAAATCGGATTCAATGAATAGTTGTATCTTTATTAAAAGTCTCTAGATTCTGCTGATCTTAAGTCCAAGCTAGGGGTTCCTTGACTGACAGGTCTATGCAGTAATGTAGTTATATTCGGTATAATTATCTTCAACACCTTTCTTTCAACAATGATAGATCAAACAACTCCAGTTGTTGAATAAACAATTTTATTTAAATTGTAGACTCAAGATAAACTGTAAGTAAATGCATCAACAGATGGCGAACAAAAGAGTTTCATAAAATTTCATAAAATATACAAGTATCAATATAGCGACTTCTCTTTACAAACGATCAAACTGAACTAACTCTAAGGAGGTAGGGACTTTACAAAGAAAACTATTATCGAAGATTCTAAAGGGTCCTAATACGCATTTCAATTCCACTGCGCTATAGGATACTGCGATCCAGAATCTAACCTTCAATTATGACGCGGTTGAACGACTTAATTTTATTTAAACTGCCCTCAGAGCATAAAGGTCAAACCTTGGCCTCTCTTAATATCTAATACGCACTTATGGACAAAGGTCAATGCTCTGGTAAGTCATTCATCTATTACCGACATTCGTAACAAACTATAAACTGAAATCACAACACAAGCAACTCAAAGGTAAATTTCAAGATTCATATTCTGGTGACAAAACAAAATTAAAAAATGGGATCTAGAATAATTGAAAAAAGAAGACAAACGTTCGGCCGAAGCACATCCAGACTATATTTAAAGGAATACGAGGCATGCTCTGCAGACTCTATGAGTCCTATGTTCATTCAGATAAAAGGGAAGACGGATCGAGCAAGAAGATCTAACATGCAAACCACCACAATAGGCGGCTGGCCTAGGGCTTGCCTCGGAGAGAGGTTGCAGCTGACTTGCTCATACCAAACAACCATATATTATTATACAACACAGCATTATTAGATTTAACATAAGTGCAACTCTTAATCGCAGAGGCCGTCAGTTGAGATGCTGGTTCGACAACGTACAGTATTGGACATTGCTGCAGTTGACTCATCCATTGACAACCGCTCAAGATAGGCAAAAGTAGAGAAAGTTCCCTGCTGAGGTGTACATTCGCTCACTCCCCCCCCCCCCCCCAAAGACTACAAAGGTCACGGGATTGATGATGATGATGATGATGAACTCTCTTAATCAACTACTCAAACATTGTCATACGATTTTAAATTACTAATCAGCGAAAGGAATGCACACTTATCAAACAGTTCCGGTCAAACTATTCAATGATATTTTGTGGGCAACGAAACTAAGTTAATTCATTGAGTGCTATAGATCTGATATCAGCATTTTACACAGTGGGACATTATATTTTAATGTCTTTTAAAATCTAAATTTAGCATAGAAGGGAGAGACTTTAACTGGTTTGTAAGCAAAGAAGTTGCAAGGTTATTCTCGAAGTAGTCTGAACTTAACCCGAAATTGTTATTTTCAGTCCAGCAGAGATCGAGTGCCTCTCGGGAAGAAATAATACAACTATCCTGAGCAAGACAACAAATAATACAAGGCCAGACAACTAATCTACTAATAAAACATACGAAAAAATGATAAAACTCTCACGATTCTGGACTCAATCTCGACTTGTTAGCACATGTAAATAGATAGTTAGTAGTGTAGGAGCAAGACTGTAGATTAGCTTAAGTTTAGAATAGAAAGGAGGAGAGTAGTCTGGCGTCAGTATCTCTCCCTCTCTTACGCAATTACTCAGAGTTTACTAATTAATACGGCCGAAATTGGTACTTAATTATGGTTGAATGAGTGTGAATGTGTTAGTTGGATAGAAGTTGCAATGTATATATATTATCATGTGTTATTTTAATGTATTTATATCATGTCTAATTATCATGTATTAATTCATGTTGTTAATTTAATATGTTGTATGTAGGCATTACGTCAGTCGACCCAAATACTCGACCCTTCGTTTCAAACCCCACCCGCGCTAACCCCCACCCACCCCTTTCACGCCTCTCTCCCCCGCTACCCCCTATCTCCCCTTCACCTACCACTCACGGGCGACGACTTGTTAATTAATCTCTTTGAGACACTCTTTCCAGAAAATTCACCAGCGGAACTGTTTTCGCACATATATATCACTCCTCGGCCGAGTCTGAAGCAATATCACTTGAGATAACCATGTTAAACCTCTTGCAGGGGAGATATATTGTTTTCCCCTCTTCTATGTTCCCCTACCACCCCGCTTGTCGTCTGTATCAATTGCTTTTCTTTAAACCCCCACCCGCGGTTTGGCGGGATAATTGTTTCACCTACACCCACCCCATTTTTTCCCTCCCATAAGTCTTTCCTTTATGCAAATCTATGTCCAAACTGACCAATGAGAATCACATGTAATTAAAGGGTTAACCAACCAAATTGAGCGCGACCACGTGACTCAAGATTCACGAAGACGCTATCTCAATAACTTAGTTTTAGTCTAGTGTTGGCGCTTGGCTGATACGCCTTACATTTTAGTCTTGGACATTAGAACCCTTCAGCTAATTAATACTTGTATATCTCGCCTCATATAGCATATCACCCCGCATGTTAGATATCGATGTTCAGCCAGTATTAAAAATCCACAGTGTAGTTGCGTTCCTTAATGTTAGGATACATGACATTATCATGCATTTGTGTTAGTTATCACAGCGCCATTTGATATATATATATATATATATATATTTCACCATTGGATCATTGAAACGATAATAAACGCCATAACTGTAACCAGAGACTTGCTTGCTTACCAATTAAAACTGTCTGTTGTGTGTGCATTTTACATCATTTAACGAGCCGGAGAGAACAAATAAATATTTCAGGTCAACTACAGCATCGGCGTAACATACGCCTACGACAACAAGCCATAACAGCTCCAACCCCCAGTCACGTCCATGACAAGTTGGGGCCTAGTCCGGTGGATCTGAACTCTAGCCGTTCAGCGCTATAACAACAGCACAAACCCGAGGACTACGCCGTAACTGAAACTGACCTGGATGGGGGCTCATCTCTCCACCACACAAAGACTCTAAGCTACACCAACGCATCAGTCAGAATCCAGACCCGGTGATTGGAAACTTGTACCAGCACCCCAAGACACTCTACTACGTTAGATACGTCACCCCATACAAGCCATTTCGCCAGGCTCGCCACTTTACGCAGCCTACGTCACCCCAGATACGCCAGCAACCAGATCCGTCACCCCTACGCCAGCCAATTCACCCCACTACGCCAGATTCGCCACCTCAATCGCCAGATCGTCACCCACCGACACCGCATCAGTGTGCCTGAACCCGAAACGTCAACCTCCGAAGAACCCGACAACTGCCCTGCCAGCCTCTCCGTAGGAGCCCGCCGTAGTTACCGGTACCCAAACCCGGAAAAATAGAAACTAACATTAAACGCTAATCCAGTCCCGGCACGAGGAGAACAGAATCTCTAACTTTTCCAAAGTTATCTACACCAACAGAGCGCCAAGCGCCATGTAAACAATAACTTTATGATTGGAGATATGTATGTTAGTGTATATGTGTAAAATTCTAGGATTTGCAGATTGGTAAGTACCATTTTGGATTGTATTAAGTTAGATAAACTCTGAACCCCAACACCCTCTTACATTTTCTATTTCTATCCTTTTATATCTCTGTCCGTTTACTGTCTTACTCTCACCTTGCTCTTGAACTATGGCTGAAGATGTACTCTTGCGTAAGCAGTTAAGAGAAGAAGCCATAGCCATAGACTACAGCGACTCAGACGTTACTAAGTACGTAGCGAGCAGGTAGCGGCCCATGAAGCCAGAACAGAGAAACTTAGATTAGATCAATTAGCTAGAGAGGAGAAACTAGAACAATTAGCTAGAGAGAAGAAACTTAGATTAGATCAATTAGCTAGAGAGGAGAAACTAGAGCAATTATCTACAGAGGAGAAACTAGAACAATTATCTAGAAAAGATAGACTTAGAGAAGAGAAACTTAGAGCAGGGCAATTAGAGAGAGAGGAGAGACTTAGAGTTAGGGAAGAAAATAGGTTAGATAAGGAAGCACGCAGGGCACACGAATTAAGATTAGCTGAATTAGCTGCAAGTATTAGGCCTCCCGACAACAATGACAACCCAAACTCCCCCTCATCGTTTAGTTCAGCCAACCCCAACAATCCCCTCCCCAGACATGCTTCTGTGTGTACTGACATACACGACAACCGCTTAGAACCGTTTGATATCTATCTCCGACGTTTTAGCGACTGCATGGAATTAAATGAGATCCCACCAGAAATGCATAGTAGAGTCCTCGTCTCCACGCTAAGAGGCAAAGATTACGAGACCTACTGTAAACTGGCCCCAGAAGATAGGGTTTCATGCACGGACCTGAAAAACGCGCGTTTGAATCGGCACCAATTACACGCGTCCCACTATCAGAAGAAATTCCGGTCGTCTACGCTACGACTGGGAGAAAACTACACCCAATTTGCAGAGCGGATTCAGTCCTATCTACACAAGTGGATAGAGTTAGGTAATATTGAGCAGTCATTTGAAGGCATGGTCACGCTCTTAATGACGGAGCAAGTAGAATTACGGATGACCCCTAAGCTTAAGGCCTTCTTTATCAAACACGATATCGAAGATCTACCCTCCTCCCTGCAAAGAGCAGATAGATTACTACAGGCCAACAAGGTAGAATCATCCTACCCCCGGGAAAGAATCCACCCACAGCCCGCCTCCCCACGGGAAAATGGTAGATCGGAACGGTTAGCGGCCCCTCTCTCCCGCCCGGGACACTAACAGTCACACCGGCCTCATTGGGACAACCACCGCATCAACCCTCCCACACAAATCAGCCACAACAGCTGCCCCTCATCTCATCTGCCATACCAGTCACCCTCTGCCTCAACAAGGATCCCGACGTAGAGACCACCGCCACACCAGACCCACACCTCAATTAGCTCACGTGAGAAACAGAAGCACTTCCACCCCCTATTTCCCCGCCGGTGCGTTTTACGCCACGACCCAGCCCGTAAACCCCGACCAGCATTCTACTGACGGTCCGGCAGAACGCGGATCAGAAACACCCTACCCCAGCCATTTAACAACCGACAACACCGCCCCGTGGAATAGCTAGGAATCATAGAGCGACGTGGATCAAGTCCACCATGATTTTTTCCATCTCCTCAGTGAACGGGCCCCACGAACTCCGCAACAGCTATGTCGACGAGATAGTCCGGATCAATGGCCACCTGGCCTCATGTACCTATGACTCATGGCTAAGCTATGAGGCACTAGTAACGGAGTCAATGATCGACCCCCGTGACTACACAGGCCGCTATGTTCGACTGCAAGGTCCATTTCATAACTCTCCGATTCAGCAGCTACCGACCGCACTCGTAAACCTCGGCTCAGCGCTTTTGGTAGACCCCAATAAAGCCGCGTGATAGAAGGCCTGCAAGTAGACATCCTACTCGGCAGACCGATTGTAGACAAACAAACACATCGCCTGTCTACTCCCGCAAGCTACGGATCGCCCAACCCCACTCCCAACCAGATATCCCTTCCCCACCCCATAACCATTAAAGACAAGCTCCGTTATGCCAACCTGCCCAAGACGAAACACGAACTAAGGCAAACACTGTGCGAGTTTTGCAACTACCAAAATACCTTTATACCAAACTTCCGTAAAATTACCCGCCCACTATTTAGGTTGCTCAACGCGCCCACATCCTTCCGATTATCTTGGGACAAACTTGCTACGAACGCTTTCGGCACATTGCAACAGTGCCTAGGTCAAAACCCCTTTCGACACCCCGTGGTCTAGAATACTCAATAATACGACACGGAAATTTAGGTGAATTCACTCCCAGAGTGAATTATAGATTGGCCGGACGGATGTCACGATTCTGGACTCAATCTCGACTTGTTAGCACATGTAAATAGATAGTTAGTAGTGTAGGAGCAAGACCGTAGATTAGCTTAAGTTTAGAATAGAAAGAAGGAGAGTAGTCTGGCGTCATTATCTCTCCCTCTCTTATGCAATTGCAACCCTCCAACCACTCTTTATCACTTTCCTTAACCTTCACTTCTATTATATTAATTCCCCAACTCAGAGTTTACTAATTAATACGGCCGAAATTGGTACTTAATTATGGTTGAATGAGTGTGAATGTGTTAATTAGATGGAAGTTAAAATCTATATATTTTATCATGTGTTATTTTAATTATTTATATCATGTCTAATGCATTAATTCATGTTGTTAATTTCATATGTTGTAGGTAGGCATTACGCCAGTCGACCCAAATACTCGACCCCTCGTTTCAAACCCCACCCGCGCCCTCCCCGCTAGCCCCCTCCCTTTCGCGCCTCCCTCCCCCGCAACTCCCTTATCTCCCCTTCACCTACCGCTCACGGGCGGCGACTTGTTAATTAATCTCTTTGAGACGCTCTTTCCAGGGAATTGACCAGCGGAACTGTTTTCGCACATATATACAGGGCCCCTCGAGAGAAAAAAAAGGTGCCGGTACGAGAACTTTTCTGGGCCCCTCCCCCCCCCAAAACACACTTTTTTTTATAACACTAGTCGTATCTAGATGATTTATTTATACCTATTACATACGTTTGAAGAATCAGGATTTTTTTTATAAAGTTCTGTGGATCATTTTGTGAAACTGTCATAAATGTTACCATTTACCATTAGAGTGTACTCATTTCAATCACTACCTTACAGGTCTATTACAAAAATACATTAATCAAGTAGCCTACATAGTTCTTAGTTTAAATTGTTGTAGATCTAATTATTTCTCCGCTTCAGTATTAATCAGAATTTATCTTGCAAATATTACAAAGATGTGTAAAATTGGAAAAGTGACTCTGAGATTGCAGAGTAATTTGGTTGAAAGAACTCTTAGAGAAGTATTGGAGGTTTTAAGGTCAATTGTCAATTAATTTGTCATAATTCATTTTTATATGGATTAATTTGAATGCGAAAATTGAGAGAGTAAATTGAGAATATAAGACACGTGTTAAGGTAAGCTACTTGTAGTTGTCACAACTACTTGATTTAATAATTTGGGACATATCTATGACAGGTGAAATAAATAGCAATATTATATCAAGTCAATTAAAAAGTTCAATGCGCTTTAAATTGTATTTATATAAAGTGTAAACGATTAATAACTTCACAAATTTTCAATACGATAGGCTTACTATAACAAAAAAGTTCATAAATATACATCTTAATCGCATTTTATGCCTTTCTGTCGAATCATTAATTATTTACAAATATACCAAAATCATTCATCTTTTGAATGCTTACTGTTTCGTAAAATGAAATAGTAAACAGAAAATACATCAATAGGCCTACATAAATGATAAAAAAAAAGTTTTATTAAAACAGGGCTGCCTTAAATTGCCTGCCTTTTCATTGTCAAAACTACGAATTATATTGTCAAAGTTTATTTGTCCTGCAATGCCAGACTCATTATTGACCTAGCAAAAATGTTAAGGTGATCCTGACTCATGGTGGACCTAAGGTAATTTTTGATGAGCTTAAGTTTACTGAAGCTCCTCGCTGCTAATGCTACTGTGGCTGCTGTAAGGAGCATCCTCAAACTGACACTTATGTTATGAAAAATATTTTCTATTTTTGAATTTGTCAAAGCATTTAACAGTTCCAATGCACCCAACTAATCTTTACCAAAATGTGCACAGTGAACCATTGTTAGGTAAATTATTTTCTGAAGAAAGTCTTCACAACTTATGTCATTATAATACTTTTCTGCTAACTTAGCAGCTTTATTATTCAAGTTTTTTTCTGACATCTTTTGGTAGTTCCAAAGAAAGCTGAATGTGTCAGAAATATCTTTGACTGAATTGAACTGAACTGTAAACTGTAAGTCCTCCAATAACACTATCCAATACAACATAAAATATGTGTTTTCGAAAGTGGGCTTCCTCAGGGCATTCTACTGTTTCATTCATCTCATTCACATTATAATCAGGTGTATCCTCATCATTAAATCTTGTTGCTACTAATAGCTTATGCTTAATTAAATTTCACCCTTGTTTTAAAAATGACAGTCGAGACAGAATGCTATTTATAGATTATAACTGGTTTTAACTATTTGATCTCTAGACATCGACTGAAATTTATCCCCCATTCTCCCCACCTCCTCTCAGAGTTTTTTCCTTCTTCCCGCGGTTGAGATAATTTATGCGAGTAGGGTCAGATTCCAGCGTTTCCATTGGTTCCGCCACTCTGAGCAGACTTCTAGGTCTTGCTGGCGTTCCACCCGCCAAACCCATCAGTTCTGACTCCGACAGCTTAAGTGACGGTCGTAATATTGTTTGCTTTCTTAAATGTACTGATTTTGATGCTAGAAGATGTTACGCTTCAAACGAAGTTTATTGAAACCTTATTGTTGAATTAATAAACCAGTTGATATTATTACTGAAGGAATTTTGGTCAGTCCTTTACTGTTCATCGTTCAAACTGTCGTTTGCTACATTGAAGGAGATATTTAATAATTCACTGTAAGAGATAATGGTGGATCTGCGGCCTCACTGAATCAACACCCAAACACTAGATTAACGAAGCATAGCAAGCAACAATCACAGAAGGTTGTCGCTAATGTAATACCCCGCATGTTAGATATCGATGTTCAGCCAGTAATAAAGTTACACAGTGTAGTTACGTTCCTTAATGTTAGGATACATGACATTACCATGCATTTGTGTTAGTTATCACTGCGCCATTTAATTTATATATATATATATATATTTTACCATTGGATCATTAAACGATAATAAATGCCATAACTTTAACCAGAGACTTGCTTGCTTACCGATTAGAACTGTCTGTTGTGTGTGCATTTTACATCATTTAACGAGACGGAGAGAACAAATAAATATTCCAGGTTAACTACAGCATCGGCGTAACATACGCCTACGATAACAAGCCATAACAGCTCCAACCCCCAGTCACGTCCATGACAAACTCCACGAATTCAATGTCTCGGAGTAGTTTTTAAACATTATTATTGTTGTCTTTTTAGCTCTTGGCAATTTAATCAATAAATCTATATTGAACAAAAAAATCGATACGTTTAAAGTGTAGCAAAGTTTAGGTAGCGCCAAAGAAAACGAGTTAATAAATGACAGCAACTATACAAATTGACATTGGCAAGTGTCATACGCTATTGACAGCGGTGTCAAATAGATTTTTTTTAAGGTGAGAGTTTCTTCTCTATATTGGCTCACATCCAGTGGCATTGGCACTTACTCAGTCGATGGCAAAACCCGCTATTCCCACACCATTTTATTAGGCATATATATAATGATAATAATAATAATAATAATGGTCATTTCTTATAGAACTTCCATCCATGCTATTAAATTTAGCATGCTCAGTGAGCTCTTGGTTTGAATTGTAGTGTCAGATGTATTAGTATATAGGCACACATGCCCTAGCCCTAGAGAAAGATATTTAAGTTATTTTTAAAAGATTCTCTTGTCCCAGATTATCTCAATGTCTGAGATAAACTGTTCCATAAAGAAGGCGCCACAGATTCAAGTGATTGCACCCCCATGTACTTCTTTTTGTGTTCAGCACACTGGAAGTGTAGAAGACTGTGATGAAGAGCGCCCTTAGCCCTCCTCAATTCCTCCCAAAAGTTGACTCCTCTGGATAAAGATTAACGCTTATTTATACAAAAATTCGGCAGAGTTATTCCCCTTACCTAGCTTACTTTCGGTATTGAAATAGCTCAGCTTTCTATTATAAACTCTTTTGTTATAAATCGAGTGGATGAATGGCTCCATTGAATGCATTGAGCAAGATAAAATCAAAAGGTATTTTATTCTTTTTAAAGTGCATAAACCTATCACAAGTCTTTATGACGTCAATATATATTTTTCAAAGCTTACATATATTTCAATTGTTAAATATAATGTTACTGTTCAGAACTTGGATTAGTGTTGATATAAATCAGTTTAAAATATCATTAGAAATTTAAGACTCTAGAGTTCAGAATGTAAAATTTTTAAATGTGTTAATATGTGTCAAAGTCACAATTTACTAATGTGATGTTATTATTATTTACATTTTAAATGTGTTACTATAAAATATAAAGAAAGTTGTGTATAAAAATGAATGCGACATGTACATGTTTGACTCAAGGACACGTGACAAAAGTTGTGATTCTTTCGTCTCTAATATTTTGCTTGTTGCTGACACCAGTAAAGTCGGTAATGTTTATTTATTGTTACGTGTGTATTGCATTTTATTGTTACATTGTTAAAGATTTACAGAGGTATATATATATATATATATATATATATATATATATATATAGAGAGAGAGAGAGAGAGAGAGAGAGAGAGAGAGAGAGAGAGAGAGAGAGGAGAGAGAGAGAGAGAGTATGAGAGAGAGAGATTTTGTTGCAAACATACATAGAACTAAATTATCTTCTTTTTTTTTCAATTTTACATCAAGTTAGTCATGAAACCTAAAAATGTGTATTTAATTTATATTATATCATCGATAGTGGCAGATTAATACCTTGAGAGACTCTAAGGTCAAAACGTTTTCGGTGCACTTCCCCCTCCCTCATTTCAATTTTGCTGAAATAAGTAATTTAATCTGTAAACAATAATAAACCATAGTATACACCAGACGTCAGCAACCTTTTTATAATGGTGTGAAGAAGTAAGATTTCTAATCCATTCAGTGTGCCAAGAGTTTAAAATGTATTTTGCTCTCGAAAACAATTTTTCCTAGAAGAGACTCTGCTAGCCATGTCTGGCACGCGTGCCTTAGGTTGCCGATCCCATTGTATAAACTTCAACTACTGCAATTTAAAAAAAACTTTAAGTGACATGCAAATACATATTCATGGTGTTGTCGTTTTTCTTTTTGATGCTAGACGTTTTGATGTTCAACAGTTTTTGATTACTTTTTAAAATGTTCCCCTTTTTATAGGCACAATTTTTTTTTCAATCTAATGTAAAGCACTGTTTTTGTGCCGATCCTGATTTAGATTCTCTATTTGCTGTATTAGTCCCATGCAGTAATATCAGAATGTAACAAAATGCGCATACTGAAGGGATATGTTTGGACTGTTCTTCCATATGAATGTGAAGTTTATACTAATGATAATGAATCAAGGAAAAGATTGGAGGCAGTAGAAATTATTTTTTTAAAGGATGATGAAAATATCATGGACTGAAAAGAAATCTAATGCAGAAGTGTTGAAAACAACATGTACCTCAAGATAACTCATTAAATCCATTAGGAACAGACAGTTAAAATTCCTAGGACACATCTAAAGGAAAAATGGTATTGAAAGACTGGCTTTGTGTGAAAAAATATCTGGTAAGAGAGACAGAGGAAGAAAAAGACTAACATATGTAGAAAGATTGAACGAATGGGCCATGAACAACAACATAGGTAATAATGTCCCCCTCCAAACAGCTAACACCATGAAAGCAAGGAGAGGTCATTACCGCCGATGTCTGCTCCAGACCTGGCACCTAAAAAAGATAAATAAGAAGTTTATTAATGTAGTAAATATTGAATGTCGGTACACCATTAGCTTTTTTTAAAATAAGCTACTTATTTCTGTATAAGCACGAGACACAAGAGACAACGACAAGATGGCAACAGCCACACTGGGCAATTTTGTGGTAACAACATATTGGGCCAGCACTCTAAGAAAGGAGTCAACTCAACCTATAATTATTATAACATCTCAATAATGAAATCAACAAAACAATTATCAATGTCGTTTATTACACAACATATACTAAATACCCCCCCCACACACAATGTGGGTATCAGGGTCCTTGAAATGACCAGGTGAAATAATAACCCTACTGCTGAGTCCCACTTTCATGTCGTAAAAGGCGACTAATAGTGGGTTGTGTAATGGGTATAACCCGGGCACGTAAAACCTTCCCTCCCCCTTTGTGGTGCTGTTCGACAGAGATCCAGATTGCACTACCCTGGATAGAAGTTTTGCGCAACACTGCTGGAGTGCTCCGGTGTTGGTAACATGGAGATGGATGGGTGTAAAGTCGTGAAGGGGACTAAATCCAGGATGTGACAATTCTACAGAGTATTCCCATAATCTAAAAAACTAAATGGCACAACTGAGTGTCATATCCATTTGAAGAGCCATGTGGATGGCGGAAATTGGACCATAGGCCAGCCCCATCTTACCAGAACTCAGCCCTGGGTTAATGCAGCCCGATTCCGAGAACAACTCACACTTGTTGGGCGCAGAACCGAACACTCTCTTAAACTGCGGGGCTTGAAAAAAGCTAGAAAGGGAAACCCAGAATAACAATGCTAGTGTGACTGGCACTGAATGCAAGAGAGTAAACTGCTCTGCAGACTGGCTGATAGAGGAAGAAGAAGAGGAAATCCCATATGGTCAAATCACAAATTATGGTAAACTCCTGCTTTAAGCGATTTTTATGGTGCCCTTCTTTTTCCTTCATGCCCTAATCACTTGCCTATTTAACTTAATGATTAACGCATAGTTGATTACGACCTACGAGAATCACTATTTTCTTATAAATTAATTCCTTCGTTGTAATAAAAATAAGTATGTACATGTGTGTACAAAAATGTTTAGTCTCAAGAAAATATGGCATGACTTCTATTTCATTTCAGACAATGAATTTTAAACCATTTACTCCTAATGCGCTTACCCTCAAAGAAAATACACCAGAGTTGACCAAAATCGGCACAAGCAGCAAGGTAAGACAGGAAAAACGTATGATCACTTGAGCGTTTCTTATTATTGTTTTGCTTTCCAAAGGGTTCATTACTGTAAGCATATGTATTTTTTTAGACATATTGACTCGAGGGTCTGTGTTATTCAAAAACGTTTATTGTATTTCTGTTTCACGTCCATTTCACTTTTATTGTTTAATTAACTAAGTATTAAGTAAAGTATCCCGTCGGACCGAGTTGATCCATAGGTCCGATGAAGCAGCGTTTACCAGTTTCTGCGGCCACGGCATACTAGGTGATTATGTGGCAAGCACTATGCACCGCCTTTACTTTAACCCAACTAAGGTCAGGTACCCATCAAGGTATTTTGTTTTTATTTTTTGTGGGTGAGAAAAATGACATCTAATTAAAAGAACAGACTAGACACGCAACACCTTTTTTTGGTGTTTATAGGAACCAGCTGTCAGGAGGTGTTTACGATTAGGACATCAACCTGGCAGAAGTTGGGCGATGAGAGGGGTGCGGAGTCGTAGGTGAGTGGGGTAGTAGTGGCAGGTCGTCGTGGGGTATGAATTACCGTGACTGGAATCGCCCTGGAATAATTATTATTTCTCTCTTGGCTCGTTAGATATTATGACGGACACACCAGATAGTTCTAAGTAGGCAAATAAATCGTTGGTTAAGTTCAGGTGTTTATTATCATTTCAATTCTTCACTCAATGGCAAGATACATATATGAATTTGCACAGGCTTCAGTTAACACTCAACACATGGTACTGCTAGGTTGTCCAACATTAGGTAAACGTAGCTGTGTTCATGAAAATACTTATACTGACAAAATATCTATCTATACACATGCAGGCGGTATATCCTATGGAACGAACTGAATAAGTGGAGGCTAGAATCGAACAACCTTCTCCACCTAACGCTTGAGCCGAAGTGCCCTAAAACTAGTTAAGCGCGCTTTCGTGAATTTTAGTCACGTGATCAGTGGTCAATTTGATTGAATAGCTACATAAGTTTAGAATTACATATGTTCTGGTTGGCTGGTTTGAAATATACTTGCATAAAGGATTGACTATTGGGGGGGGGGGGAATTAGGAGTGGGTGTAGGTGAACAATTAGTACCGCCGACTTTTGCGGGGTGGGGCCCAGGGGAAAAGGGGGGTGGGTAGACGTATACGGAGATACAAAGGATAAGATAATGACTTATCTCCCTTGATGTACCTGTGTCTATTGGTTCTGGTCGAGCGCAGCCCGGGGCGCTTACGTCTGTGCGAGACGCTTCGCTCCAGATGTCACTACGACGAGTGGATCAAGGGCTTGACCACGGGCGCTGAGTAGGGGACGAAGAGGGGAGATAATGAAAAAGGGGTAGAAGTGGGTGGGGGTGTCTACAAGTGGGTGGGGGTTTTACGTGTATGCTGAGTTAAGCAAAACAAATGAGTAATTACTATCAAAATACAACATGAATCATAATTGACAGCATAATAGAATATATATATATACATACATTAAAGAATACACACACATACAATCACACATACAAATAGTGTAATACCAATTGGCTGAATCAAGTAGCAAACTCTGAATTCGGGAATGAAAAAGTGTAGAGAGGGTTAAAGAGAGGTGAGGAGAAGGGGTTGTTGGGGTGTTCCTATTGCGTGAGAGAGGGAGAAGATAATGGCGTCAGGCTACTTTTCTACTCCCTAATCTAACTCTACGCTAACCTATGTTTCTAGTTCTACACTACTTCTGTGCTATGATCTATCCATGAGTGCTAAGTGTCGCGATTTAATTCCAGAATCGTGACACCAGCTATATTGGATTTCCATCAACGATTTAGAAAACTATATATATATAATCCTGAACACTGATATGTATTTACATTTCAAGTGACCACTAGGCCTACTTTCCGCTGGCTTAACATTGTAATTTATGTATTAAATTTTAAATTAAATTTAAGAACGTATTTAAAAAAAAGTATATTTTAACACGAAAAAAATTATCAGAGGCCCTTGGGATCGCAAGCGATTAACCATGTTTAATGGGGCCCCCATTGTTCAAAAACTTACAATTATTAATTAAATATGTGTTTTTATTTTATTTATTTTTTACCATTAAAGCCCATTGTTCATTATATGGAACAAAAGGGAATTAATTGTGATTTATATTCATTAAATTAACCTAGTCACTGCCCTTATTGTACAAAGTCCCTTCCCAGAGCCAGAAAATAATGTATTTGGGCCTTTGATGGTATACCATTATTTATCTGGAAAATATGTTTTGCCTTTTACTAAAGAATTTAATCTTTTAACATGTGCTGATCTCAAGAGTCTTTAGGTTTATTTGCGCAATAGTTTTTCTTCTTATCGTTACATTTTGTGTATTTATGGCTGATGTTATATTGATCAGTGGCGAAGAAGTAAAATGGCAGTTAGTTTCCGCTAAAACCTCCCTTTGCTTTTACATGCGTATTATTATTACTTCCACAAACATAATTCCCCGCCCATTCTGGGCATTATAACTGATATATTGTATATTATTCGCGATTGCTAGAAGTATCTCTAAATTTTCCTTTTATCTAATGCAATAAACATCGAAAGGCTTTTAAATAAGATTGCTTTTTTTTTACTTTCTTTTTGGTAATCGTATGGATGGGAATAAAATGTTGTCAAGAAAATTGCAAAGTGAGAATAATATGTTGAACTGTAAAAGTTTTACTGCCAGGTACTAAATGGATATCGATTATTCTATTTGTACAGTGACTGTTATATACAAAAGTGATTTTCGTGAATAAGCAACGTCGCCAGTCAACTTACTTACTATTAAAATGTGTAGTATGCCATGCTTTGTTTTTTTTTTGTGCTAATTGAATAATAGAATGTATTTTTGGTGGTCGAAATTTCTGATTATTCATTCCACTTTTTAATTACCTATATTTTTGTCAGAATTTATTGTGATTTATCGTCTACAGAAAGCGTATAAAAAGCTTAGATCAACAAAGGGAAATCATAGGTAAATATAACTACATAATAATAATGGTCGAGCGGCAGCGCGTTCCACTGGCGATCCGAAGGTCCCGGGTTCGAATCCTGGTGAAGACTAGTATATTTTTCCGAGATTGGAGGGTGTCACTGAGTCTACCCAGCTCCGATGGGTACCTAACAATAGTTGGGGTAAAGTAAAGGCGGCTGAGCATTGTGCTGGCCACGCATCTCCTAGTATGCCGTGGCCACAGAATCTGATGAACGCTGCTCTAGCGGCAATATGGATTAATTTGGTCCGGGAGGAACTTTATTTTTTATAGTCTTTCATGTGTGCTCTGGCCTATTTTTAGGTTGAATGTACCTCAGACAGTGTCGATGCAGCAACCAATCTGAACGCAGCCTGTGTATGCTTTGTTACGCCATCATCTTTGCCATTCGAAGTACTTCAAATATCTCCAGACTCGGGTAAACAAGTTTTTAGTACGATTTGACACATGGCTGTATTGACATTACTATGATACGTCATAACGTTGCTATAATCCTAGGTCGTCAAACATTTTATTATAATCTCCTCACAGGCGTATCAAACTAAACATGTCATAATAGATTTCGTCATACGTAATGTTTATGTTCTTTTTTACTTTGGTGTCTAAGATTATTATTCTTTTATGCCTACATTATTAATGTATGTCTTCTGCTATTTAATATTACACATAATAAATGTGCAGTCTTTGGAAAACATTTATTTCGCATTTTCGGTTTATTTTTCGGTTTCGGCCGAAGTTGTAATTAATGTGTGGTTTCGGCTTCGGTTTCGGTCGCAAGTCAATGTATAATATACGGTATGGTTTCGTTTTCGGCCGAAACTAAAAATTTGGTTTCGATCGGTCTCTAATGGGCACATTTCATTAAGTTTTAGATAAAAATTACGGCTAGATTCTAGTCATTGAAAAATTGTTTTAACTTATTCCCGTCCGACCAAATTGATCCATAAGGTCGGTGAAGCAGCTTTCACCAGACTAGAATTTCACATCACCGGAGTGAGCATACGAGCAAAGAAAACTCTCTAAGGGCTCGGAGGACAATATCGCTTGTGCTACGCAGTGTAGCCAAGTCACCACATAGGTTCGGTGCAAAAAAGTCGACCGTTCCCATTCACTCTATGCTCCTGCAAGGCAGGGCAGTCTAAAAGCACATTTTCGACAGTTTCTTCTACTTCCCTGCAATTTCGACACCACGAGTCCAGATTGCCTTACGCTTTCCGACATAGGCGCCTATGGTGTAGTATAACCTGTACTAAATTGGGCAACTTTTGCCTGATCTTTTCTTCGGAGCTTCCAACGTGGGTCTGCTCGGTTATGTCGTTTATTGTTGCTGCCACACACCTCGGCCCTTGTCAGATTCATCCCAGTTCGTGAATCATTGTTCTGACCCCAACGCACGTATTGATCGTCGGGCGCTCTCGAATGACGGACCAGAACGGTCGGGTATCAGGGGCCCTATTTTGGTCTAGGCGTCCGCTATCTTGTTGTCGGGGATTCCTAGAATCCACTGCAAAGTCACCGACACTTTGTATCTAAGGATTAAGTCAGAGATGACAGCAAGCAATCGGACAAGTATGTCGGGCCATGACCCCAGGCCGTCGATGGCCTGGAGCACTGAAGACCACGTCGTCAGCTCAAAATGCCATTTTCCCAAGTGACTCGATGACAATTCTGACGACTTCCATGCCCGCATCGACGAAGCAGATGTGACCATATGGCCCTGTCAACTCAACCCGTTTGTCTACCGCTTTCGGGTAGAGCACAAGAGCTCCAGACCCAGCAATGCTCTCATTTCAACCGATCGCACTCACATCAGTGTACGCTTCATCTTCGTACCGTCATTAGGGCAGCTGCACGCCTCTCAGTCAGACAATCACCGGTTGAAGCCGGTACTATCAGGCTCGTGCGTACCTCCGTCAAGTTGAAACATTCTGTGGCCATTACATACCAGGGGATTATGTGCCCAGCACAATGCCTACCCGCCTTTACTTTAACCCAACTAAAGTTAGGTACCCATCAGAACTGGGTAGACCCAGGGACACTTCACAATTGTAACCAGAATTAGAACCCAGGACCATTGGTACACCGGCTTAACGCTCTGCTACTCAGGCACCGTGCCTCCTCTAGTCATATGTTTTTCTTATATGTCGTAGTAACTGCACTTTCAGAGCAATTATGTATGCATTCAAACTTTGTTGCAATTGCTTCTCTAACAATCAATTGAAACTAGCCCCTATATCGTTAATAATTAGAAGACAATTTAACTAATTTCAGTATCCTTATTTCTTTTATCTAGAGCCTTATATCTACTATTACAGTTCTCAGAAACTAGTGGCTGGCTCAACCTACCTTGTGACCGTTGAGTGTAAAGAGAATAACAAAGGGGCGTAAGTAGCCTATTACTCTTTATTTCCTTACACTATCAATTTGTACACAAAAAAATTCATAAAAAAATAATTAAGGAATAATTTTTTAGCACAGAAAAGTTGTGACTCCACCACATCACAAAATAATCCATTGTACCCAATCCGAGGATTTTCTATAGGGTTTAACAGGACAACGCCTTGTCTTTTTATTTCGACCGAAAATTCATTTTCGTTTATATTATAGTTGCAATACGTTTTTTTTAAGTATATTTTAAAACGCTATTTTATATATTACAGACTCGATCAAATTTTCCAGTTTTAATTACTGCTGTTGTTACGGGAGCGTGTCACTGGAAATGTGTAAGTGTGCGTGGGTGGAAGGTAGAGGAGATAGAGATTGATTAGGTGAGGGGTGATCTCAAGAAATAGCGAGCTCTGAAGCTACAGCCACTATATAGTCTACCTGTTTCGTAAACGGCATCGGATAAAAGTGTAGAAATCGTCCATTAGAATTTCTTTGCTCATGAATGACCGAAACTGGATTTGGATTTGTATATGTCTATGATCTCTTTACTGACATATGCTTAGAAAATGAACAGCGTAATATGCAGATTCCGGGTTTATAATTTCATATAGTTAATATTTATTTTACAGAAAAATAATTACGATTTTGACCTCAATGTGTTTTTTTATATTATGCCAGAAATCCTTGACAACAAGAGTTAAGGTGAACAGACCCTAGTTGTTTCAGTATTTCTTTCAAATTGTGTCGTCATTTGCCTTTTAACGTTTTTTTTTTACTGACAAAGCATACAAATCGACAAAGTTGCGAGACATATTATATAGAATGAATCCCATAGGACCAAATTGGTCCATGGACCGGCGAAGTGGCTACGCACACTAAAGGATTATGTGGCCAGCAACTACAGCCAGGTACTCGTCAGGGTTGGATAGATTTGGGGTCACCCGAAATACCCGAGAACAAATCCTAGCCTTCATCAGGAAAGACGCGTACCCAGGGCCTTCGGTACGCCTGACGAACGGGCTGACGCTCGGTCAACGTGCCCCCCCCCCCCCCACCACCATGCAGTACAGTGCAGATGTCAAAAATGGGTTATAATAATTCTTAATTTGTTGACTGTTGTATTTCGTACAACTAAACTAGTCTTTACGTTTAGTTGAAGAAAACGTATTTACCTACAGTCTATAAAAAAAAAACATTTAAAATTTAAAGCAATTAAATATAAATATTTGATTTATTCAATTTAAATTCGATCGATTTACAAAAGCTAAACGGAAAGGCGTCAATTAACTTAAACGTGTAAAAAGTTATTTATTAAAATTTAAAGTATTCAAAACCAGATTATAAAGTAAATATTATATTTTATTTATTTCCGGGTCAAATTGGCCATCTTACATCGGTTCACTTATCTATATATAAAAGTCCGGATTTTCTCCGACAATTTAAGTTATTGAGCACTCCATGTATATATATATATAGCTCAGTGAATATTAAAAAGAAATATACATTTTAATCATTTATACAACAATTAAATATAAATACTCTCTAGTAGAGATGGGAATCGAACCCACATTTAGAAGTTCGGGTTCGGTTCGGTTCGGTGAGACCATAAGTTCGGGTTTGGTTCGGTTCAGTGAGACCATAAGTTCGGGTTTGGTCCGGTAATAATTTAAGTTCGGGTTTCGTTCGGTTCGACAACTACTGAACTCTTACAATGTTTGCGTTTTAATAAAACTGTTTTTTATATAACAAAACAAAATGTTATTTACTAAAAATAAATAAAAAATCTTAGAATAGTAGACTACAACTGGATTTTTTCCTGATTTAAACTAATGTTTGTCATCTGCCACATTTTCAAAACATTTAATTATGCATGGCTTGCACTTGATGCAAATAAAAACAACAAAAATAAGTGTTATTTCTGAGACTTCTGTTTTAAGAAATACAAATAATATACTTATTTCTGGTGTAAGCGACGTATTTCTGGTGTAAGCGACCTATTTCTGGTGTAAGCGACGTATTTCTGGTGTAAGCAACGTATTTCTGATGTAAGCGACGTATTTCTGGTGTAAGCGACGTATTTTGGTGTAAGCGACGTATTTCTGGTGTACGCAACGTGTTTCTAGTGTAAGCGACGTATTTCTGTTGTAAGCAACGTATTTCTAGTGTAAGCAACGTGTTTCTGGTGTAAGCGACGTATTTCTGTTGTAAGCAACGTATTTCTGGTGTAAGCGACGTATTTCTGGTGAAAGCGACGTATTTCTGGCGTAAGCGACGTATTTCTGGTGTTAGCAACGTATTTCTGGTGTAAGCGATGTATTTCTGGTGTAAGCAACATATTTCTGGTTTAGGCGACGTATTTCTGGTGAAAGCGACGTATTTCTGGTGTCACCAACGTATTTCTAGTGTAAGCGACGTATTTCTGATGTAAGCGACGCATTTCTGGTGTTAGTTAGCCTGTAAGCGACGTATTTCTGGTGTAAGCGACGTGACGGGAATTAGAAAAAGTTCACCATTACATCAAAAAAATCTAAATTTTTTTGTGAAAATGCTCATTGTTATCAGTGATACCGCTCTAAAATGTCATAAAAGACAAGTTGAGATCTTAAAAAGTAAACTGAAATGCCAAGTTATAACAAAATATTCTCTGTGACCTATTTGTTTGTCCCCCCCCTTTTTTTTTCTCTTTAGTTTAAAAAACAAGGATTAAAAAAAATGAATTTTTAAAATGTATTTTTGTTATCAATTGTTAACGTTTCGATGTTCATACTTAAAACAAACATTAGTTTTTGAATTGTTTAGGGTGAACCCGTGCACCAATGCAGAAAAAAAAGCCTGCTATTTAATTGATCCCCCTCCTAAAAAAAAAATGCAAAATGTTTCAATTAAAAATCTTCCCCCCCCCCCTTTTATACCATTAAATGAACTATCACTTGCCCCCTACCCCCTCTACTTACATAATTTTCTCCTCCCACCTTGCATTGTTCTTTGTTTCACACTCTGCCAGTTTATCATCTATGAAAGGGGTCGGCAACCTACGGCTCACGTGCCAGACTTGGCACGCGAGCCCTTTTCATTGGCACGCGAGGACCCCCGAAAAAATTGTGTTTTTTAATGGCTTCTGCGTGCCATGTCAATTTGTTTCATTAGCTCTCGCTGATCTTTTTTTAGAAAAATCAAAATAAATCATTCTGTTGTTTGCCTGTTAGAAAGCGTTCAGATTCAGCGAATAAAAACTAGTCTTTGCGGCACCTGTGCTTACATCAAAAGAATGTGCCGGCTATTCTACATTTGGTTGGTTTTGTTTGTATTATATCGCAAGCCAAAAGATATCGAATACAAGTGGTTAGTTTCTGCAAACCATTAACTGAATTGTTTTTCGCGATTTTAATAAAATGTTATTATAAAGTAGGCCTATTTCCTTCAATTTAACGTAAAAAAATAGTGTGCCACCGAAATGTTATATTATGCGGCGATATATCAAGGTATAAGTATAAGTGGCCATAAAATGTCCGAAAATGACAAAAACACTACTGCCATGTTTGGCAAACAGAAAGGATGTGTCAAATTTCGTTAAACGACACTGTTTGTGTGCAACAATCTCTTTATTGGACTTGCGCTCCGTAACGGAAACTGTTGTTAAAATAGTCAACTTTATAGTTTCCCACTCTTCTTTGATTCACCGGCAATTCAAATCTTTACTACAAGAAATTGAAAGTGAATATGGAGATCTGCTGTTGCATAGCCGTTTTCGCCGGCTTTGTCAAGATTAAGTGTTCAATAAATTAATTTAGTGTCTGGAAGCAGTATACGATGTTTCTTGATGAAACTATATTTTTCGTTATTGACTGATAAAGAATGCCGCATTTAAATGTTGAACTTGTGTTAACAAGGACAGGATTAAACAATTCATGAACTGTTTGGTTACTCATTTCTACTAAGAAACCGTACAAAAGTCAACACATATCAGTCACATTTTGCGATAACAACAATAATTACTTAATATAATGCTCGTATATACGCTTAAGCTGTAGTTGTTTTTTAAAAGTAAAACAAAAATTGATCTCGAATTAGTTTGTGTGCTTATTTAAAGAAGATCAAAAACATTTGAATGCAATTTGCCTGTATCAATTAATGTGAGCCTTGCTTAATGCTTCAAGAGTTAGGCGACTTTCTTATGGGGCTTAAAAAGTTTTATTGTATGAGAAAATCTTTTATGAGAAAATATGTTTACAAGAGTAAGTTCAGCCTATAGATGAAAGTAAAACATGTGCAACGTTTTTCAAACAAATGAACGGTTTAAGTATAGCTGACGACCTTTCTAAGCAGCTTTCTTCCAGAGTTGTTTGCAATTCGGCAAATGTTTTAAATTCAATTTGCTGCATTTCAAAATATTCTTCAGCCAGAATACTCCGCTTTGAGTGCTTCAATGTACTTCTTCAGTTCATCTATTTACCATGACGTCTAGTCAATTTATGTTCTGTTGTCAAATGTGAGGTTAAATATACCCCTCTTAATCCCCCACCGCTAGTTACAACGTAACTCATTCACTCAATTTTAGCCACAGCGCCGTCACTGTAGTACATACAGTTGACATACTTTTAGGCTTATTTTCGCAAAATACATTTGGCCAATAATATTCATAGAAATATATTAGTTTAATATTTTCGTGAAAAAAAACAAAACAAGGTAAAGTGCCTAGGTTATCAAAAATAAAAGTCAATATGCTTAGTTTGGAATGGAAAAAAAAACAGCTCTTGTGAAAAAACGTCAAGGGGTGTTATCACTGATGGTTATTATAATAAACACGCTAATTATTTTTGTTGGGGGGAAGACAGCTAGGAAGCGGGGTGATGACTCGAGAGAAGATCAAAAACAGTATGACGTAGCAGAGGCGGGGAGAGCAACCAGGCTTTTGTGATACATTTTTCGTGGTCACTTCCGTTGACGGTCGTTCGATGTTTATTTTAGCAAAGTTTTTGTTTGTCTTTTTTTGCCGCTCATTTCTAGACTACGCTCATGAAAGCCGATGTGTCCAAAGGTGTTGGGGAAAGATTTTTTTTTTCTTTTTTTTTTTTTATTACTATCAATACAAATGTAATTATTACTGGCGAATGCTTCCTAGTAACAAGATTAAAGTATTTTAGTTACTGTTACTTTTATATAGGTTCGTTCGTTTCAGAGTCCATCACTTTTTAGTTCGGTTTCAGTTCGGTTCCCATCTCTACTCTCTAATCAAGAACGTTTAAATGTAAGAAAATGTGTTTCCAAATTTTTCTCTACAATCTAGCCCGTCATCCCGTTTTGTTACTGTTCAAGTGGATGCCAATCAACCTTTCGTTATCAAAAACGTTAACTATCCCACAGGTAAAAATTCCTAAATGTATTTAGTCTCTAATCACTTACTCCATCCGATAATAAGCTTACTTATGCAATGAGTGACCAATAGAATAGCATGTGTCTGCCTGTAATCACTAGTGACCACTGACAGCGCTAACGTCAACGCCAAGACAAGTCCGGCCTACACCGATGTGTACGACGTCACATACCAGGACCCAGAAAATGACGCAATTTCGTCCTCCATGACACAGAGCCCAAACCATGGGCTGTTTGAAATTGGCTTGGGTAAGTGTAGCGTCTTAACGTGTGCCGTCTTAACGTGTGCCGTCTTAACGTGTGCCGTCTTAACGTGTGACGCCTTAACGTGTAACGCCTTAACGTGTAACGTCTTAACGTGTAACGTCTTAACGTGTAACGTCTTAACGTGTATTGCCTTAACGTGTAACGCCTTAACGTGTAACGCCTTAACGTGTAACGCCTTAACGTGTAACGCCTTAACGTGTAACGCCTTAACGTGTAACGTCTTAACGTGTTACGTTTTAAATGTGACATGTTGTGAGATTTACGTCGGGCTCCTCTCTTAAATATAAATAGTGCAGTACAAATCAGCCTTAATCCATGGGTCATACTCTAGCCATAATTCATACGAATATAACACTACTGTCCACTAAATCAGGAGTCGGAAACCTACTTCACCCGTGCAAGACTTGGCAGGCCGAAGGATTTTCAATGGCACGCGGAAGACGCCCTAAAGTTCTCTTTTACAAGAAATTCAGTATTGCGGCTAAATGACTTTTAGGCTTTTGGCACGCTGAATGAATTGGAAATAATACTTTGGCACACTGTTATGAAAAGGTTGCCGACCCCTGCAGTAAATAATACATCAGGATATACAACCTACCACTGAAAACCAACCTCTACTGAACCTCAAGTCTCTCATTTTTATTCCAATTTAGCAACGACGCACATTCCGTTCTCATCCCTTCTCATATGCAACTCCTGAACCATTACATTCATTTCTCACTGGGCAGTAGGCATCGTCAATAAGAACGGTGGAACCGACACCGATGTACGGGCAACAGTTGGCAAGGCCAGGACAGCTTTCCTCCAACTTAAGAACATCTGGAGCTCAAGAATTATATCCCTGGTATAGTCTGCAGTTAAGTCAAGTCTGCAGAGCCCACACATAGGGGAGGGTATTGGGGGCGTATGCTTGGGGGCGACACTTCTATGAGGCGGCAAATATAACCTAAGTTCATACCAGAAATTTTCGGAGAGTTGAAGGGGAAATAAAATTTGGAAACTCAAATTGTAAACAAAAGGAATAATGAATAAAGATAGTAGTTATTTATTTACACTTATTTATTAAACTGTTTTATACAACAGTTTTACTTTTAATAACCTCAAAAAGGTTTAATAAAAATTTGCCTATCTAAAATATTTTAAATTAAAACAAATATTTTAATTTTTTTTAATCATAAAAATTAACTAAACACAGGCACTAAACAAAGTTAAACTATGCAGGGGGCGTCGCTAAAACTTTTGCCCTAGGGCGCTACATGGGCTTGTGAGGGCCCTGTAGGTCTGTCCTACTCTATGGTGCTGAAACGTAGAGGACCACAGCTACTAACACCAAGAAAATCCAGAATTTCATAAACTCATGTCTCAGGAGGATTTTCGTAGATACGCTAACAGAACATGATCAGTAACGATAAGCTCCGGAGTTGCACAGGTCTACAGGCAGCCGATCTGGAGATCATGCAAAAAAGATGGAGATGGTTGGGGAGCACACTCAGAAAACCGTTCCTTACATCACCAGCGAGTCCTTATCATGGAACCCCCAAGGGGTTGAAGAAGAGAGGCCAACCCCGTAACAGCTGGCGCCGGGACCTGGATGCCGACGTCAAGAGAACAGGTCCTTTTAGAGTACAGTTGGAAAAAACTCGCTCAGAACCGGGATGGCTGGACAGCCTTTGTTGGTGGTCTATGCCCCGAGATGGAATAGAAGGCGTAAGTAAGTAAGGTGGCAAGAACCGTAGTCTTTCCTATTGCAAATTGCAATGTTTAAAGTCAATATGTTTTGTTTTGAGTTCTGTTTCTTGTATCTACGTGAGTTTAAAAGCACATTTTTTTTTTTTTCGTATTAGTATAATCTTTCTTACTAGTTTATTCCGTTAGAGATGATTCCAGTTGGACGTTTAAATGAAGAAATTTGTCAAGTTGCATCCTGCTATACTAGAGCTTTTTCGCTTAAAAGATTTGTTTTTTTTAAACCGAATGAAAAAAAATTATTTAGAGAAACGAAGTCGAAAAAAATGCCAAAGAAACAAATACAAGGCAGCAAATGAATGGAAAAACATTAGCTTAAAAAAGAGCCAGTAAGAGAGTTAATATATTCTAATATATAGCTTCCCCCCAATATTATGAATAAACTAATTAATTTCATCTCAAGAAAATTCGAATATGACAACTTATTAAAATCCATTGAGCATTTGTTTAGAAAACACAATCAACACAATGATAAATGAATCTACAACTTCTATAACAAATTCAGCTGCAAGGTGCATAACTAGCGAATATTCACAACTGACAAGAGTAACAACACTAGTCAAATCACTAAACCTAGAAACACTAGAGGACAGAAGGGCAAAGAGTCAGTGCCGTATTTAGGTTTTTGGGGGCCCTGTTCCGAGATTTATGTGCGGGCCCCTCATGGCCCCGCTCCTACCTTCCGACATCGCTGAGTTAGCATGTGTACATTATTAGCATGTGTACATTGTTAGCATGTGTACATTGTTGCTGATGGTGAATGAAAACAAGTAACCCACTATCTGAATCTTACAGCCAATTAGGCGAGCGAATTACCATTTCACTTCATTTAACTTCAAATGCTATTTTGAACACTCTTACAAGGATAACCATGTAGGTCTGCAGAGTTTCAGTTAACAATCATTTCTATTTCTCCTTCTCAGTATTTCTTGCAGTATTTACTAGTTCAGTTTTTTTTCGATATTTATGGGAATGTATTATTTTAAAAGTTGTAAAAAATTAAGACAGCTAATAAATTATACAATATTTTATATTTTTAATTGAACAAAAAAAGACAGATCTATATATTATATTTAAAAACAACAACAAAATTTGAAATAAAACAATTTCAATATTTCAAGTTCACATCACTAGTCTTATTTAAACATTGACTCTTCGTGCTTTACGAACAGCAAATTCTTCAATGATGTCATTAAAGTCCAATTCACGCAAGATGTCTGATTCAAAGCTGAGAAGACTTAGAGCAGAAAGCTTCTCTTGAGTTATGGTTGTTCGCAGCCTGTTTTTATCAACTTCATTTTGGAGAATGATCGTTCACTAGATGCATTGGCAACCATAAGTACATTCTTAGGGCATAATACATTTTTAGGGCAACATCAATGATCGGAAAAGTATCTGCCAGACGTTGATCAATAATCCATTTGTAAATTAACTGTTCATATCTAATGTCTTGTTTTTCTTTATTCTTCATTAAATCAGCTTTTTGCTTGGTTAATTCAGCAAACTGAACCAGTTTATTACCAAGGCAAACGTCCAGATATTTGTCATAAATTTTAAAGCTGCATGTTGAATTTCAACACATTTTTACATATTGTTAAGTTGACCAAGGAATCCAAATAGTTCACAAACAATAATGTATGCATTAATACGCTGATCAAGTGATTGCTTCAACTGGTCTATAACTGGAAGAAAACTTTCAACACGGAAGTTCTCTCTTGGTGATAACTCTGATTCCTGTGCCTGTCCATAGTCCAGTGATGTCACACGAACACTGCGACGACGTTGTCTCGTATTCATTTTAACATATTCAGCTCTCCCAGACTCCACTTTACCTTGAGCTTCATACTCATCAAAGATGTTTCGCTTGGATTCAACAAATGTTTTGAGAGACTTGAGACAGGCAACGGCCATGTTGAGGTCCATATGTTGGTCTTGAAGGGCATTACTTGTGGCATTAAAAAGTTCTAAAATATCATGCCGAAATACAGCATATATGTCCACCTCCAAAGATGACATTCGGTTAAAAAGGCCATCAGCCTGTGAACGGATGATGGCTTTCTCGTCATCATCATCGGCAATTAACTCCAAAGCTTGTTGTATCAGGTGATAGCCTGCTGCAAATGCTCTCGTCGCATCATACCGACTTGTGTACTTTTTCCTCGGTTCTACGGGGTCTCCACAGTATTAAGAAGAAGAAGAAGAAGACCAACGTGTTTCTGATAGTTTCTTTGGTACACACAGTAATACATCATAAGATTGCAATTTCTGTGTTAAAATGTAACGGTGGGTAGATGATGTAAAAAAAAAAAGTATAAATCTGTTGCAGTAAGTAAAAAAATGACACAGCTGATAAACAACATTTAGCTGCTGATTTACCAACTAAGTTCAGGGAGTGGGCTGTGCATGGCACCCAGACTGCTAATGGGTTGCTGTTCAGAACCAATGCACGTAGTAGTAGTATATTAAGTAACATTTAGGTATCATCCCCCCTCTCATGCCTCCTCCCCCTCTCCTCTCCCCCTCTCATGCCCCCTCTCCCCCTCCCATTCCCCCTCTAAGAGTGAGGAAGGGGTGACGTCAGTCAAGCTCCCCCTCTCGAGCTGTGACATGACCTCCCCCTCACGTGACATTTCATGACCTCCCCCTCTCGACACGTGTCCCCCTCTCATCCCCCCTCTCCCCCTCCCATTCCCCCTCTCCCCCTCCCATTCCCCCTCTCCCCCTCCCATTCCCCCTCTAAGAGTGAGGAAGGGGTGACGTCAGTCAAGCTCCCCCTCTCGAGCTGTGACATGACCTCCCCCTCACGTGACATTTCGTGACCTCCCCCTCTCGACACGTTTTTATTGTTTTTTTTTTCCGTTCTCTCCCCCCCTCCCTACCCCTGTAATGTATAGTTGAAATATACTTATGTATGTAAAAGAGATGACCCACATCAGCAATAGGTGTTCAGCCTCCCACCCACCCCCTCTGGTGGTCATGTGTTCATGTATTCAGTCCTCAGTAATTTAGCTATCTTTATATTTATGTATGTAAAAGAGATGTAGGCTATCGAACTTTTAGTTACGGCTTGTCGTCCTAGGTTATTGAACTTTTGCCCTGGCTTGTACATACTTAAAACACCAACACTGGCTCAATAATGTATAATTAATTAGATGAAAAGATTCATCCTCTCGACATCCTTCCTCCCCACACCCACCATACATTCACCCCACCCACTGGATCAATAATAATTTGAATGTATAATGTCGCATATGTTTACAGCTAAACTCAAGCACACATCTATAATTAAGATGTAATTTCGGATTATTGATCTTTTGCCTCTTGTGCAAAACAACTCGAAAAGTCCCTCTTACTTCTAAAAACAGGTGTTGTTTCTAAATATATAATTGATTTGAGCAATAAACTCAACTGCAGATCAATAGAATATTCACATTTTGTCACTCTTCACACACATTCATATATATACACACACACACACACGTATCTCACACACACACACTCATTTCTTTTTCCCCTATACAGACATCTGTTTATGGTTTATCTATGCACTGTAGGTTATTTACCTTTTTGTACTATCATTTTCTTTTCTTCCATTCAGACATATCTATGCAGTGTAGTTATTAACCTTTTTTGTACTATCATTTTCTTTTCTTCCATTCAGACATATCTATGCAGTGTAGTTATTAACCTTTTTTGTACTATCATTTTCTTTTCTTCCATTCAGACATATCTATGCAGTGTAGTTATTAACCTTTTTTGTACTATCATTTTCTTTTCTTCCATTCAGACATATCTATGCAGTGTAGTTATTAACCTTTTTTGTACTATCATTTTCTTTTCTTCCATTCAGACAGCTGTTTAATTCAATCCTCCCACCCAATCGATAATGCCAACATTTCACTTACTATTTTCACGTTTTCCCAAAGGCTATAGTAGTATTGCTGCTATTTTGTCACCACTAGACAAAGTAAACAAACAGCACACCCGCTATAATTATTTTAAGCGCTTTAGTGTTCTTTTATAGTTCTTAATAAAGGGTACCATTAAAATATTTTAGAACCAGTGTATTCACATTTCATTCATACCTACAGCCTAACCACTGGATCAATAATAATTTGAATGTATAATGTCACATGTGTTTATATAGTAGAATATTCACATTTTGTCACTCTTCACACACACATACACACACACATACACACACACACACACAATATTTGTATCTCACACACACACACACATTTCCATACAGATATCTGTTTATTTACCCAATCGATAAACATACAGACATCTGTTTATTTTAAACATCCCAACCCAATCAATAAACTATTGTACTGGTTTATCTATGCAGTGTAGTTATTAACCTTTTTTGTACTATCATTTTCTTTTCTTCCATTCAGACATATCTATGCAGTGTAGTTATTAACCTTTTTTTGTACTATCATTTTCTTTTCTTCCATTCAGACATCTGTTTAATTCAATCCTCCCACCCAATCGATAATGCCAACATTTCACTTACTATTTTCACGTTTTCCCAACGCACACACACACACGCACATACATACAGACAATCACATTTACAAACGCACACACACACACATACATACAGACAATCACATTTACAAACGCACACACGCACATACATACAGACAATCACATTTACAAACGCACACACACATACATACAGACACTCACATTACTCATACTGGCATACAAATACGCACACAGGCCCGTCAGACCATATTTACATTGTCACAGCTGTCTCTCTGCAAACGCTCCTTCTATAAAGAAACTTATTGCTTCCTACGTTCATCCGTGGTCCAAGGCCTGTCTAGTTGCATTTTTTTATTAATGTTTTAAATTATGTTACTGGTTTGTTCAGGCAACCCATTCCATATGAACCTTGCAGCTCGTTTTATTTTTTTTTGTAATTTTTTTTTTTTAATGTTTTCGTAAAAGTATTCAGGCAATTTTAAAATTTTAATAGTTAACACATGCATCAGTCTAAACTAAAATATTCAACGTGTCTCTGATGGCATCCTTTTTAACTTTCTGTTATACAGAAGTCATAGTCATAGTCCCATGGTTCTTTTAGGAACACGTGGTATCCAATATGGCGGAAGGGATGTATCCAAGGGGAGTAATCGTGTAATTATTATTTTTTGTCATTATTACCATTGTATTTTTTTTTCTTTTTGTTGTAGTAAGACAGGGTTAAGCATTTTTATTCTAAACTTAAAATGTTTCAGCTATTAGTATATATATTACGAGCTCTAAATGTTCACATAATAGTGAAGGGTGATATTCTTTTATAGAATTATTATACACTAATGCAATTTTGTTTTCTCTTTTTGATATTATAAGACATGTAAATCTTGAGTAATTTTTAATTTTAACTTTAAGAGTTCGCATGTTATTTTCTTTACGATTGCACTAGATGTATAAACTTTTATATACTGTATTTAATCAAGTAATTATTTTCTTTAGCACAATTAAGGGAGCCAGAAATATTGAATAGATTAAAATCAAGGGTAGCAATCGTGTAATTAGTTGTTTTAATTTTTGTAAAATTTATATTAATCTTGTCTTAAGTTAATGGATTTTCAGGGCGATTTGCAGCTCGTTGTTTTCAACTAAAGAGTTACCAGATAGTAGATACGCTTCTAGAATCTTCAACATATATTGATACACATCTGTCGAGCTTTATGAATAGTCATAATAACTGGGTGAGTAACAGGTTCACAATAGTAACAAGACAGTCTTTGTTAAACAAAAAATCACCATATACACAGTTAAATATAAAAGAGTATATTAAACTAGCTTCCATCTTTCTTTTCGTCACAGAGGTGTCCCTGAGTCTGCCCAGCTCTGATGGGTACCTGACATTAGTTGGGGTAAAGTAAAGTCGGCTGGGCATTGTGCTGACGACACATCCCCTTTTATGCCGTGGCCACAGAAACTGGTGAACGCTGCTTCACTAGCCTTATGATCAGGTTGGTCCGAAGGGTACTTTACTAAGTCATGTTTTGTTTGTTATTATTATTGTAAACGTGTAACGTTAGTATGAAAACATGGGTGTCATTTATTTATTGCATTCAATTCATTAAAGAATAAAAGTGGGGAAAAAGAAATGTTTGTTTCCTTTGTCTTTATTTCATCTAGTACATCTAAGTCCAATGTTTTCATTGCCCTAGTATGTATAAAATAGTTGTAATTTTAAAGTTATTTTGAAATATTAAGTTAACCCAATGGATTCGTTGTAAAAACAAATAAGCTCCAGAAGATCTTTTACGTCTGCTTGCTCATCAATTAGGCGCTGACAAGATTCTTGCAGAGATATGATGACTTTCGTAGACCTACCAAGTATCTGAGCTAGCCCTTCAGTATCCGCTTCCACAAGTTGCTAGATAAGACATTGAAAATAAAAATTATATTTATTATTTATTTATTTTGTCTATACCTGCAAGATGTAATAATTTGGTAGTATCTTACATGCATTTCATCTTCATTCAATAATACAACACAAGCGAGGTCTACTTTGATTTTCTCAATGACTGAAGATAAATCACAGTCTTTACGGCCACATTCTAATACAGCGCCATCTGGGTGATCGTAACTCGTAATGGCTACACAGGGAAAAAATAATGGAAAATTGAATTTTTTACTGTATCATGACTACACTGTTGGTTTCTGTGATCTAGCTACATGACTTTAGGTGACCAAGACTATCATGGCTTTAGGTTGACCTCACCCAAGACTATTAAAACTGTTAGGGAAATATTTTTTTTAAATTTTTTTTCTCCCAAGAGTCCAGAGGGAAGAGTTTACAATGCTATCACTCGCATTTAATCAGGGGAAGTAATTGGGAAAGTAAAGGTGTTGAGGCGCTTTGCTGACCACAATATCCCCACATTAATGTAAAGGATTTAAAATATAAAAATAATCTACATATTGTAAAAGTAGATTGGATGGATACTTTAAACAAAACAATTTTGACTTTGACTTTAAAACATAAAAAATCGATAGAAAATATATTAAACTACACCTACAATAGTGTGGAGGCATCCATTCGCTTCGACCGGGTAGCAACATGAACACTGTGTTGTCTGGTAAGAAGGAGAAATATTCCTCATCAATTTCTGTTCCATCCTCTGCAAGAACGACTGTGACAGGAGGATCAATTTGGAGTTTTTCACAACCTTCAAACGTAAAAAACAACAAATACCAAACAACAACAAACAAACAAAACAACAAGAATAAAATAATTGATAGCTTTTAATTTACTTTATTTATTTATTTTTTATTTTTTTACCTTTGTTTTTAAGCTCTTGAAATGATGAGACAGTAAATCCTTTTGTGACAATTCTTTCTTTATCCCAGACTTTAAACGGTCTATACTTAGGTTCACACATTTTTAAAAAATGTGATAATCCTTTAAAAATAAATATAAAAATAGTCAAACTTGGTTACCTACCCTTGCCAATAATATTGGCAATATAATATTTGTTGACTACGCCTAGTTTTCTTTTTATCGTTCCCTCTTTCTAACTCCCACTCTATCAAATCTTATAGAACTACAAACTCTTATCTTCAACTCCCTTGTCAGCTGTTACATTCGCATTATTTGTGCCTCATTTCTTTATTATAGCTCCAGATCGTTCTCACTACTATCTTTCTCACCCAAAACTGTTAGTTACTCTACTTTCAATAATGTTCCCTCTCTACAACGTGCGTCAGACATACATTGTTTTTCTGCCTAGAAAGTTTTTTAGTACACTTGTCTATGGACACCTTTTTTTTTTCTCCAACTCTCTTGTTATTTTTTTCTCCCTCTCGAAAAAAAGTCTCCCTCTCGAAAAGAAATATTTCCTTCCACGAAGGAAATAGAGACCGGCTTGTAATTTTTTTTCTCCCTCTTCGAAAAAAAAAGTCTCCCTCTTGAAAAGAAATATTTCCTTCCACGAAGGAAATAGAGACCGGCTTGTAATTTTTTTTCTCCCTCTTCGAAAAAAAAGTCTCCCTCTCGAAAAAATTTCTTCCCTGGCATCCTTCTTTCTCCAATCATCTTGTAATTTTTTTTCTCCCTCTTCGAAAAAAAAGTCTCCCTCTCGAAAAAATTTCTTCCCTGGCATCCTTCTTTCTCCAATTATCTTGTAATTTTTTTCTCCCTCTTCGAAAAAAAAGTCTCCCTCTCGAAAAAATTTCTTCCCTGGCATCCTTCTTTCTCCAATCATCTTGTAATTTTTTTCTCCCTCTTCGAAAAAAAAGTCTCCCTCTCGAAAAAATTTCTTCCCTGGCATCCTTCTTTCTCCAATCATCTTGTAATTTTTTTCTCCCTCTTCGAAAAAAAAGTCTCCCTCTTCGAAAAAAAAGTGTCCCTCTCGAAAAAATTTCTTCCCTGGCATCCTTCTTTCTCCAATCATCTTGTAATTTTTTTCTCCCTCTTCGAAAAAAAAGTCTCCCTCTCGAAAAAATTTCTTCCCTGGCACCCTTCTTTCTCCAATCATCTTGTAATTTTTTTCTCTCTCTCTTCGAAAAAATGGTCTTCCCTGCCATGTCTTTATAACAGGCAAATCGTTTAGCATATCTACACTCCTAACTCTAAAACGGTGTGTACATTACACGTCACCAAGGTTTTTGCAAGTAACGTTCTTTAGAGATAGCAAAGGCCAAGTTGTAAACCTAAAGTTATCCCGACTGACCCTCATGTGAATTGGGGAAAAGCCCCTGCTCTCTTTCCCTATCTATCACTTTGTAAAGTTTACCAAATATTACTAAACTAGCTATGGAAAACTTTAATTACCAAACCGACATTTAATAGTAGTGGTCAAAACCTTTGGAACACATATGACCACTCAATACCCTATAAAAGCCTTAGCACTCTTACTACCGTCTCAGGACTTCTCAAATCAAAATACATATCAAGTAGGTATAGTTGTTTTAAGATAGCTCTACATTTCATTTTCCTAAGTTTACTAAGACTTTCAACTCTAGTAATAGGTTAAACAGCCCCGTATGCCTACAGTCATACCACGAAAGATTTTTTACTATTAGCGAACATAGCCAAAACACAACCCAAAACACATATCTACAACACCCAAGTATATCTTACCACTTAGGTAATCTTGCTTGTCTCGTGTCACGAAAGATTTCTGATATAGCCCTGTTCAAAACACCAACTTTACAAAACACATAGCTACAACACCTTCCCACTAGGGCAATCTTGCTTGACTCAAACCATTAGAATACTTTTATTCTGATAGTCTACATTTATAAATAGCCCTGTTCAAAACACTAACTTTACAAAACACATATCGACAACACTTAAGTATACCTTCCCACTTAGGCAATGTTGCTTGGCTCAAACCTTTAGAAAACCTTTATAGATAGCCCTGTCCAAAACACTAACTTTACAAAAACACATAGCATATCTTCATCAAATAAGTATAACTTAACATTTGTATGCCCCTAGTCATGTCATGAAATATATCTGACACTCCAACTTTATGTATAACCCTATCCCAACACTAGTATAACATTAGACAATCTTGCTTGACTCATACCACAACAAAAGCTTTTTACAAAACACACACCTTTCAATAACACCTTTCAAAATTCTAATACTAGGGATGTGGCATTACCCATGCCAAATACCTCCTATGACTTAAAAGTATGCTTTCTAATCACTTTTCACAGACTTTTCATTACCTCCCTATACTTGTAACTCATCACTATCACCTCCACACAAGATCAAACTAATTACTTTCAGCTTCTCCCTTTTCTCCAACTGACCCAGGTGTCAGTTTGAAGAAAACCCTCCCATATCTCTCCCTAACTTTCACTGTTATAAAGTTTACAGAATATTACCAAACTAGCTATGGAACCTTTAATTACCAACATTTATTAATAGTTGTCAGAACCTTTGTAACATATACTGCCATTCACCAGTTGATACAACACTTATTGTTTCAGACTTTCTCCCCAGGACATAGAGTTCCTAGTGACTTATCCTTATATAACTATCTTTATAGGTAATCTTGTGTTTCAATGAATGCATTTACAAGATAGACAAAAATTTAGACCTATTCTTTGTTTCCTCGATAAACGTGTATCTAGAATTTCCTCTTCCTAAGTTCAAAGGGGCTTTCAACCCTAGTAATAGGAGAAACAATCCTGCACAACTTCACGCTCGAACTCCGATCACTTGTTTGGCCTTAGACTATTTCTGCCATTTACAAAACACCATCTTTACAAAATACATATCATCAACACTTTTTAACATCACACTTATTTTATTCGTACCATGAACGATGTCTAACTTTTACAATAAAAAAATCTCTTGACAAAATAAATATTACCACCACCAGATAAACCACACCATACATATGCAATTTGCATGACTCAAAACCCTTAGAATACTTTTAGGGATAAGACTACACAAAACACATTTAAAACACTACACATTTCAGTCTAAGACTAGTGCTTTTTTCTGCCTTATCCAATTTATAGTAGTAATTTATTATAATCATAAATACACATCCTAAAACTTATCACAATTCCTTCAAACTAATTTTAGCGATTTACAAAGCTCTTTACAATACTATCAACCCCAAACAAACAAAACAACAAGAATAAAATAATTGATAGCTTTTAATTTACTTTATTTCTTTTTTTTATGCCCCACTTTTCCCCAATTCACATGAGGGTCAGTCGGGATAACTTTAGGTTTACAACTTGGCCTTTGCTATCTCTAAAGAACGTTACTTGCAAAAACCTTGGTGACGTGTAATGTACACACCGTTTTAGAGTTAGGAGTGTAGATATGCTAAACGATTTGCCTGTTATAAAGACATGGCAGGGAAGACCATTTTTTCGAAGAGAGAGAGAAAAAAATTACAAGATGATTGGAGAAAGAAGGGTGCCAGGGAAGAAATTTTTTCGAGAGGGAGACTTTTTTTTCGAAGAGGGAGAAAAAAATTACAAGATGATTGGAGAAAGAAGGATGCCAGGGAAGAAATTTTTTCGAGAGGGAGACTTTTTTTTCGAAGAGGGAGACTTTTTTTTCGAAGAGGGAGAAAAAAATTACAAGATGATTGGAGAAAGAAGGATGCCAGGGAAGAAATTTTTTCGAGAGGGAGACTTTTTTTTCGAAGAGGGAGAAAAAAATTACAAGATGATTGGAGAAAGAAGGATGCCAGGGAAGAAATTTTTTCGAGAGGGAGACTTTTTTTTCGAAGAGGGAGAAAAAAAATTACAAGATGATTGGAGAAAGAAGGATGCCAGGGAAGAAATTTTTTCGAGAGGGAGACTTTTTTTTCGAAGAGGGAGAAAAAAAATTACAAGCCGGTCTCTATTTCCTTCGTGGAAGGAAATATTTCTTTTCAAGAGGGAGACTTTTTTTTTCGAAGAGGGAGAAAAAAAATTACAAGCCGGTCTCTATTTCCTTCGTGGAAGGAAATATTTCTTTTCGAGAGGGAGACTTTTTTTCGAGAGGGAGAAAAAAATAACAAGAGAGTTGGAGAAAAAAAAAAGGTGTCCATAGACAAGTGTACTAAAAAACTTTCTAGGCAGAAAAACAATGTATGTCTGACGCACGTTGTAGAGAGGGAACATTATTGAAAGTAGAGTAACTAACAGTTTTGGGTGAGAAAGATAGTAGTGAGAACGATCTGGAGCTATAATAAAGAAATGAGGCACAAATAATGCGAATGTAACAGCTGACAAGGGAGTTGAAGATAAGAGTTTGTAGTTCTATAAGATTTGATAGAGTGGGAGTTAGAAAGAGGGAACGATAAAAAGAAAACTAGGCGTAGTCAACAAATATTATATTGCCAATATTATTGGCAAGGGTAGGTAACCAAGTTTGACTATTTTTATATTTATTTTTAAAGGATTATCACATTTTTTAAAAATGTGTGAACCTAAGTATAGACCGTTTAAAGTCTGGGATAAAGAAAGAATTGTCACAAAAGGATTTACTGTCTCATCATTTCAAGAGCTTAAAAACAAAGGTAAAAAAATAAAAAATAAATAAATAAAGTAAATTAAAAGCTATCAATTATTTTATTCTTGTTGTTTTGTTTGTTTGTTGTTGTTTGGTATTTGTTGTTTTTTACGTTTGAAGGTTGTGAAAAACTCCAAATTGATCCTCCTGTCACAGTCGTTCTTGCAGAGGATGGAACAGAAATTGATGAGGAATATTTCTCCTTCTTACCAGACAACACAGTGTTCATGTTGCTACCCGGTCGAAGCGAATGGATGCCTCCACACTATTGTAGGTGTAGTTTAATATATTTTCTATCGATTTTTTATGTTTTAAAGTCAAAGTCAAAATTGTTTTGTTTAAAGTATCCATCCAATCTACTTTTACAATATGTAGATTATTTTTATATTTTAAATCCTTTACATTAATGTGGGGATATTGTGGTCAGCAAAGCGCCTCAACACCTTTACTTTCCCAATTACTTCCCCTGATTAAATGCGAGTGATAGCATTGTAAACTCTTCCCTCTGGACTCTTGGGAGAAAAAAAATTTAAAAAAAATATTTCCCTAACAGTTTTAATAGTCTTGGGTGAGGTCAACCTAAAGCCATGATAGTCTTGGTCACCTAAAGTCATGTAGCTAGATCACAGAAACCAACAGTGTAGTCATGATACAGTAAAAAATTCAATTTTCCATTATTTTTTCCCTGTGTAGCCATTACGAGTTACGATCACCCAGATGGCGCTGTATTAGAATGTGGCCGTAAAGACTGTGATTTATCTTCAGTCATTGAGAAAATCAAAGTAGACCTCGCTTGTGTTGTATTATTGAATGAAGATGAAATGCATGTAAGATACTACCAAATTATTACATCTTGCAGGTATAGACAAAATAAATAAATAATAAATATAATTTTTATTTTCAATGTCTTATCTAGCAACTTGTGGAAGCGGATACTGAAGGGCTAGCTCAGATACTTGGTAGGTCTACGAAAGTCATCATATCTCTGCAAGAATCTTGTCAGCGCCTAATTGATGAGCAAGCAGACGTAAAAGATCTTCTGGAGCTTATTTGTTTTTACAACGAATCCATTGGGTTAACTTAATATTTCAAAATAACTTTAAAATTACAACTATTTTATACATACTAGGGCAATGAAAACATTGGACTTAGATGTACTAGATGAAATAAAGACAAAGGAAACAAACATTTCTTTTTCCCCACTTTTATTCTTTAATGAATTGAATGCAATAAATAAATGACACCCATGTTTTCATACTAACGTTACACGTTTACAATAATAATAACAAACAAAACATGACTTAGTAAAGTACCCTTCGGACCAACCTGATCATAAGGCTAGTGAAGCAGCGTTCACCAGTTTCTGTGGCCACGGCATAAAAGGGGATGTGTCGTCAGCACAATGCTTAGCCGACTTTACTTTACCCCAACTAATGTCAGGTACCCATCAGAGCTGGGCAGACTCAGGGACACCTCTGTGACGAAAAGAAAGATGGAAGCTAGTTTAATATACTCTTTTATATTTAACTGTGTATATGGTGATTTTTTGTTTAACAAAGACTGTCTTGTTACTATTGTGAACCTGTTACTCACCCAGTTATTATGACTATTCATAAAGCTCGACAGATGTGTATCAATATATGTTGAAGATTCTAGAAGCGTATCTACTATCTGGTAACTCTTTAGTTGAAAACAACGAGCTGCAAATCGCCCTGAAAATCCATTAACTTAAGACAAGATTAATATAAATTTTACAAAAATTAAAACAACTAATTACACGATTGCTACCCTTGATTTTAATCTATTCAATATTTCTGGCTCCCTTAATTGTGCTAAAGAAAATAATTACTTGATTAAATACAGTATATAAAAGTTTATACATCTAGTGCAATCGTAAAGAAAATAACATGCGAACTCTTAAAGTTAAAATTAAAAATTACTCAAGATTTACATGTCTTATAATATCAAAAAGAGAAAACAAAATTGCATTAGTGTATAATAATTCTATAAAAGAATATCACCCTTCACTATTATGTGAACATTTAGAGCTCGTAATATATATACTAATAGCTGAAACATTTTAAGTTTAGAATAAAAATGCTTAACCCTGTCTTACTACAACAAAAAGAAAAAAAAATACAATGGTAATAATGACAAAAAATAATAATTACACGATTACTCCCCTTGGATACATCCCTTCCGCCATATTGGATACCACGTGTTCCTAAAAGAACCATGGGACTATGACTATGACTTCTGTATAACAGAAAGTTAAAAAGGATGCCATCAGAGACACGTTGAATATTTTAGTTTAGACTGATGCATGTGTTAACTATTAAAATTTTAAAATTGCCTGAATACTTTTACGAAAACATTAAAAAAAAAAAATTACAAAAAAAAATAAAACGAGCTGCAAGGTTCATATGGAATGGGTTGCCTGAACAAACCAGTAACATAATTTAAAACATTAATAAAAAAATGCAACTAGACAGGCCTTGGACCACGGATGAACGTAGGAAGCAATAAGTTTCTTTATAGAAGGAGCGTTTGCAGAGAGACAGCTGTGACAATGTAAATATGGTCTGACGGGCCTGTGTGCGTATTTGTATGCCAGTATGAGTAATGTGAGTGTCTGTATGTATGTGTGTGTGCGTTTGTAAATGTGATTGTCTGTATGTATGTGCGTGTGTGCGTTTGTAAATGTGATTGTCTGTATGTATGTGTGTGTGTGTGCGTTTGTAAATGTGATTGTCTGTATGTATGTGCGTGTGTGTGTGTGCGTTGGGAAAACGTGAAAATAGTAAGTGAAATGTTGGCATTATCGATTGGGTGGGAGGATTGAATTAAACAGATGTCTGAATGGAAGAAAAGAAAATGATAGTACAAAAAAAGGTTAATAACTACACTGCATAGATATGTCTGAATGGAAGAAAAGAAAATGATAGTACAAAAAAGGTTAATAACTACACTGCATAGATAAACCAGTACAATAGTTTATTGATTGGGTTGGGATGTTTGAAATAAACAGATGTCTGTATGTTTATCGATTGGGTAAATAAACAGATATCTGTATGGAAATGTGTGTGTGTGTGTGTGTGTGAGATACAAATATTGTGTGTGTGTGTGTGTATGTGTGTGTGTATGTGTGTGTGAAGAGTGACAAAATGTGAATATTCTACTATATAAACACATGTGACATTATACATTCAAATTATTATTGATCCAGTGGTTAGGCTGTAGGTATGAATGAAATGTGAATACACTGGTTCTAAAATATTTTAATGGTACCCTTTATTAAGAACTATAAAAGAACACTAAAGCGCTTAAAATAATTATAGCGGGTGTGCTGTTTGTTTACTTTGTCTAGTGGTGACAAAATGGCAGCAATACTACTATAGCCTTTGGGAAAACGTGAAAATAGTAAGTGAAATGTTGGCATTATCGATTGGGTGGGAGGATTGAATTAAACAGCTGTCTGAATGGAAGAAAAGAAAATGATAGTACAAAAAAGGTTAATAACTACACTGCATAGATATGTCTGAATGGAAGAAAAGAAAATGATAGTACAAAAAAGGTTAATAACTACACTGCATAGATATGTCTGAATGGAAGAAAAGAAAATGATAGTACAAAAAAGGTTAATAACTACACTGCATAGATATGTCTGAATGGAAGAAAAGAAAATGATAGTACAAAAAAGGTTAATAACTACACTGCATAGATATGTCTGAATGGAAGAAAAGAAAATGATAGTACAAAAAGGTAAATAACCTACAGTGCATAGATAAACCATAAACAGATGTCTGTATAGGGGAAAAAGAAATGAGTGTGTGTGTGTGAGATACGTGTGTGTGTGTGTGTATATATATGAATGTGTGTGAAGAGTGACAAAATGTGAATATTCTATTGATCTGCAGTTGAGTTTATTGCTCAAATCAATTATATATTTAGAAACAACACCTGTTTTTAGAAGTAAGAGGGACTTTTCGAGTTGTTTTGCACAAGAGGCAAAAGATCAATAATCCGAAATTACATCTTAATTATAGATGTGTGCTTGAGTTTAGCTGTAAACATATGCGACATTATACATTCAAATTATTATTGATCCAGTGGGTGGGGTGAATGTATGGTGGGTGTGGGGAGGAAGGATGTCGAGAGGATGAATCTTTTCATCTAATTAATTATACATTATTGAGCCAGTGTTGGTGTTTTAAGTATGTACAAGCCAGGGCAAAAGTTCAATAACCTAGGACGACAAGCCGTAACTAAAAGTTCGATAGCCTACATCTCTTTTACATACATAAATATAAAGATAGCTAAATTACTGAGGACTGAATACATGAACACATGACCACCAGAGGGGGTGGGTGGGAGGCTGAACACCTATTGCTGATGTGGGTCATCTCTTTTACATACATAAGTATATTTCAACTATACATTACAGGGGTAGGGAGGGGGGGAGAGAACGGAAAAAAAAAACAATAAAAACGTGTCGAGAGGGGGAGGTCACGAAATGTCACGTGAGGGGGAGGTCATGTCACAGCTCGAGAGGGGGAGCTTGACTGACGTCACCCCTTCCTCACTCTTAGAGGGGGAATGGGAGGGGGAGAGGGGGAATGGGAGGGGGAGAGGGGGAATGGGAGGGGGAGAGGGGGGATGAGAGGGGGAGGGGACATGAGAGGGGGACACGTGTCGAGAGGGGGAGGTCACGAAATGTCACGTGAGGGGGAGGTCATGTCACAGCTCGAGAGGGGGAGCTTGACTGACGTCACCCCTTCCTCACTCTTAGAGGGGGAATGGGAGGGGGAGAGGGGGCATGAGAGGGGGGAGGAGAGGGGGAGGAGGCATGAGAGGGGGGATGATACCTAAATGTTACTTAATATACTACTCGTAGTCCATTGTATTTACCATTGAAGAAGCGTTATCATATGACTGTCCACGACAATCATTAATATCAATCCTGTGCTCTTGAAGGAATTCTTGAAGTGCATGGAACATTTCTGAAGCCTTGTGACCTCAGCTGGCCATAAATGTTACAACCGTTCAACTGGTGACGACAGTGCCGTTGCTAGGGATTTGGGGGCCCGTGGGGCTTGGCCTCCTTAGGGGCCCCTGCATTTTGACATTCGACATTATGATAAGAGAAAAAAATTCGGACACTCCTTTGGGGGCCCCCTCAAGTAGGGGCCTGGGGGGACTTTCAAATTCGAACCCCCCTCCCCCTCCCCTAGCTACGACACTGGGTGACGACTTTTCTATGTAACGAAAAACTAATGTTAATTGGTCTATATGGCTCTCATTTGGTGTTGAGTCAAGCGATATGGAGAGATACTTCGATGTCTTTAGTCGTGCAGTGACCTCATTCAATGATTGCTTACCCATAATTGATATCAATTCATCACAAACAGTAGAAGACAGGTAGTTTGTGTGTCCACTTCCTCGATTGCCATGTTTTGCAATTTATTCAGCTAGAAAATCATCAACATTTGGCCAATAACTCCAGAACACCAAGAAAATTACCATTTTCAGCCGAACCAAAAGTTTGATTGCTTCCCCTGAATGCCAACCCCTTTCACTTATAAACTTTATTACATGACAAGTCGCTTGAGTACATTTCTCCAGTATGTATCTGCACTGGTCAACTGATCCCTTGAGGTCAGACTCAATGCTAGCCAATTCTGCAGCTCTTCGGACAGATGTTAACACAGATTCTACGTGACACGTTGATCGTTCATGCTCAGATAACCTTGCACTAGCATGATACCAGTCATCGAAACCACCATGTGATAGCTGCAAGTTAAGCTTTGATAAAAGCCTACACACATTGCAAAACAACTTTCCTCTGATGGAGAAAAACATAGCCATGAACGATGTGCACCTTCTCCATTTATTGTTCGCCTGATAAAAAGATATTTAGTGCATTTACAAATGGGAAGATTACTGCTAGCCTGTTTCTGGATTTACTTTCCATCTCCTTATCATCACAGTGTTAGATAGCGAGCATACCTCAGAAATGTACCGTTAATTCATGTTACAATCTTTAATATCATAAATACATTTTATGTTGCGCTTAGCTTGGCTTGGACTAAAACACTTAAAATTGTAGGTAAAAAAAAATGTTTTTTATTTTACATTTTCAACAAAAGAAAGGGCAATAGGGTATGTCACTAAAAGACTAAAATTTGGGATGTGTGGGGGCCCCTTTTCTGTAGGGTCCCCTTTTCTGTGGGGGCCCCTTTTGTGTGGGGGCACTAGCGTGACACCAGTAATCGAAACAACTATGCGATAGCTGCGAGTTAAGCTTTGAGGAAAGCCTACACACATATTTTCCATCCCCTGTTCATCACACTGTTGAATGAAATCAGGCCCATTCATAACCAATAGACTATGAAACGTTTACTTGGTTTAGCAGGCCATAATGCAACATCAGTGATAATTACGTCGTTCATTGTGCGCTTCTACAACAACACTATTCTAATTGCCAAAAGAAAAGACAAATTATTTTTTTCAATGTGTGGGGGCCCCTGTTCCTATGGAACATATGGAACATGCCTAAATACGCCACTGAAAAGAGTAAAGTAGTAATAATGCATAAGGCATTAAACTCTAATTTAGAAATACAACACCATGATAGCCTGTTGCAATGCTCAGATAAACATAAGGACAAATACACTTTCCTTATTCCTTATGCGAGAACAAATGCATATAGGTACTCTTTCTTCCCGAGTGGCATTCGGGCATGGAATGGGTTGCCTGAACAAACCAGGAAAACCAATAACCTAACATCATTTAAAACATTAATAAAAATGCAAGACTATGCACGGACCTCGGATGGGCGTAGGAGGCAATGATCTTCTTTATAGAAGGAGCGTCTGCAATGTATAAGATTAGAAGACTTACTTCAGGGTGAATAATATGCATTCACTAGATCTGTCTAGTCTATCACATACATCGAGATAACAAACTTTACTTTAATTAACTTCTCACCTAAAGGGACATATTTGCACTAACTCAACGTTACTCTCCTTTATTAATACTTACTGAACACTTTATAAAGTTGATGTGTTAAGTTACTGATGTTACTTTCTTTACCAAAGTAAAGTGTCGATCTCTATTTTATATTACACATATCTGGAAAAAAAATGACCTTACCAAAAAAGCTCTTGTGTTTAACAATAATAAAAAGTTCTTAAATACATTTTAATAATGAAAATACAATATTGCGAAATAGAATCCCAAAGTTAAATGTTATTTATTTAATTATATATATATATATATATATATATATATATATATATATATATATATATATATATATATATATAATTAATAATATACATTAATAATAATATTACTAATACATTTAGTTTTATATGCTTGGTTATTAGCCTTACAGTCTTTATATTTTTATATTGTACTTTACTTTATATTTAGGTGATGGGAAAATCCGGACGCTTACTGACCTGAGGTATGCGACGTCATCAGCTTACAAGCTGAAAATCACGGCCACGGACGGATACAACACAATAAATGATTACGTCATCACATTGAATTTAAACAGTAACAATTTTTATTTTAAAATGTTATTTGTTTGTATACGTATTTTAAGGTTCTAGTAAAATTATCTGCATATTTTTATATCAGCTTTTGTGTGTTTGTGTGTGTGTTCAACTAATCATATTAGTTAATTTAAAGACACGTGACTTTTTTGTCTCTTATTATACTTTTGGAATTTCAATTAGGTCACTAGTCTTCGCTAACTAAGTGGTTTAAGTATCGGACTGCCATATGGGAGACCCGGGTTGGATTCTCCAGTTAGTCTAATAGGCCTACCTTTTTTTCTAAATTAAAAAAAATAAATAATATTTACTTTTTAAAAAAGTATTGCAAATCTACGAGCATCACCGGGCAATTTAATAGTGCCTATCTTTTACCTGATTGCAATATTTATTTTAAATTACTTTCCTAAAAGTATTAGATTCATAGCTTTCTGTTTATTGTAGTTTTTAAAATTGTTATCTGTAGCTTATACAGTTATACAGGCCTGTTTTATTTTCACTCGGGCAACGCCGGCCAATTTAGTATACTTATGAAAATAGACATGCACATACATTGTCACACAATTTATCCTACAAGAAAAAGTTCATTAGTTGTCAGCAATTGTTTCTTGGCTGACTTAAGTCTTGACGATATATTTCCTGTTCCGTGTATTTGTGTGAATTATCTTGTTAGATAGTATGGCCCGAGGCTCACGCTTAATAATTGTATTCTGGTGTACATATCCTTCTTTTTGTTGAAATGCTGTTGATATTGCAATATATTCGTTGTTTATATATATATATATATATATATATATAACCAGCCCACTTTTACTTTTGCCACTGTTCACGCGTCTGTGTGGGCGAAGCAGATAAAATGCATCTAGGTCCACAGATGTATTCCTCCTCTACAGCCACAATTTATTTCGCTTTGTTCGCTTAAAGTCATGCTTATTTGTTTTTATTTTTTCAAGATAGCGTTCGTTCATTAGTAAGGACACTAATGGTGTAAAATAATTTTATATAGGCGGTTCTTCACATAAAAAAGCAAAGGGGCATTAGTTTCAGGTATACAAAACACTAATATACTTCAAGCATATAAAAAGAATAAATCCTGGCTTGAAAAGATGGTAGAAACGCTGAAAAACGGCACAGAGTAATCAGGTCACCTGCAGTGCAGCGCCCTGGAAGATTACAAGTTTATGACATTCCTAATGTCTACATTCATTAGGCTATGTTAGGGCACAAGTCACACATATAGGGGTAGGGATGCGCAGCAGCGGTATTGTCGGCTGCCCATATTGCGAAACCATTCATTTATTAGTCAGACCCCTAGCAGAGATTGTAAAACTCAGAGAGAGGCTTCCATGTGGCACAGTTATGATGCGCATGTCTGCTGTTTACTGTAGTCTAGGAATCTGCCAAGTGTTCTGTATTCGAAGCTTATCAAGACGCTTAATGACTTATATGGTAAAATGATCTTTGTAAACTGACTTTTGTTCATATAAACATGTAAAAAAAAAAACAATGAAAAGGTAAAAATATAAAGTATATAATTATTGTTATTAAGACATAAAATATTGAAACTGTTTATAAAAATGTTAATGTTTGACAGAAACAATAGCTTTTGAGAATTCATTCAAAACAAAATTAATTCAGTCAAATTTTTATATTTTCAAGTTTTGCAAAGAATCAAATTTGTTATATGAAGTCGTTTGTTTATAATTCAGATGACTTTCAATACAATATACTGAATAACCATATATTGTGTCAAACGCGTGACCATTTAATACTGTTGTGTCTCAGATCTGAACACGGCACCGTCCATCTCCAACCTTCCAGCTACGGTAACCATGGCTGAGACGGTCTTAAAAGGGTATACTGTCTTCACCTTGAACGTCGTTGACCCAGATACTTACGTGACCCCGATGGACCCAGTGTGCACCATAACTACACCTGGTGACATGAACAAGTTTCAGATATCAGGTAAGCTTTTTATCACATTAAAAATATATATATATATATTAGCGCATTATTCACAAAAAAATCACCAACAGTCGGAACACTAAACCTACCGGCACTGTATACTACAACAGTTGAAGACTGGATTAAAGCCACTGTTGGAGTCAAACAGGGATATTTTTTTAAACCTATTATTATGACAGATGTACTCGACGACCGTGTAATAATACAGTTAGATACTAGAAGAGGCATTTATCGTATTCGACTCGTTGATTAAATAAAACATTTAAAAATTAGAAAACATTCAGAAGAGATCTGTATGGTTTATTACTGGCGAATATTCACAACTGACAAGATTAACACCAACAGTTAAATCACTAAACATAGAAACTCTAGAGGACAGAAGGGCAAAGAGTAAAGTAGTAATAATACACAAGGCATTAAACTAAAATTTAGAAATAGACACAATAACAATCTGTTACAATGCTTAGATAAACACAAGGACAAAAACACTTTCCTTATCCATTATGCAAGAATAAATGAATATAAGAACTCTTACTTCAGAGTGGCATCCGGGCATGGAATGGGTTACCTGAACAAATGAGGAAAACCAGTAGCTTATCATTTAAAACACTAATAGTAATAGAAATACATGCCTAGACTGAAATAACGGATGTGCGTAGGGCGCAATAATCTTCTTTATAGAAGGAGCAACTGTAAAGTATAATATAAGATAGTATCCTTGGAAGAACCATAACCAACTTGCGCTTTGCATATGACATAAGTAGCCTAGCTGGCATTAAAGATGAACTTAAAGATATCATCGCCCAATTATTGGAGAAAACATTGGCGACGTATTGTATGTAAATAAACACAATAAAGGCGATGGCTAACACGATTTGTATATGAAATACAAGTGGACGGAGAAAATCTCGAAGAAGACTCCTCCCTTAAATATATATTAGCCATTTAACCGAACGAAGGCTCAAAGCCAGAAATTATTGCCACAATGACTCAGCATAACTCAGACGACCGCGACAATAAACAAGCTAAAGAGCATAATAATATGTCACAAGCCAAAAAGTCTCCAATCATTCAAATAACCTTCTAATGGCGATGTCGGTTTTCCTGTATGGATGTGAAACATGGGCGCTCTTTGCAGATTTCCAAAGAAGGATCATCCCTCGAAATGTGCCCCGTTCAAATGTAATATTCTAGGCAATTTTATGTCTGCTTGGGCAATTAATACGCTTGCTTTAATTTTGCCTTTGGCCACTCTTTCAGGTACACAAATTACAGTTGCTTATGACAACGCTTTTGATTATGAAGTGAAAACTACGTATACATTCAAATGTACACTCTTCGACGGTTTCTTGAACAGGTAAGTGTAGCCTGCATACTGGTCTTTTGAACAGGTAAGTGTAGCCTGCATACTGGTCTTGTGAACAGGTAAGTGTAGCCTGCATACTGGTCTTTTGAACAGGTAAGTGTAGCCTGCATACTGGTCTTTTGAACAGGTAAGTGTAGCCTGCATACTGGTCTTTTGAACAGGTAAGTGTAGCCTGCATACTCGTCTTTTGAACAGGTAAGTGTAGCCTGCATAATGGTTTCTTAAAAAAGTAAATGTAGCCTGCATAATGGTCTATTGAACAGGTAAGTATAGCCTGCATACTGGTCTTTTGAACAGGTAAGTGTAGCCTGCATACTGGTCTTTTGAACAGGTAAGTGTAGCCTGCATACTGGTCTTTTGAACAGGTAAGTGTAGCCTGCATACTGGTCTTTTGAACAGGTAAGTGTAGCTTGCATAGTGGTCTCTGAAAAAGGTAAGTGTAGCCTGCATACTGGTCTTTTGAACAGGTAAGTATAGCCTGCATACTGGTCTTTTGAACAGGTAAGTGTAGCTTGCATAGTGGTCTCTGAAAAAGGTCAGTTTAGCCTGTACAATCATACGTTGGTAGAACATTTTCCACATTTATTTCCCTCTCTAATTTGAAATTACTTAACTTTTCTCTTCTTGTAAATAGACATTTTCTAAGTCTACACTTTCTATTCCAGTAAAAAGAGGAATTGTAAAGATCGCCACACTTATTTATTTCTGCTAAATTTTAGTTTCTTTATTTTTAAGAAGATGCTAATGTACTTCTCTTTTCTCTAAGACTTGTGATTACTTCTCTTTTCTTTCCCATTAAACGTGAGATTGCAACGCTATTTTTACTCCCTTTATTTTAAGTTGCATTGTCTGTCTGTCTGATTGCAATCATGCGTCGTGGGAGCGTCGTGTGAGCAAGAATTGGCTTCGATTTTTTCGACCACTTCCCGTAGTCCAATCGAGCTGAAATTTGGACAGCAGACTTGTAGCGCTTAACAATAAAGCCTATTAAATTTTCAATTAAAACAATTTAATAATACTACACTTATGACAATATTCATTTCTTAAAAGGAAACTATAAGAAAAATGTAGGTTTCACTTTAAAAATGCCTGTAAAACTTTTAATAGTTTTTCGGCGCAAAGCTAGAAAAAAAAATTATGCGCTAAGATTATTTTTAGAACAATTCATACGGAGTAAGGAGATATTTTTGAGATTCGCGACACATATATTTTTCTGTACGTTTCATTTCCAGTAGTCAATCAATTATTTAATTACATGATGGTAAACTTAGTTTGCAAATAAAGGGAGTATAATAAAAACTTCGTTTTTATGGTTTTCTTGTTAGCTTTAAAATTGAGATAAATACATCGTTTTTAGAGTCATACAGTGATGTTTTCTCTATTCCAGTCTTTTCAAATCTATGTTAAGAAATAATTATAATAGTTGTGCTAGAGGACTTTAAAACTAAGTATTATGAAAAAAAACAATTCTGCTAAAGAACTAAAAAATAAACTTTGTTTTATTTCTATAAGTACAAAGTATTAAATGTAAAGTTTAAATGTAAAATAAAAAAGTTGCAGTTCTGTGTTTTTTGTCTCGTTTCAATATCAATGGATCTCAGCTATTTCTTCTCTTACAGTGATGGTTTGGATGTGTTGACTGTCGTAGTTACTGATGTCAATGAGCCGCCCATATGGTCCACCACGGAGTACTACTGCAACATAACTGAAGGAGTGGTAAATATTCAACATTTTTCAGAGCATTTATATTTTTATATTGTTATTTCATGACTGTATCCTCATCATTGTTTTTAAACTTCTCTTTTAGCTCTCTGCGTTTCATTCCTTGGTAAGAAAAGATAAATCCTTTCAGTGTATATATAATTGAAAAAAAACAGCGGTTATCAGCATATGAGTCTAAGGCAAACTAAAAGTATTGTCTAAGTTAGTGCTAATCCGCATTGTTAGGAACATAGGTTAAATTAAAAAGAAATTACACTAGACAGTCGCTAAGGTCTTGCGCAACATATGTTGCTAAGACTGGTGCCGCTTGATATAATTGAGTTACCTCTTTAACGTCTGTGATTATTTCTGCAATTAATTCACTAACAGTCATTCAACAATAAAATTAGTTGAAATAAGACAATAGTTACAGCACATAAAATAGTTTATTAATTACATGCTCTTTCATAGCATAAATTAACCACAGATAATATAATGTAATCCAATTTGAACTAGTGCAATCTCTAAGTCCATTTCTTCATCCTAAAGGTCAAAATAAAATAGAATACAACCGTTCACTAGAATGCCCAAGAGTTAACAGAATTGCCTTGGTCTCCCTATCACATGACTTTAACTTCCCGTCATTCAACCAGTATACATATATCACGAATTGTCTGTGTTCGTGAACACTACTATCAATGATAAATAGATGTTTCTAGAAAAGGAAATATTAAGGGAATTAATTTGACTATATTTTCTAAATGATTTTAATAGTACATACGTTATTCCTCTTTAACTGTTATGTTATGTTATGTTTATATATATATATATATATATATATATATATATATATATATATATATATATATATATATATATATATATATATATATATATATATCGATCTTTAAAAACAATAAAGGGTTTTTTAAAAAAAATTATAATTTTCAACATTTCGTATACAGGTGGGCGGAGCTTCGTGCCCTTTGGGTGCCAGTTTGACAGATCCCGAAGGAGACAGTTTTACTATTACATTAAACAATGTATATTTTAGGTAGGACACATTGCTTATTTTTTTCACCCAACGATAACTATTTTAAGTAGGACACATTACTACATCACTAAACAAAAACGTAGGTTTACATTCTACGACCGTTACACTCACTTTTCTCTTTAAAGCCACAAAATAAGACGTGATAATAATATTAATTACATTTTATATTTTCATCCCTCCCATTGGTTTTACATCATTCACACAAACTTTAACCCTTACTCCCTCCCTTGCTTATTGTATCTACCCCCCACTCAAGCATACATTGAAATCTTGGTAACGCCACTAGATAGCATCCGTAAGAAAAAAATAAGAACATGTGTAATGTTAAAGATATCCTTCAGCTTTGACCCTTAGCACACACATCTTACTTTAGAAATTACTTCAAGGTGATGTGTTCTATTATCACCAGCTACGACCTCAGCACAAACAGCTTACTCTACGCCAAAGACTACGACGTGGACGCCATCGGGGCGTCGGAAATCGCTGCAATCATGACGGCGACGGACAGCAAGGGCGCCAGTAGCACCGCCCCGGTGAAAATTCACGTCCATGATCTAAACGACAACAAGTGTCAGTTAAATTCAAATCTGGTAAGGCTTAGTATGACACCCTCCAAACCCGGGGGAAAAAAAGTATAGCCTGTACCAGGACTGGAACCCAGGACTATCGGTAAGTCAGCCGAACGCGCAGTCCGACGACCACCGTGCGCCACACACAATGTGGTGTGTCTTTGCTTTGTACATAAAGAAGAATTAGAGCGTCGCCCTGTGTTCACATTGCTATGTGCATATAATACTAGATTATACTTGATTTTAGAGTGAGTTTGTGTTAGAAAGATTTTTCAAGAGAAATAAAACTTCATTTAAAATAAAATTCACCCGTAAACCCTGGGACGACGGCAAGGTGGTCAAGCGTCAGATTGTTTGACTGGGGTAACAAAGGTCCTGGGTTCGAATCTTGGTGAAGGCTTCCCGAGTCTGGAAGGTGTCCCTGGGTTTACCCAGCTCTAATGATCACCTGACATTAGTATTGTGCTGGCTACTCGATCTTATAGTATGCTGCCGCCACAGACGTTTGTGAACGATGTTTTATAGGCCATATGAATCAGATAGTCTTGGTCCGACGGAATACTTTACATTTTTTATAGAAATAATTTAATCAATGTGTGTCATACTTTGTTGTTTTCCCTCTAGCTTATCTTCTATGTAACCGAGAGTACAAATGTTCAACAACTTGGCAGTTACACCATGCAGGACACAGATTTCACTTCACCAAACAAGGACATTCACATGGATGTAGTCGGAGTGAGTCCATCTTCCACTAGCAACTACATCACCATTACACAATCTGGAGATATCTTCTATACAAGTAAGACAACTCTAGCTCTAACTGAAAGTTTAAATAGGCATTAAGTTTTTCCCTTTTTTTTTGTATAGGCCCCTACCTATCTATAAGAACGCATTTAATAATTTTTTTCATGTCGTCATTATGAAGATTAAGATCCAATAAAAAAAAACTATTTCAATTTGATAATAGCAAATGATGGTAGAAATTTATAAAATATATTATATAGCCATCGAAGAAATGTTTCAAATTGGCTACATTTTGATTTGACTTATAATCACAAATCACTTTTAAAAGTTTTATAAAATAACCCTAAAAAATTTCAAAACACTATTGACATATTCTAAAAACGAATAGATGCTTTTTTAATTTTATTTTAAGAATGAATATGAAATTATTTTATGTTCCTTATCTCTGGAACTATTACAACTGGTAGGCATGAATAAACGTTTATCTTTACGAATCTCCAAAGCGAATTACAACTAATTTTTCTATATCTCAAGAACTGTTTACAACTGATCTGAGTGGAACCACCTTTAAGTCCTACGTCCGCTGCGTGGACAACGGCTCTCCCCAGCTGTCCTCCACCTCCACGGTTCAAGTTGTGTACACGGCCGTTACGACCACGACTACGTCCACCACTACGTCCACCACGGTAAAGACCACCACCACCACGGAGAAGGACGTGTGGGCTTACACGGAGTTCAAGATCTTCTTCGGCCTGCTGGTGGCACTGATTGGTGAGCACAGCGCCCCAGTCAGGTGTAAGGGGTAGAAGGTCCTAGGGGGCGCACGACCCGAGGGCAGCAAGAAGAGGGAAGCCAACGGTGCCCAGTATCTTATCAAATATTGGACCTGGGAGGCGCAATTTAGTGTCCTGCCTTAAGGCGCCCGGGAAAAGTATAATTCTTAGTTTAGCTTTGGGTGGACAGATAACGTTGCAATTTTTTTTTCATTGTGTAAGCCTTTAAATAAGGGTGTTGTTACACATCCGACTCTTCTGTTGTTTGTACAGGATCCTTTTCACTGTGAAATAATACAACTAAAGAACTCGATGAATGTTTTAAGAAGAATTGACTCCTTGAACATAATATTTACTATAATATCATTCATCTTCACTGGTCATTAATTTGCTCCTTTGCAGCTTAGCAAAAACAACAAAAACCTAACCAAACATTTGCAAGCTTTATAAAGATTATAGTGCAGAAAATGCTAGAATGGATTTTCCCGAAGTTTTCAGATTGCAAAAGAAAATTCGCACTAGAAAGTTGTAGAGACTAGGAGAAATAATACTGGTGTCTTTACCTGAGTATAAATAACTATCTACACAATTGATGTCTACGTCAAAATTAAATTCGAATTAAAAATTCTACATGAAATAGCAATACAATTTGAACTTGCAATGATAAAAAAAAATCATTATAACATGCCATGCACACATACCTGAGTGTTTACGATTTGTAACCATTACCTTTTCACGCATCAACCAGGTAGATACTAAAGTATGCTGTTGGTGTTATTCAACCTTCAACCTGGTAGATCTATACTACAACGCGGATCTTATATATATATATATATATATATATATATAACACATCGATTATATATATATATATATATATATATATATATATATATATATATATATATATATAATATGAATGTTTAAAAGATCTGCAGTGTTCATTGCAGGTGAATATTCTTCACACCTGTGAGGTGTCACGCCAATAGCTAAATATGTGAACCTAGAAAAAGACTATTAATTAAAAACTGTGCAAAGTGCGGAGTAGTAAGTAAAATGGCAAATGAATCAGCGGTCGCAAGTTTCTGTGGCAACGGCTTTCAATGGGACGAGCGGCCAGCACAATGTCCAGCCGTCTTATTCATCACGAACTAAAGTTCAAGCACCCATGTATGTAGACTCAGGGAGACCGTTCCGAACGAAGCAGTAATTACATATAAGTACTCTTTCTTTCCGATTGTCATTCAGGCATGGAATGGGTTGTCTGAACAAACCAGAAAAAAAACAGTAACTTAACATCATTTGAAACATTCAAGACTAGACTCGGACCATGGATAAGCGTAGGACTCAATAATCTTCTTTCTAAAAGGAGTGTCTGTAATACATCGAAAATAACTATAGCTCCTTTAAAATATTTCAATAACAGTGAGTTATCGTTCTTCACTTTCAGGTTTGCTGGCTCTAATTGTACTGCTGTGTGTACTTTATTACTGTTTCAAAAGCATGTGTGTTAGGCCAGTCAAGTATGTATCTTACAAAATTTTTAAAAAGTTCTATATAACCTTTAAAGTTATCATTTCGTTTTAATAGGTTATCTATTTGTATTAACTGTTAGTGACATCGTTTAGAATGTGGACAATTTGTTTTCATGAAACAGCGTCAAATGGAGATAAATAACAATAAATGCATTTTACATCATTATAATAAAACAATTTAAAATAAAATGTAATATATTTAGTAAAAGACAAGCCGTTTTATCGGTTTAGTTTCTGCACTGTTGGTGATAACTTTTTTCATACTTCAGTACTATGTATTGTTTATCAACAAATTTTTAAGTCCATAAGATAAAACTAGTTACTTCCCTTTTTACAGGTAGATAATGAAATTTAATTAATTGGCAAAGGGAAACTACTCAAGAAATGTTCAACAATCTTTAGAAAACATTATTATATAGTTTGTATTGAAATATAATATATGCAAAGAAAATTTGAATGTGAAAAATTGACTTAATTAAAATATATGTAGTATTAAATTACCAAAATATAACAATTCACAAAATTACAATGACATAACTCTTTTTTTATAGTAAGTCTACATTTACTTTTTGTTGGAAAATGTATGTCTGATAGAAGACCTAGGGCAGGGGTCAGCAACCTAAGGTACGCGTGCCAGACTTGGCACTCAAAACATTTCTCAATGGCACGCGGAAGACACCCAAAGAAGCTAATTCAAGTATCTTATACAAGAAATTGAGTGCTAGAGCTGTTGGTACGCTGAATAAATTAGAAATCCCATATTATAACAAATGGTTGCCGACCCCTGATCTAGAGCGGTTAAACTTAATTCTTATATTATATGCTTTAAAAGTAAAATAGCTACTTTTGAAAAGAGACACATCCATAGCTCTATAATCATTTCAGATATAGGGTTTAGAGTTTCATGTTCTAGTCTAACTACTCTAGAGAATTTTATTTATTGTGTTTATTGGATGAACATTTATAAAAAAGAAATATACATATTTGTGAAATTCTTATTCCTCAGTAAATTACCAGTGCAACAGATAGAACAATACCGGTAAGTGGTAATTCGGATATATATAATAAAGACTTATTTTGTGAAATAAATAAATCTTAGCACAAAACAATGTACCTTAAAAGAAAGATTATGTAAGTCCAATAAGGGGGGGGGGGAGAGTGAGCGATGTCAATGAAAATATATTTATAACTTATTTATAATTGTGTACTTGCTTTATATCGCTAGTATTATAAACAGTCCATCAATTTAATCAATATAGATCTAGTTGTATATTTTGAATTTCCTACAAGATAAATTGTTTGATCTTAGTCATGTACACAAATGTAATGGAGCACACAAAGTCCTTGGGGAGCACGGTGGACGTGCGATAGAGCGGACGGCTGTCGTACCGAAGGTCCTGGGTTCGAACCCTGGTGCAGGCTAGGATTATTTCCCAGGGTCTGGAAGGTGTCCCTGAGTCTACTCAGCTCTGATGGGTATCTGACCTTAGGGTAAAGAAAAGGCGGCTGTGCATTGTGCTGGCCACACAATCAACTAGTATGCCGTGGCCACAGAAACTGGTGAACGCTGCTTCATCGGCCCAATGGATCATTTTTGGCCGACGGGATACTTTACTTTTTAGAAAGAGGCTTACTGTGTATCCATCAATATAATAAGATAACGTGCATGTCTCTTGAGTTTTAATTAGAGTGCGGACCGAAGTTCGGTTTCGGTTTTGGCGCCGTAAGTAGGGAAATGGCCTCTTTCGGTGTTATTTCGGTTTCAGCTCAAGCCAAAAAGAAAGCTTTCGGTTAGCTTTCGGTTTCGGCGGAAATTGATATTGACTTTTGGTCATCAGCCGAATATCTATTTTACCTCTATATTAAATGTTCTATGGTTTACTTAAATTCAGTTCCCATAAACAAGTTAAACTTACACACAAATGTGCAGTCTTTTTAAATCTTTGCTTTGGCAATTTTGGTTCGTCTTATGGTTTCGGTTTTGGCAGAGAGTGTAGTGAAACTTTTGGTTTCGCCTTCGGTTTCGGCCAAAAGTCAATTTATAACATTCGGTATGGCTTTGTTTTCGCCCAAAATCCAAAGTTGCATTTCGGTCGGCCTCTATTAAAAATTTTCACACGTTAAAAAAAAAACAGTATAATTTAATTAAAGCAATTTGCAGTTGTTTTTTTTTTGTTTTTTTAATTATCATTAACGCCAAAGTGTTTTTTTTTCTCTAAGTTATTAAAAAAAATGTGTAAAAAATAAAGAACCTAAGTCATAAAACTGTATTCAAACGTGTGTTACATCTGGGATATGTTATTCAAACGTGTGTTACATCTGGGATATGTTATTCAAACGTGTGTTACATCTGGGATATGTTATTCAAACGTGTGTTACATCTGGGATATGTTATTCAAACGTGTGTTACATCTGGGATATGTTATTCAAACGTGTGTTACATCTGGGATATGTTATTCAAACGTGTGTTACATCTGGGATATGTTATTCAAACGTGTGTTACATCTGGGATATGTTATTCAAACGTGTGTTACATCTGGGATATGTTATTCAAACGTGTGTTACATCTGGGATATGTTATTCAAACGTGTGTTACATCTGGGATATGTTATTCAAACGTGTGTTACATCTGGGATATGTTATTCAAACGTGTGTTACATCTGGGATATGTTATTCAAACGTGTGTTACATCTGGGATATGTTATTCAAACGTGTGTTACATCTGGGATATGTGCATCCTTTCGATAACAGTGTGCCAAAGTAAAATTTCTAAATCATTCAGCGTGCCAACAGCCTAATAGTCAACCCACTCTTTCCTTGTAGAAGAGACTCTAACCACGGATGAGCGTAGGACGCAATAATCTTCTTTATAGAAGGAGCGTATGTAATGTATAAGATAAGAATTGTCTTTTTTTTTCGAAGTATTGCGCGTGCCAATGAAAACGGCTCGGCGTGCCAAGTCTAACTTGTTGCCTACCCCTGTGTTCCGTGATGTTTACATTAGCTCATGTTTGATTACAGCCCGCCACCCAAACGATCCCTCCCACCCAGTGAACACCCATCGCTTCCACGTAGCGAGCCGCCTCTGAACACAAGATGGGAGAACATTGCTTGGAAGGGCGGTAACTACCATTTCAATACTATGTCAATATTTCTTTTCTAGTTATGTCCCTAGGCGGTAAAATACTGTTTAAATTTGTATTTATGTCCGTTATGGCCAGTTTGTTTATAACAATAATATTTTTATTTTAAGATAAAATATGTGTCGGATGTAATATATTATGTGGTTTTAATATTTTTTTAAATATATATTTTTCACAGATGAAGTTCCCGGTTCTCTCCCTGCAGACCATCTATATCACTATCATTAAATATTATTACAAGGAACTAAACAGTGTTATGCAGAAACTAGATCTAGGCTATAGAGTTCTATATTTAAACAATAATTTTTGATTTGTCGATTTTCTGTAAAAGAATGTTTCTCATTAAACGTGTTCTACTTTTTAAAATAATAATCATAAGCTAAATAATAGATCGATATAAAATATAACAATTTTTTCTTCACTTTACATATTATTGTACATTTGAGATAAGATAGGATTTGAGATAAGATAGGATTTGAGATAAGATAGGATTGCTTGATTGATCAAAACAAATGGAGGGTTTGACTTGATTACAGATAATCCATCTTTCAACATATTTTAAACAACATAAAAGAACTAACTATTTGTGCTCAAGCACATAATTATACTTATAAAAATAGACATGCATGCACACTATCATACTATTTACCATAAAATAAAAATTATAATCAGGAGTCAGCTATTTGATTTCTGGCTGACTGGCGATTCTGTAGAAAAATTCACACTGACAATGGAACAAAAGAGTTCATACATCCTTCTGTTCTTGCCTTTATTCATACAAACCATAATTATAATAAATACTTCAATAGACGTTTTTCTGTTTTTTGTTGAAGATTTCATTTTAATTAAATGTAATAAAGAAACAAAATGTTTTTATTAGGTTTATTCAAAAACTTAAAAAAAAAACGTATGTGTTAAGGTAATATTGATATTTGTCGTATCTAATTCAATCGTATGGCTATGTAAAAGTTTAATATTGCAGGAATATAACTTGACCAATTGAAAAAAAAATACAAATTATTTCATGAACCAAAGACATTTTCTATTATAATTATAGACGACCTACATTTCATATGTGTATAGTAATAAATGATGGCACTTTTATATATCATATGACATTGTATATTGTTTTATTGTTTCTTTACCATAGTATAGTTTTTACGGACTGTTTTTTGTAACCCTCCATCTCTCTCCGCCTCTGCAACTGAATTACGACAATGTGCAGTGCTCTGAGATAGCATGTAAATAAAATGCAGTGTGGCCTCTAAAATTATTTCGCGGTCCGCGGTAAAACGTGAGCCATAAAGAAGACCGTGGTCTGCTAGTAAAGTATCCCACCGGACAAATTAATCTATATGACCGGTGAAGCAGCGTTCAACAGTTTCTGTGGCCACGGCATACTAAGTGATTGTGTGGCCAGTACTATGCAAAGCGGCTTATTCTTTACTCAACTATAGTCGGTTACCCATCAGAGCTGGGTAGACTCAGGGACACCCACCAGACCAGCCCTACGATCAGCTTGGTCCGAAGGGTACTTTACTTACAGGGGATAAAAATCAGTGTATAAACCACATTCAATTTAAAATTAACCATAAACTAAGTAACATTTTATATTTAAAATTAAGTGTTAGATCTAATGTATAAATCAGTAAAATTAGTAATTCAGTCACATTTTAGAGATTTGTAACTTACAGTCAATAATAAGCAAATTTTGTATGTATAGATCTAGGTTCTAGTTCTATACTGATACTGGTGTTCAAGGGTTTCAATGGGCTGTCATTGTTGGGGGTGAAAATGTGGACACGCTCCAATTTCTCAAGAAAAAAATAACAAACAGCTAACAGTCTCAGACTGCCTCTGACAACCAAATCCAACTCCTGGCCTTCACGAGTGGCTCAATGTTTGGGCCTGGTGAAACCTGTTTTAAAACTAACCGGAGAAGGGGTGCAAGTTGCAGGTGCAAAGCGGTCAACTGGCGCCTTAAAACCATTTGATTCCAGACATATGGTGGGGTACGGTATCCGAACGGCAGCGCGTTCAACTTGCGATCCCATAGGCCTGGGTTCGAATCCTGGTGCAGGCTAGGACTTGAGGGTGATCCTGCTGCTTCACCAGTCCTATTATCACTTTGGTTGCTTTCCGAACAGATAACAAACGTCATCATTCATGGAAAAATTGACCTATCCAAACTAAAAATGATGATGTGTTCTTTTTTTCAAAATGCGATATGTTCATTTATTTTTGTCCGGGAAATGGAATACAGTTGTACCATAAATAAATGGAATACAGTTGTACCATAAATAAATGGAATACAGTTGTACCATAAATAAATGGAATACAGTTGTACCATAAATAAATGGAATACAGTTGTACCATAAATAAATGGAATACAGTTGTACCATAAATAAATGGAATACAGTTGTACCATAAATAAATGGAATACAGTTGTACCATAAATAAATGGAATACAGTTGTACCATAAATAAATGGAATACAGTTGTACCATAAATAAATGGAATACAGTTGTACCATAAATAAATGGAATACAGTTGTACCATAAATAAATGGAATACAGTTGTACCATAAATAAATGGAATACAGTTGTACCATAAATAAATGGAATACAGTTGTACCATAAATAAATGGAATACAGTTGTACCATAAATAAATGGAATACAGTTGTACCATAAATAAATGGAATACAGTTGTACCATAAATAAATGGAATACAGTTGTACCATAAATAAATGGAATACAGTTGTACCATAAATAAATGGAATACAGTTGTACCATAAATAAATGGAATACAGTTGTACCATAAATAAATGGAATACAGTTGTACCATAAATAAATGGAATACAGTTGTACCATAAATAAATGGAATACAGTTGTACCATAAATAAATGGAATACAGTTGTACCATAAATAAATGGAATACAGTTGTACCATAAATAAATGGAATACAGTTGTACCATAAATTACGAACTGAATTTGATCTCGGTTCTGAAAAGCTAGTAACCTGAAACATTGAAAAAAATGACATGAAGACAGTTCGTTTCATCCGGTCGCTTACCTGTCCGTAACCTTAATAGTTCGTAAACCTGAATAGTTCGTAAACCTTAATAGTTCGTAAACCTTAATAGTTCGTAAACCTTAATAGTTCGTAAACCTTAATAGTTCGTAATCTTAATAGTTCGTAAACCTTAATAGTTCGTAAACCTTAATAGTTCGTAAACCTTAATAGTTCGTAAACCTTAATATTTCGTAACCTGAATAGTTCGTAACCTGAATCGTTCGAAACTAAATTACGAATGTAAAAAAAGACTTCTTTAGGATAAAGCTTTTGTTGCAGAAAATTACATTAAATTATGTCCGGGTCATTTCTTTCATTTGGGTGGTGCACAAATTAGATTGAAATTTTAGCTAGTTGAATTCTTTTTTTCTGCCCTTACAAAAAGTGAATTACACAATAATAATAATGGTCATTTCTTATAGTGCTTTTATCCATGCTTTTAAATTGAGCATGCTCAGTGGGCTCTAATATCTAATAAAGAATGCATCTTTAGATTTGAGATATTATAGTTGTCAAAGTGGTAAGTACATATTTATCCGTTTTATCAACAATTTATAAAAAAAAATTGTTTTACTAAGAAAATATATCAATCTTAATTTATTTTTTTTACAATTTTTTTTGAAAAAATCATGGTGGGGTGTTTCGGACAATAAAATACAGACGCGGTCCAACTCTTCCCTTATGTCATATAATTGCGACAAGATTTTCAAAGGCTTTTATCTATATTTCAATTCTATTTTATAGTTGTATTTCCATAACATATTTGATCGAATAAAGTTAAATATCGGGGTGACCGATCTGAGATCGGTCTTTATAGGGTGAAATTAATAATAGTGTTAGAATATTTGATACATATCTTTAACATCAAAGATCTTTAAAACAATAGAGAAATTGTAAACAATAAGATACATGCATATAATTTAGGCTACTATTTACAGGGAGTATATTTAATCAGGTATGGGCCAACAAATGTATTTTGTAATCATCTCTTTTCTTTTTCATTACAATATCTATTGTAATCTGCTTTAAGGGCTCTCAAAAGAACAATTACTTGGTGATATAATTTAATTAATGCCCATTGATAAGCTGTTATTAGTAGAACAACTCCATCTTCAATGAGATTCTTTATGACTAATCAAAATTGCAGAGCATAACAGCGAACAATAGCCACAACATCTTTAAAGTGTTCACCATAGTCTCTATTCAAGCCTGGAAACGAAGAGGGTAGAATAATACTTTCACCAATATCAGCATTATTCTTTTCTTCCAGATCTTAAAGAAAACGGGTGATTCCTATGTATTTGTCAGAATATATCTTCTTTTGATTGTTCTTGATCTACTGAATACGATCGCGTTCCAATCGAACGTACGTATCCACGAGATACTGCTGAAAAAGCCGGCCTCCAAAATGCAGGGCATTGAATTTAATTTCTCGCATATCAGGAACCACGCACAGTCAGCTTGAGAATGTAGGTTTTTGGTAAGATGGGGTGGAAAAGCAATACGGTACTGAGCCATTTCAAAGCGTGTAAGGTGCTGTCGGCTCGCATAAGGCAACAGAGAAGCCTAATCTCCCTTTAGAAAAAAACAGCGGGTAAGTAAAAGGCTCTACGCGGCTGTCTAAATTCTTCAAAGTAAATTTTTTTTGGACACACTTATGAACCACCATTTCGTTATCTGGCTTGCTTTGATCTGAATTTAATGTAACGACAGTACATACTTCGCCGGATAAAGATGCATTATTATTTTTTCATACGGATCCTTCTGGCGATGTGAAAATAAGCGCACATACGGTGGTGCATGTCCTTCTTCAGTAGCATGACGGTTGACCTTTTCTTCCACTTCTCTCATCATCAGAAAAGTTTGTGCAAGAGAGTTGCTTGATCTAATGATTTGTTCCAATTAATTAATTAGAGATTGACTTATTTCATGATTGAGTGGATGTTTAAGTTGCTCGGTGACGGCGTCACCTGAATCTAAGAAGTACATCTGTCCGTATTGTGGACTTTTATTCATCCTTAACATTTTGTGATATTCATCTTCTGGTAGACTTGTCCTGCTGCTAGGAAGCTGTAGATTCCGTGACTATTTATTGTCCGATCGTCATCAACGTTAAATGAAGCCAATGCGAAACATGAATTTAAGTTCCTTATCTAGTTTGTTTTTTCCTCCGCTTTCTTTTTTCTTCCAACTGTCGTTCTCGTTCTTTTGCAGTTTTTTCCTCTAATTGTTTTGTCCTACGATTTCTTTAATAATCCAATCTCGTTTCTGTCTCATCTATAGTTTCATTTTCTGTTGCTGTAATCTAAACATTTGTTTATTCTTTAATTGTTGTTAATGCACCTTAGCTAGGCTGCTCTGTTTGGTTTTATATTTGTATCCACTGAATCATTTATATCCGAAGTCATGCAAGAAATAATTGTTGAAATAGTGTCTATCATCAGCAGTGGCCTCACATGGGGGGGGGGGGGTGAAGCAGAGGGGGCATATGCTCGGGGCTACACTTCTAGAGGGGGGGGGGGGGTGGCGGCAGATATTACCTAAATATAATATTAAATGAAGCAGTTACAGTATGCAAGTGTGCGTCGCTGAAACTTTTGACCTGGGGCGCTACATAGGCTTGTGTCCATGCCTTTCTCTTTTTCAAGTTTAAAATATAATTATTCTTTTTTCGTCTGCCAAGCATTTTCCTGAAGTTGTAAAATTAAATGTTATAACTTTAAAGACTGTATAAATTACTTACCATCATAACTATGCAATTTAACGATATAAGTTTTAATGTATACCACAACTTTAATAGTACCCTAATTGTTTATGTATCGGTAAGGGTTAGGCTAAATAAATATGGACTCTTTCAATCATAATATAAACTATCAAACTAATCAAACTTATCTTATCTTATACATTATAGACGCTCCTTCTAAAAAGAAGATTATTGCGTCCTAGGCTCATCCGTGGTCCGAGTCTAGTCTGGCATTTTTAAATCTATTTATTTACACTACAATCAACCAGTGCAAAAATAAATTAGTTTTAAACATAAATTAACTACACATTTAAAGGATAGAAAAAAAGATATTGATAATAGCTTTAAATCTTACTTATCTCAGAAACATAAACTATCTAGTGTATCCGTGAATACAAATAATAATATATGTGTAGAAGAATGCATCGCCACAAATCGTAAACACGTGGTGTATAGAGCATGTAGTTAAAAGATGTTTACGAAAGCTCACTTTCAGTTTAAAAGAAGCATATTAAAAACTAATTGGAGTGCAAAATACAAAGTTAAAACATATTTTAAATTATTTTTTTTATTGATGATACAATGTCATGCTGATTTTATTTCATTGCGCGGCGAAAATGGTAACGATTTGAATGCTTTTAAAACGGGAATTACCGAAGCGCTGAGAATAATTTAAAGTAGTCTCGACTGTGACGTCATAAGAGTTGTATTGAACGCGATCGCGCTATATGGGGAATCCAATGACATGCTTTTTTTTTCTTTTAGCCCAATTTAAAATCTATTTTTAGAAATGGTCAGTGGTTTTTCCAAAAATTTAGGGTCAAGCAGAGGTTCAAATGAAATGAGATTGATCTAAAACGCATTTTCTCACCATAATACATCAATAGGACAGTTTTCGCGAAAATCGTAGGGCCCGTTTTCGTGAACGCTGACACAAACACACAAACAAACAAACAAACAAACAAACCCACAAACAAATATACCCCCAATTTTTTCTCGTTTAATATTTTTAGATATAACATATTTTTATAGGAGCTGTCAAAATGCATAGAACATAAACAAGAAAAACCGACAGAGGAGAAGTTAGACATTCTGATCTCCAAAAGGCATGATATACAGAATGGAATAAGCGTAAGAAAGATTTCAATGGAAAGAGGCATTTCTAGAACAACATTAACCCTTTCAGTCCCGGGCGGGTATATAGCGGAACTGAAGGCAGCATAGATAGAAGTAGGTCGCTACGGGAAGGGTTAAACAGGGAGTATGCCTATGCTCGACTATATAGGATAGGTGAATGTGAAGACTATAATACTAAGCCAAAATTAAGGAAAATAATAACAACACACACGAAAAAAAGAGAAGAAATTGAAATGAATATTTTTTTTTTATTCTACATACTTTTTTTATAGTCTTTTTTTTAATAATTTATTTGAATGTATAAAACTTCGAGTCATATAGAAAAAAAATAGCAATAAACCGAAATGTTCAAACATACATGTATTTAGAAAGTACAATACAAAGTAATCATTTCATCGTTAACAAATAACTAGGGTCCTACACCACATACTAATTGCGCAGGGTAAATGCTTGTTATAAAAAAAAGACGATAACCTTAAACCAAACTATTTGTAAACCTCCAAAGTCTTATGGGATTGATCAAATAGAGTTCACACTTCCTTGTAATCACGACCCACTCTGGGATTAGCCAGAACAGTGACTTGACTTCTAATCTTTCTTTTTTTTTTTTTTTTTTTTTTTTTTTTTTTTTTTTTGCTGTATAGAATCGGAAAACCTTAACAAGGTAGTGTAACGGTCTGCCAGCAGACCACGTCTCATAAACAAATCTACCTATATTTGCACATATGACACATATAATAATACATAGAAATACATATATAATACACATTTAGAGTTTTTCCTATTGTTATACCAAGGCTATAATAAGATAGACTGCTTGCTCTATTTTTAAAGCGTACATGTTTTTTTCCGTGCGCAGCCAATAACGCTGTCTTAACTGAGTGCTACGCTCCTACGTTTGCCTATAAAGAAAATTATTGCGTCCTACGTTCATCCGTATGGTGCACGATGGCCGAGCGGCAGCGCGTTCGACTACCAATCTGAAGTTTCTGGGTTCGAATTCTGGTGGAAGCAAGGATTTGTTCTCTGACATTAGTTTGGGTAAAGTATAGGCGGCTGTGCATTGTGATGGCCACACAGCCCCTAGTATGCCGTGGCCACCGAAACTGGTGATCGCTACTGGTGAACGCTACTTCACCTGCTCTATGATCAGTTTCGTCCGAAATATACTTTACTTACTTAAGTTCATCCGTGGTCTTAGTCTAGTCTTGCATTTTGATGAGTGTTTTAAAAGACGTTAAGTTGCTGGTTTTCCTAGTCTGTTCAGTCTACCCATTACCTGCGTGGATGCAACTCGAGTAGAAAGACTATTTATATGCCTTTGTTCTCAAGTAAGGGATAAAGCATGTTCTTAATTGCCCGAACTAGTTTCGGTCGAATCAGGTATCGTTTAATTCGCAAGAGCTGCTGTTTGCTCTTAAATTTCGGAAGCTCAACGAAATGGTGCTCTTGTTTTTAACTGGTCTATTTTTAGCGCTGAGGCGAACTGCCGGATGTTAATATTGCTGCAAAATGGCTGCGCTCACAGACGAAGAAGCTTTGGGTGTTGCGATTACATTGCACAAAGATTTTGGGCAGTATTGTTCAAGGCCTTGGTTTTTTTCACCCTTATTTTTATAGTCCCGATGGAGTGAGTTCCACAGGCATGGAACATTTTCCCATGCATCTATGAATATTACTAGACTGTCCTCTGACATCTCTGGCAGCTGACTGTCTTGTAAGACGCCATTTTTTTCATTAAGACTAGGAAATTTTGGTGCCTTTTCGCATAATGAACGTGATCAATTCAGCCAATCAATACGCGGCTTCGTCAACATGTCGACGAAGCAATCGTTCGCCCGAATTTGGCTCGCCGATACCCCCCGAGATGTCGCTTGTCGAGCAATAGATCGCCCTGTTAAGCGCGAAAACGACGAAAGGCGAGCAATTTACGAAGCGAACCCTTGCTCGGGCTGTTCGGCGAAGTACAATTCGGGCAATTAAGAACATGCTTAAGAAACGAGTTGTAGTTTTTGGTGCCTTATATTAAATGTGAGCATAGTTCACTAAGATCTGAACACAGATTCATAATTGCCGTTAAATAGCGACGAGTACATTATATTTCTGATTTGTTTGTAACCAAAAAGCTCAAAGTCTGTATTGTATTTCACCAACATACTCTCAAACACATCTTTTGGCACACTTCTGTACGCCATCTCTTTAAACTGTCTCGCGGCTGCCTTCATAACTTCAGGTCTTGCCAGTCCAGACTTTCTCGCCTGCCACACCTGTCGGATCAGTTCATGTTTGATTGTATCTTCTGCGGCAATCACTTTGGGTAGGGAGTACGTCATTTCCGGGTCGATGTAACCTTTCCACTGGAATGTCTGCCACAGCCTGTAGGCCAATTCTGCTGGAGTTATGCACCCTTTGTAGAACCGCGAAACGTCGTTGTTGTGAATTCTGGTATAGTGGTAGTCAATCAGCATTTTGATTTCTTGGTTTATCTGTTGATAGATTTTTCCAATGATCATTACATAATCATTAGCTTTTAATATAAATCTCTAAAAAATAAAAAAAATATATTTAATTTATCTATCAGCTCTCCTTACACATAGTCAATTATCTAATTTAAAAAATCATTTTCAGATCAATTTTACCTATAGCGATTGTGAATCAGCATATTTAGATGGTAACGATTTTAAAATATTCTTATTCAATAATATAAAAAAAATAGTCACTCAAGAAATTTGCCAGAAGAATAATTCATTATTGTATTTATTTTTCTAACAATAAATAATACTGCCAATTTATCTATCTATTGGTGTGTCTATACATATATCTATCGATCTGTGTATATTTGATTAGAGAGAGTGATAGTGAGTGGAGAGGAGATAAAAACAGAGAGAAGATAGACCAGACTTAAAAGACAGTCCCCAATAGTCACTTAGGTGATCGCTGGTATTATTGATATGTGAAGTTATTTCAATGAATAGACACATGATTATAATTTAAATCAATGGTATTAGTAACAGAATTCGGCAGACTGTTGATAATTGTGTGCCGAAGTAGGATTTTCAATCCAAAAGCTTAAGAGTCATATTGTTCCAGCATATATTTTCTTGATTTGAAAGTCTTTCTGAGGGCCTCTCGCCTGCCAATGAAATTTGCTCTGCGTGACAAGTCTGGCACACCTGTCGTTGGTTGCCGACCCCTGTAACTAGTGATCCGTGAATATAATTTTTTTTTTATTCGACCACAAAAAAAAATTACATAAATGTAATCATATATAAAAAAGCGATATATGGACCTATACAGGTATCAATTTTTTATTATGATTTACATATAAAAATCTTGAGGTAAAACTGAATAAGTCAAGATGAATCTAAAAAAGATAAATGAAAAAAATGTGTCATTTATAATATATAGGCTATATATATATATATATATATATATATATATGTTCGGTGTGCGATTCTCATCCACAAGGATAGTCCTATTTTTTTGTAAAATAAAAGGCATGCTTTTTTTTCAGCCCGATTATAAAGTTTTATTTTTTTAAATAATTAATTAATGTTTTCAGTCAATAAATAGGCGCCTTATAAATATATATAATATATGTTTGCAAATTATTATATCATTTCTGTTCATGGTAGTTTATATATTTTTCAAAAGGAATCCATAGCTTTATGTTCATTGAATTTTTTATCTGCAGCTTATACAGAACTATTTAATTTCCCCCCAGGAAACGCCGGGGAATTTAGCTTGTATTTTATCTATACATATTTTACTTTGCAATTTTCTATTTTGGTCAAAAGATTTCAAGGCACCTTTTCCTTTATTATTTTCCCTTGAAAATCAGGAAAACTTTTTTTTTTTTTTTTTTTTTTTTTTTTTGCGGGCTTGATGTAAAGACTCAGAAAAGTTAGAGGAAAGGTGTTCTTAATGAACACTTGAAATAACGTGTTAGCGTCGGCACTGAGTCCATGTGTCAAGTATGTTGCTCTTACATGGCGAAGCGAATTTAATAAATAAAGCCCAAGCATCCATTCCAGACAAAATGTCCAGTCAACTGTCCAGTCAAAACGCCAGTCAAAATTTTCAGTCAAAATGTGCAGACAAAATTCCAGAAAAAATGTCCAGAGAAACTGTCCAGTCTAAATGTCCAGTCAAAATGTCCAGTCATCTGTATAGTAAAAATGTCCAGACAAATGTCCGGTCAAATGTCCAGTCAAATGTGCTTTGGTAGTTTACTAGACGAAATTGGGTCACTCACCTGTTCCGTGTGGTTAAAATCATCCAATATGTGCTCCATTCCCATCTGGTGCAATATAGGCAGGGCGTCCTGGTTGAAACTTTCCATGTACGCCACATGGGTGGCCCTAAACGTGCACGGGTTGCAGATCTGATGGATGGGTGCCCAGTGGGGCTCGTTGATGACCAGCGCCCCCCTGACGAACTCCGAGAACGTCAGGTACTTGACGCACCCGCCCTCCTCGCAGGTCGAGGTGCCCCGGCGCCTGACGTCGAACCACGTGGTCATCCTGTCGAAATGGCTCCTGAGAAAGTCCTCACTGGCGCTGCCGCACGTGTCGCGAGTCAGTATCAGTCTCTGGGCGATGTGGGGCCAGAAGTCCGGAAGGTACACCTTGTCCAGGTAGGATGACAGCAGACGTGAGAAGGGATCTCGAACGACCAGAAGCCGGATGGGATAAGCGGCCCCGTGGTGGGACGATGAGTAGAACTCGCCTGTTCCGTGGGAAAAGTGTACTGCGTTTCTAGAAATACTAAACGGGTCTAGTCGTTGCGGGAAATTTGACTATTAGATGAAAAACAATAACAATAGTACTTCTCATTAGAGACATTTCGCTTGCATCTGTTTCTATATTTAAGTACCAGATTTATTGAATGCATAGAGTTAAATGCTCAAATGACTTCTACGCTTCTACGTTTCCCTAGAAGTTTCCGGTGTATACACCCTTCGAAATTAATTTTTCATTGAGAAAATCATAGCGATTAAATACAACGGACGTGCACATTGCAAAAGGGAATCGGGAATTCCGAAAAGAAGTCATTCGAGTCATTAAATAGCAGAAATGTTAAAGCAAGCGGTCCATCTTATTATAATTTTATATTATTATAGTCTTTGATTTATTAAAAGAGAATAATTTTCAAGATCTAAGTAAAACTAACAGATACATTTGTTACGTTTTCTATAGTAAATTGTTCGATAGCCTTCAGACGAAGCACGGGGATTAAGAAATAGTATTGAAAAAAAAAAGCAGTAACAAGCATACTCTGATTACCGAAGAAGCAGATGAGGCATATTTAAACAATGTTGTCTCCAATCTTATTTGCTTGGGTAATTATAGAAGCAGTTGTAGTCACCAAGTATAACCTGAAGTTGAATAGTTTAAAATAGCAGAAACAGTTGTAATAATATAGTTTCAAATAGCAGATAAGCACTGAAGTGAAACCCAATAGGCAAGCGGAAAAGAGGCCGCCCAAGAAATACCTGGCGACGCGACCTTGAAAAGATGGGGTACAGCTGGAACCAATTAGAGAAAGTGGCTCAGGGCAGAGGACTCTGGGGATCTGTGTTGGCGGCCCATACCCCACCTGGGGTGACGGGCAATGATGATAACTTTAAAATGCAACACAACTATCTACTTCGATGCTCAGATAGACATACGTATAGGAAAATAAACAACTTTTCTTTTTTACATATTTTGCAAGAACAAACGCATATAATTTCGCTTTTTCTCCCAAGTGGCACCCAGGCATGCAATGGGTTGCCTGCACAAATGATGAAATACCCCTGAGTTAACATCGCTCAAAGCACAGTTCAAAATGCAATACAATATTTAGACCACAGATAAACGTAGGCCACAGAAAACTATAAATATAAAAAGACCGTGGTTGTGCCCCCACGGATCACCATTAGTCAATTTGAAAACACATGAGTTTGTGTCACTGACCTATATAGGCCTAGGCCTATATACTGTCTAATATTTTTTTTATATTGGACATGTGTCTTCGATAGCTAAGTGGTTAACGTAGCTGACTGCTATGCGGGCGACTCGGGTTCGATTCTCCAGTTAGACTGTACCTTTTTTTCTAAAAAAAATTTTCTAACTTTTAAAAACAAAGACATTGTAAATCTACGGGCAAATAAAAATACTTGCTTATTTTTTTACCCGATTACAATATTAATTTTATTTTAAATTACTTTCCTAAAAGTAACAAAAAATAATTATTTAAATATTAGATTTATAGCTTTCTTTTAATTGTAGTTTATAAAAATGTTATCTGCACCTTATAGTCCTGTTTTTTTTTTCACCCGGGCAACGCCGGGAGTGTGTCGTTTCGTTTCCCGTGATTTTATTCGTCTTATATTTTACATTTGCGATTGGCCCTTTTTTTGCACGTGACCTTACTAGCAAAGTGATTAGATTCACGGACTGGATTACGGGTGACCAAATATTGTTTTTGTTTCTGTTGTCTTTCTGATTACAACTTTAAAAAAAAAAATATTAAAAGTATATACTTAGTTGTGACACAACAACGCCAGGTAAACTAGGCTACTATAAGATCAGAAGATAAATTATAAGCAGAAGTTAATATGCCCCGGCGTTGCTCGAGAGAAAAGCAAAAAGCATGTTTAACCCTTCCCTTACCGACCTACTTCTATCTATGCTGCCTTCAGTTCCGCTATATACGCGCCCGGGACTGTAAGGGTTAAGCTACAGATAAAACATGTATAAACTACAATAAACAAGCAGCTTTAGATCTAAGAATTTGGACACTGAGGAAAGTAATTTCAAATAAATATTGTTATCGGGTTAAAATTTGGCAATTGTTTTTATTTTTTTTAAAGCTTCATTGCCCGGTGTTGCCCATGGATTGACAATCTTTTTTTTTTAGGTAATATTTATTAGAAAAAAAAAGTTATAGACTCATTGTAGAATCGAACCCGAGTCGACCGCATGGCAGTTCGATACGTTATCCACTCAGCTAGCAAGGTCACATGTGCTAAGTTAAATTGTAAAGCTAAATTATGAGGCAATAAGGTCAAGTGTTTTTAAAGAAAGTAATTTGATAGGTTAAAAACTCACACAAAGATTTAGAGAAAGAGAGAGACAGAGAGAGAGAGAGAGAGAGAGAGAGAGATGTGAATAAAGATAACTGACCGCTGTGAACATGCGCTTCCAGAATGTGCACCCAGCCTTGGGGACGTAGCAGTAGATGACGCCAGAGGTGTGGGTGTAGACCCCGTGCACCTGGCCACTCACATACCGTTGGCTGCACACTTTATCCAACCGCCTCTTGCGCCTGGAGAATTCCTCCACGGACGTCCAATGGGGGCGCTTGGCTGACATGCGTCGTCGATAAACGGGAAACGGACGAGCATTGCTAACGGCTAGCGGCTGTTGGTTGTATGGCTGTTTGACTAGAATTGAATGGCTTATGTTATGTTGAAATTTATCTGCACTCCGAGAATCTGTGCTTGAAACGATTTCTTTACGTGCTTTTAGAGAGAGGAAAATGTAGAAAAGATGAGAATAAGGATAAATGCAAATATTTATAAATAATTAATATACAAATATTACAAGAATAAACAACAGTATTGCCAAATGGAAATAGAGAAGTGACATATATAATTTCGTGATGACATTAAAAAAAAAGATTGTTTATTCAGTTTTCTAAAGGCAATGTTGTTTTGTTTTTTAAATATGTTATTGTTGGGTTCAAAATATATAATTGTTGTATTAAGACACATTTTTTATAACCTCTAGCACGATGTAAAATTAATAAATAAGGGAGTGACGTATGACGCTAAAAACTGTGACGCGGGAGTTTAGAATTGACGCTGTGAAGAGAGTGCAGAAACGGTAGACGACCTTAGACTTAGGGAACGACAGGATGTGTTTAGACTAGGCTTTAGACTTTAGACTATGCTTTGGACTGTTCATTTAAATATTGTATACAAATACATGCTTCTGAGTTGTAGATTTGATGATTAAATACGTGCTTCATTATTAATTCATGTGCGCCCTGCTCTGAGATTGGTAGATTCAATGCATAAATGCAAGTAACGTCTACATGTATATTCAACAGACACGTCTTATATACAGACTATATGTAACTCCTACATTTATTAGTATTCGTGGTTAGAGTCTAGTGCTAAGCCTATAAGTTGATTAAGGTTTTAACATGTCGTAAAATTGTAGGGTTTTAATTACTTCTTTGTGAAACCCATTACATGGGAATTTAAAAGAACTTACTTATGAATGTTTTTTTTTAAAGAATATTTAAAAATTATGATATTTTGTTTTAATTGTTTTTCTTTGAGCCTCGTTGAGTGTTCACCAAGATTATATTAAACTTCTTGTTATTTGTCACGTGTTGTAAAACTGTTGTTTGATTTTTTATATACTTATAAAACGAAATTTAGAATAGTAATAAATATCTAGTTTTAAAATATGTGTTTATTGGTTTATTACTGCATAAAATGTGATTGTTCCAAAATTTGTCAAAAAATATTTTAGTATATGGGAGAGCAGCTTTGTGTACCAATAGTTTTAAAATGTTTCATCGGTTATATCTAGTGTTTAAATTTTTATATTATACATCAAAAGATATTCGTATATCAAGCTGCAAGTATTTTACTTATGTACATATAAGATCTTCCTATATCAATATATACCTATATTTTCTTCTGCGATTTTACTAAAACGTCTTAAGCATTCTATTAATGACCGTCCAAGGTGTTTCTATATTTGCCTATAGCACTAAGATTATGACCGTCTGACATATTCCTTTGTTAACTAAATGTATGAATTTAATTGTTATTCTAAAACGTTTCTATATTTGAATAAAATAATTTCAGTTGTTTTAATATATTAACTGAAGGAAAATAGTTAGTTTTATCTAAAATCTTCATAAGATGGATCAATACTTGATTATCATTAAATAAAGTAAAGTACCCTCGGACCAAATTGATCATAGGGCTGGTGAAGCAGCGTTCACCAGATTCTGTAACCACGGCAAACAATGTGATTGTGTGGCCAGCACAATGCACAGCCGCCTTTAGTTTAACCCAACTAAAGTTCAAGTACCCATCAGAGCTGGATAAACTCAGGGACACCCTCCAGACCCTGGAAAAAAATCCTGGCCTCCTCCAGGATTCGAACCCGGGTCCGTAGGTACATCAGTCGAACGCGATGCCGCTCGACCATTATTATTATGTAGTTATATATACCTAAAATGTCCCTTTGTTGAGCTAAGCTTTCTAAACGCTTTCTGTAGATGTTCATATATTCTTCTTTGAGGTTAATATGTTCTCTGTTGATGTCCTTATGGTTTCCGTTGATGTTGATAAGATTCTCCACGATGTTCTTGTGTTCTTTGTCGAATTTTATATATTGTTCATCAAACTGCATATGTTCTCTATTGATGTGCTTATCGTCTCCGTTTACGTTTATATATTTCTCATTTAACGGCTCAGAACTTTCGGAAATCACGAAGCTATAGATAAGATAAGATATCAGAATTGAGATAAGAGCTAGGGGTATACATTTAGCCCTAGTCTTTGAGAGAGCTTTCATCTTCATTATTTGGTCTGCTAACAGACTTGAATCTTTATTATTTGACCAGAGAATGACCCGGGATGTTCATCTTTTGACCAGGACTAAGTTTTCAACTTCATCATTTTGTTCACAATTTCTTCACGGATGTTTGTAACTGAAACAGAAAAAAGAGCAGTACATTAGACCTACAAAGTCTAAGAATTTGGTGCAACCTACAGTGCATTTAGAGCAGGGTTCGGCAACCTACGAAAAATGTGTATAGATTAGATAGATAAAATAGCTTTAGATAGCTAGATATATGTATATAGATATATAGAAAGGTATAGATAGGTATAGATAGGTATAGATAGATATATAGATAGGTATAGATAGATATATAGATAGGTATAGATAGGTATAGATAGGCATAGATATAAAGATAGGTATAAAAAGGTATAGATAGGTATAGATAGGTATAGATAGGCATAGATATAAAGATAGGTATAAAAAGGTATAGATAGGCATAGATATAAAGATAGGTATAAAAAGGTATAGATAGGTATAGATAGGTATAGATAGGCATAGATATAAAGATAGGTATAAAAAGGTATAGATAGGTATAGATAGGTATAGATAGGTATAGATAGGTATAGATAGGTATAGATAGGTATAGATAGGTATAGATAGGTATAGATAGGTATAGATAGGTATAGATATATAGATAGGTATAGATAGGTATAGATAGGCATAGATATATAGATAGGTATAAAAAGGTATAGATAGGTATAGATAGGTATAGATAGGTATAGATAGGTATAGATAGGTATAGATAGGTATAGATAGGTATAGATAGGTATAGATAGGTATAGATATATAGATAGGTATAGATAGGTATAGATAGGCATAGATATATAGATAGGTATAAAAAGGTATAGATAGTGTGGCGTGCTGGTCTAAGATTCTGTCACCGAGCCTGCAATTAGCCTAGGCTATCAGTGCAGACTTAGTGGATAACTCAGCAGGTACACAGGGTGATGGGGAGGGGTGATTTAGGCAGGTTTTCTAGGTGGTATGTGGTCCCGAAGTGCAGATGATTCCTAGGTGATTCTAAGACAAATTTATATCCAGGTTTCGTTTTTGCTCGTTAATACGTAGGTTGAGTTAAACTGTTGACTAATTGACACTGTCACTGGACGTCACACAAACAGGTATTCTATCAATCGATAAGCAAGGCGTATTGTAACAACGAATATTTTATTCACGTGAAAGTCCGTATTCAATCATTGATGACATGAGCACATAATTCATACAATCCAAATACAAGTGATAAAGAGTGTACATTTAATCATAGGCTTAAACTATATGTAGCAGATAGTCCTAACAAGGACTCTACAACAGACTATAGCACCGCGTGGTGCTGTTGGAGCTCGGGGCATCCAACCCTCGAGACTCCTCAAGCCAGACTGACCTAAAACTAACTTACATTTACATTACATGTTAAACAACAAGTTAGGTTGCAACTCCCCACGTGATTGTAATGAGGGGGGAGGGGCAAGGGTAAGATTGACCAGTAGATAGCGTATCCGATTGGTCAACATGTCTCTTCAATTCAACATTTGATTGATTGGCATGTGAAAATAAGTACCAAACGGTAGTGGGGAGGGGGTGCGGGGGGGGGGGAGAAGACGCGGCGGTAGGGAAACTTCGAAGGCCCTGTGTTGTTGGTCAGAGTTTTCTCTCTTGTCCGTCGGGGTCCTGCATCAAAGATTCCAAGTTCCCTATTCTCTGACCAGGGGAAGAACCGTCATTGAGATGTGAATTTCCTGTGATCTGGTCAAAGAGACTGTGGGGTGGGGGGGGGATTAGCTTGGTTGCGTCAGGTATGACCCTGGCCTTGTTCCGAGGGCATGGGGCGGGGAGGGGGGGGGGAGGAACACACACGTGCTACAACATTTATAATGTACATGAATGGGAACTAATATCAATGACTAATCGTATAACAATAAGTAATATACTGATAAGCATGCAGAACGTATACATATATGTAAATAAAATTCAATGCAAGCTAAATACTTTAATCTTAAATATTATAGGAGATAGAAAGGAATGACACATTCTTACTCCAATCAGACATTCAATAGTGGCACATAGTGTCAGTGGTTTGTACGTACATATGAGATGATTATAGTATCTTATAAGAGCGGATTACATCTAAGACCTTTCTTAGTTGAGTGTGACGTTAATCTTCTCCCCAAAACGCCACACCTGCCCCGCCATGTTTTAAAGCTTTCATATAATGAAAGATTTGACCCATTAGAGGTAGGCCTACTGCACTTACTATTTACACTATGAGACTTCTGGACCATCGAAGCGAAGCGGGTGGTCGTCGCTATGGGGAAGAGGGGGGAGGTCGAGACAAGGCGGTAAGGGGTGACGGGCGAATTTTTACGTTTTTCTCTTGAGGGCGGAGGAGAAAGGCATGCTTTAGCGTTTCTTACAGTACTTTAAATCTATTCCGGCATAATGCTTAGTCTAGGTTCGTCCCCTTTATTTGCAAGTTATTGACACGGTTTATTCATTTTATCGTTTGTCTGTGACTGTCTTAGGTCCTTACTTTTCATATATTGATAGGCACTAGCTAAGAAATCTATTTATTTCATGCTTTCTATGTGCTATAAATGCGGGATTCACTTAATTGACCTCGGCAGTAGTTTCTACGGAATCTGGAGGAATTCCGTGACGGGATGCCAGAACTGGTTGATAGGGATCGAATTGTTGATCGAACTATCAGGTCCACCAGTTCACTCCCTGACTCGCGCTAAAGCGGACAGGTGAGGGGATCTGGGATCGCAACGTAAATATGAGGGGATCTATGACGGAGTCATATAGGGTGGGGCGCGGGTTCCTTTGCTTAACGTAGGTACATGCATTACTGGTCTAGTGATCGTTCTTCAGGGGGGGGCGGCGGCGGGCGTTGTGTGGGCGCGTGCAGCTGACCCCAACACAAGCCTAAACACTAGTGTTTCTGATCACGTGGATTCTGATTTCTCACGCGCGAGTGACTTCTAGTGGGGGGGGGGGGCGGAGTAAGGCGGTAGTCAAGTCACCTCTGGCGCGATAGGCCAGGAAATTGTATCAATGTTGTCGTTCGTTTGCAATTATTGGGCCCTAGAGCTAAAACACGGACATAGCTTCACTTTAATTGTTACACTATTCGCTTCTCTTCTTTTCTCAAGCAAGACATTTCTCCTTGTTTAACAGTGTTTAAGCAGCGACGGAAAGGGGGGCTGGCAGTGGGCGTACATTACTTTGGCTACAGTAAAGATTAAATCGTTCTACTTTCTCAATTCCCGTTTTATAAATGTGTAAAATCGGTAAAGAAGCAATTATTTAATTCGCTACCAATAATATCTCTGTACGTACATTTGACCACTACATATATGCCACTCACCGTTTTATCTAAACACATTCATTCTCTTTCACGCTAGACCGCGGATCTTGAGTCTTGACGTCAGAGTGGGTCTGGCACATCAGATGACAGCGGATGACATCGGCCGTGTAGCGCTTGAGAACAGTCAAATGGCCCGTAGGCAGTCTTTAAATCTAACACATTTATTATCCAACGCGTTGTGTAAGGAACACAGTTCATCAAAAGTTAATATATACACATGGTAATCCGATAACAGTTAATATATTCCAATCTAAAGACAATAATGTCAGCTTCCAGGAAACGTACTGCACATGACAGTTTAATCCAGTGCGAACGTGGCTGTAAGTATCCAAGAATTATAGCTGAATGGGCGAACATTAAAAATTAAATGCAATGTTGAAGATTTCAGGCTGGATTGCGGCCCGGTGGGCGCAAATATTTTCAGTGTTTCTCAGGGCGGGTACTGGTTCACAGTATTTGGCGGACATAGTTATGCGATCTGGCAATAATTTCGTTACGCATGAGCTAATCCAAAGAAGAAATGGCGATATGCCTATTGACCATCGGCATTCGGCAAGCATATACAGTGTACAGAGTTGTACGGGAGCTAATCCGAGCAGGAAAACGACGTTGTAATTAGTGGCACTTCGGCCGACACATAACATTTGACAGCAGCTAATCCAAACAGAAACAAAGTTATTGGTGGCGCTTCTGGCCGACACATAACATTTGACAGCAGATAATCCAAACCGAAACAAAGTTATTGGTGGCGCTTCTGGCCGACACATAACATTTGACAGCAGATAATCCAAACAGAAACAAAGTTATTGGTGGCGCTTCTGGCTGACACATAAACGTAATACAGCAAATAATCCGAACAGGCAAGGCGATATATTTCAAGCGTATAGCGTTGGCAGAACCAAGGGTTGACGTATAATTCTACGATGATAGATGAGTGTTTGCAGTGGAGTCAAATAACACAGTTCGCTCACCGGATGAAACCTTAAGCCCCCAGTCTTTCATCACGTGAAGAATATCATAGCACAGAGTTCAATGTTGAGCGTGAGTACTTATCCATGTACGTCAAGCGAAACTAATCCCGGACGAGCCCCCAGGTGTGGCGTGCTGGTCTAAGATTCTGTCACCGAGCCTGCAATTAGCCTAGGCTATCAGTGCAGACTTAGTGGATAACTCAGCAGGTACACAGGGTGATGGGGAGGGGTGATTTAGGCAGGTTTTCTAGGTGGTATGTGGTCCCGAAGTGCAGATGATTCCTAGGTGATTCTAAGACAAATTTATATCCAGGTTTCGTTTTTGCTCGTTAATACGTAGGTTGAGTTAAACTGTTGACTAATTGACACTGTCACTGGACGTCACACAAACAGGTATTCTATCAATCGATAAGCAAGGCGTATTGTAACAACGAATATTTTATTCACGTGAAAGTCCGTATTCAATCATTGATGACATGAGCACATAATTCATACAATCCAAATACAAGTGATAAAGAGTGTACATTTAATCATAGGCTTAAACTATATGTAGCAGATAGTCCTAACAAGGACTCTACAACAGACTATAGCACCGCGTGGTGCTGTTGGAGCTCGGGGCATCCAACCCTCGAGACTCCTCAAGCCAGACTGACCTAAAACTAACTTACATTTACATTACATGTTAAACAACAAGTTAGGTTGCAACTCCCCACGTGATTGTAATGAGGGGGGAGGGGCAAGGGTAAGATTGACCAGTAGATAGCGTATCCGATTGGTCAACATGTCTCTTCAATTCAACATTTGATTGATTGGCATGTGAAAATAAGTACCAAACGGTAGTGGGGAGGGGGTGCGGGGGGGGGGGGAGAAGACGCGGCGGTAGGGAAACTTCGAAGGCCCTGTGTTGTTGGTCAGAGTTTTCTCTCTTGTCCGTCGGGGTCCTGCATCAAAGATTCCAAGTTCCCTATTCTCTGACCAGGGGAAGAACCGTCATTGAGATGTGAATTTCCTGTGATCTGGTCAAAGAGACTGTGGGGTGGGGGGGGGATTAGCTTGGTTGCGTCAGGTATGACCCTGGCCTTGTTCCGAGGGCATGGGGCGGGGAGGGGGGGGGAGGAACACACACGTGCTACAACATTTATAATGTACATGAATGGGAACTAATATCAATGACTAATCGTATAACAATAAGTAATATACTGATAAGCATGCAGAACGTATACATATATGTAAATAAAATTCAATGCAAGCTAAATACTTTAATCTTAAATATTATAGGAGATAGAAAGGAAAGACACATTCTTACTCCAATCAGACATTCAATAGTGGCACATAGTGTCAGTGGTTTGTACGTACATATGAGATGACTATAGTATCTTATAAGAGCGGATTACATCTAAGACCTTTCTTAGTTGAGTGTGACGTTAATCTTCTCCCCAAAACGCCACAGATAGGTATAGATAGGTATAGATAGGTATAGATAGGTATAGATAGGTATAGATAAAATATAAATAGATATATAGATAGGTATAGATAGGTATAGATAGGTATAGATAGGTATAGATAGGTATAGATATATAGATAGGTATAGATAGGTATAGATAGGCATAGATATATAGATAGGTATAAAAAGGTATAGATAGGTATAGATAGGTATAGATATATAGATAGGTATAGATAGGTATAGATAGGCATAGATATATAGATAGGTATAGATAGGTATAGATAGGTATAGATAGGTATAGATAGGTATAGATAGGTATAGATAGGTATAGATAGGTATAGATAGGTATAGATAGGTATAGATAGGTATAGATAGGTATAGATATATAGATAGGTATAGATAGGTATAGATAGGCATAGATATATAGATAGGTATAAAAAGGTATAGATAGGTATAGATAGGTATAGATAGGTATAGATAGGTATAGATAGGTATAGATAAAATATAAATAGATATATAGATAGGTATAGATAGGTATAGATAGGTATAGATAGGTATAGATAGGTATAGATAGGTATAGATAGGTATAGATAGGTATAGATAGGTATAGATATATAGATAGGTATAGATAGGTATAGATAGGTATAGATAGGTATAGATAGGTATAGATAAAATATAAATAGATATATAGATAGGTATAGATAGGTATAGATAGGTATAGATAGGTATAGATAGGTATAGATAGGTATAGATAGGTATAGATAGGTATAGATAGGTATAGATAGGTATAGATAGGTATAGATAGGTATAGATAGGTATAGATAGGTTTAGATATATAGATAGGTATAGATAGGTATAGATAGGCATAGATATATAGATAGGTATAAAAAGGTATAGATAGGTATAGATATATAGATAGGTATATATAGGTATAGATAGGTATAGATAGGTATAGATAGGCATAGATAGGTATAGATAGGTATAGATATATAGATAGGTATAAAAAGGTATAGATAGGTATAGATATATAGATAGGTATAGAAAGGTATAGATAGGTATAGATAGGTATAGATAGGTATAGATAGGTATAGATATATAGATAGGTATAGATAGGTATAGATAGGCATAGATATATAGATAGGTATAAAAAGGTATAGATAGGTATAGATATATAGATAGGTATAGATAGGTATAGATAGGTATAGATAGGTATAGATAGGTATAGATAGGTATAGATAGGTATAGATAGGTATAGATAAGTATAGATAGGTATAGATATGTATAGATAGGTATAGATATGTATAGATAGGTATAGATATGTATAGATAGGTATAGATAGGTATAGATAGGTATAGATATATAGATAGGTATAAAAAGGTATAGATAGGTATAGATAGGTATAGATAGGTATAGATAGGTATAGATAGGTATAGATAGGTATAGATAGGTATAGATAGGTATAGATAGGTATAGATATATAGATAGGTATAGATAGGTATAGATAGGTATAGATAGGTATAGATAGGTATAGATAGGTATAGATAAAATATAAATAAATATATAGATAGGTATAGATATATAGATAGGTATACATAGAGGTATAGATAGGTATAGATAGGTATAGATAGGTATAGATAGGTATAGATAGGTATAGATATATAGATAGGTATAGATAGGTATAGATAGGCATAGATAGGTATAGATAGGTATAGATATATAGATAGGTATAGATAGGTATACATAGAGATATAGATAGGTATAGATAGGTATAGATAGGTATAGATAGGTATAGATAGGTATAGATAGATATAGATATATAGATAGGTATAGATAGGTATAGATAGGCATATATATATAGATAGGTATAGATAGGTATAGATAGGTATAGATATATAGATAGGTATAGATAGGTATAGATAGGTATAGATAGGTATAGATAGGTATAGATAGGTATAGATAGGTATAGATAGGTATAGATATATAGATAGGTATAGATAGGTATAGATAGGTATAGATAGGTATAGATAGGTATAGATGGGCATAGATAGGTATAGATATATAGATAGGTATAAAAAGGTATAGATAGGTATAGATAGGTATAGATAGGTATAGATATATAGATAGGTATAAAAAGGTATAGATAGGTATAGATAGGTATAGATAGGTATAGATAGGTATAGATAGGTATAGATAGGTATAGATAGGTATAGATAGGTATAGATAGGTATAGATAGGTATAGATATATAGATAGGTATAGATAGGTATAGATAGGTATAGATAGGTATAGATAGTGTTACGAATCTCGGTCATAAATGAATGACGTAGTAAGGCATTGACCTCTTAACAAGTGCGTATCAGAGTCCAAAGCGACCAAGGTTTGACCTTTATGCCCTGAGGGCAGTTTAAATAAAATAATTCGTTCAAATCCCGTGGAAATTGGGGGATAATTCTGGATCGTAGTAATTATAGAGAAAGAGGTTAAAATGCGTATTAAGACCCTGTAGAATCTTCGATGATAGTTTTCTTTGTAAAGTTCCGACCTCCTTAAAGTTAGTTCAGTTTAAACGTTTGTAGAGTGAAGTCGCTATATTCATACATGTACATATAATGCCATTTTATTGATACTTATGTTGCCACCAGTTGATGAAGTTTATTGATCGTTTATATTGAGTCTACAATTTAAATAAAATTGTTTATTCAACAACTGGAGTTGTTTGATCTATCGTTGTTGAGAAAGGTGTTGAAGATAATTATCACGAATATAACTACATTACTGCATAGACCTGTCAGTCAAGGAACCCCTAGCTTGGGCTACAGATTAGCAGAATCTAGAGACTTCTAATAAAGATACAACTATATTCATTGAATCCGATTTAACGAGTCGTAATAATAGTCAATCAACCTAAAGAGGTCCATAACAATTTGCGGGCTTGCGTCCGATATAGTTGTATAGTGAAGCATATATTCAAGTTGTGTTGTGTTGTGTGTTGGAGCAGTGACCTACTGAGCAAGCCTAAGAACGCTGAAATTATTCTTCCGATTGGAAAAACGTAAGTTGGAAATTTACCACTTTATAAATCTCTTAACTAAAGAATGGAATTTATTGAAAATCCAGAAGAAGAAGTTTTGAAAACTTTATCAATAAAGAAGTTAAAAGAGATCGCTGAGATCTTGAAGATAGAAGTTACTGAAACTACACCATCCAGAACTGTGTTGACACAGCAGATAAAAGATGTGTTGATTGCGAGTGGCAAGTTGAAAGTAGAATCAAGCGCGGAGGGATATCAAGTTGAAGGTCAGACGTCGAAATCTATGTCCGAACAGTTTAGATTTCAGTTAGAAATGAAACGAATGGAAATGGAGATAGAAGAAAAACGTCTTGAGATGGAAGATAAGAAAAGTCAAAGAGAAAGTCAGGAAAGAATAGAACTGGCGAAGATAGGCGCTACTAAAAAAGAATCTCATAATGATGTAGAGATGGCCAGATGGAAAAAGCTAGTCCCTACCTACATTGATAAAGAAAGTGAAATAGCTAATTTCTTCCAGACCTTTGAAATTTCTTGCAGAGATTTTAAGTTCCCAGAAGATAAATGGGGAATATTAGTCAGAACAGCTTTTACTCAGGGAAGGGCAAGAGATTGTGTTCTGTTGTTAAAAGAGGAGCATTTAAATGATTATGAAGTCATTAAAGACACTGTACTAAAAGCCTATAACCAAATACCTGAAAGTTATCGGAAAAGGTTCCGTCAGTACACAATGTCCCCTTACCAAACACACTTAGACTTCCTTCGAGCAGAAGAAAAGCTAATGGATCAGTGGATAAAATCCAGAAATATCTCCACATTAAAAGAAATGAAAGATATCATTCTCTTAGAGGATTTTATTAACAAAGTGAGGCCGGATATAAGAATGTATTTATCCGAGCGTGATATCACTGACCCACATAAGGCTGCTGATTTAGCTGAACAGTACACATTGTGTCATAGGACAGCTGATGGAAAGACTTTTAATAGATCACAACGGCAAGGAGAAAACACACAAAAACATCGTGAAAAAGAGCATTTTGTGAAACAAAATGATGTGAATAAGAAACCTATCAACAAAAACGTCCAATGTACTTTTTGTAAAAGGACAGGACATAGCATAGAAGACTGTTGGAGTATACGAAGCGACAAAAGACCTAACAAAGTGGTAATGTGCACTAGCCATAAACCAATACAGAATGTACAAGAAAGCGAAAATACAAACGAACTGAATTCGAAGAAAGATTATTCTACACCAGAAACACTGAGGGTGGATTTGCCTGAGAGCAAAAGTCAGAAGGTAGAGAAATCTACAACTGAAGATAATGAGGATAAATATCCTGATTATAAATACAGAATGGCTACTATTGGATTAATTGTCCGAGTCCACAGAGACGAAAAAGTAGACCAAAGTATTTTTGACTCGAACAAGAGTCTGAAGTCATCGAAAGATGAAACAACACCCATAAGTCATGGTCAAGGGAAGAATAAAATTGACACAGAGACCCTGTGCAGTTTTCAACCGTTCATTAGTGAAGGTTGTGTGGCCTTACAAAAGGAAGGACCACTGAAGTCCGTAAACATATTACGAGACACAGGAGCATCATTAACACTGCTGCTTAAAGATGTATTACCATTGAATGATAATACATTGACAGGACAGACTGTCCTATTGAGAGGTTTTGAATGGAAAGAAGAAATACCTCTACATAGGATATACCTCACATCTGACTTGGTGACAGGATATGTGACAGTTGGAGTAATATCAAAACTTCCTGTTGAGGGCATATCTGTTATACTAGCAAATGATTTGGCGAAAGGGAGGGTGAGACCTGAACTGATTGTGAAGGAAAATCCAGACCCTAGTCCTATGGTGGAGACAGGAAAAGAAAAAGAACTTTATCCTGTAGGTGATGTCATAAATGGTATGACACCACAGAAAAAGAAAGAAGAAATTCTCTCACAAGAAAAGAAAAAGAAAGAAGAAATTCTCCCACGAGAGAAGAAAGAGGAAGAAGAAGTGGAACGTGATACTACTATTTTCTCCATGAGTGAAGATTGTCCGAAAGGAAATGAACAATCAAAGAAGTCATCACAAAATGAATTGACTGCTGAACAGAAAGTAGACCCAGAGTTGCTACAGTTGCATGAGAAAGCTGTCGACGAGAAAGAAAATCCTACTACTGATGTCTATGAACAGATAGACCACAGCATAAACAAACAACAATGCAAACCTGCAGTTGCCGGTACAGATGAAGATTGGAGGAGCATCACTGAAGAAACGAGTGCGGAGAGCTGGACCGAAACTATCAAAAGCTATGGGTTACCACAATCCATACCGTCAGATCGAAGGACCAACTTCGCCTCGGAACTCTTCAATCCAGTCCTAAAGAACTTATGCCTGGAGCATGAGGTGACAACTGAATCCTATCCGGAAAGTCGAGGAGCCTATGGACCAATCTTTGGACCCACTGTCCGAGGACCACTCAAACTACTTCCAGAGGAATGGCAGACCGAATTGGATCTCCTTGGGCTGAGCAAGTACCTAGATAAGTACATAAATTTTTTTTCTGACATAACTGTTTTTGTGAGAAAAAAATTGTACACTGCTCACATGCAGATGCCATTGTTGTGTGATGAAAGAAAGGCAAAGATATTATATCATTTGAAAATGATAAAGCCTTACCTTCTGAAAACAATTGGAAAAAGCTGGATGTTGTTAACATTGTTACTCTTATTTGTAAAATTCATGCCTGGAGTACAGGATGAATTGAATGACAGATTCACTGATAGTTAGTTACCAAACTTACTATTTTAAAACCAAATCCCTTACTTGTGATGAAAAAGGACTGAGTAAAAGTATTGTTAGAGTAAATATCATTATAGTGTGATATTTCTAAACAAACTTGTTAGGTTGAGCATTTAAAATAATTGCTATAAGAGAAAAAGATCAGTTTTATCCGCAGAATTGGTTTCTAAATCAGAGGACATTATAAATGTGGACTGATTATAAGATATGTTTGAGAATCTCTGGAAATGATAATTGAAACATTTGGCAGAGAGGATAATTTGATTGAAAAAGATGTAAATGGTTTTAAGAAAAGAGAATTTGTCTATCACTAAAGTATTGAGAAATGTTTTATGATTGTACTATGGAAATTTATTTTATCATGTACTGTTGTTGAAATATTGCACTGAGTCAGTATGCAAATTTCTTCTATGTGAATTTATTCATTTATTATATTATCATTGAATGTATGATAATGAAGGGTAAAAATAGTTGCAGCAAGGCAGAACTATGACTAAAAAGAATTCCAAGAACTGTATTATATATAATTTTTCACTTTTAGGATACTGTTAAATGAAAAGCAGATCAAAAGTAGAAACTAATAAAACTTTGTAATCCTTAGGTTGTAAAAATTTAGGATGTGCCACTGACTTGACACTGTAAACCAGAATGGTTGAGAATTTCATGGTTGAAAATTTATAATGTTGACACACCAATGTTCAACAAATGTATTATTAATTAAGGATTTCATGTCAAGATTGTAAAACTAATCTATTTTTTTTGTATTAGTTAAAATAGATTGAATGAATTGTATTGACAAGCAAAAGATTGGGTAGACCTGAACACTGTGAGGAACAGGAGAACCTAGAATCTATGCTATGAATAAAACCTTTATGGAAAATGGAAAAGAGCAATGGATTCCACCGTACAAACTGGAAATGGAGATGGAATGTTTTCACCACACCAGTCAAAACCAGCAGTTTGTTTTGTACATAAATTGTTAAACTGATTTCTGTCTGAAAAAAAAAAAATGAATAGTCTATGCTCTTTTAAAGTCTTTAATCTTTTGTACGTAAATAATATTGTATTTGAAATGTCTTTAATGTAATCTAAAGAAAATAAGAACTTACTGTTTAGTACTAAGATTGTATGAAGATAATATAATCTGCTTTAATTGATAGTTAATTAAGTAAATTAACCAATTTGTTTCAAGTAAATCCATGATTGTCTGAATGTTTCAATTTAAAACTGCTGTGAACTCTTTTAAAAAGAAAATAATGACGTCGAAAGGTCATGGTAAAATGAAAGATTGAAATATTTTTAATGAAATTGTCTATAAACTATTTTAATTCGTGAACAGACTATGTTTAATGTTCTTAAAATAACATAAATGAATTTGACTTTGAGAAGATAATGGTTGTTAAATAATGCTCATTTAGTTACGATAACTATTTAATCGCGTAGCAATATTTTTTTGACCTAGGCTGTGATGAGGTAAATTTGCATAGCGATGTCAACCTTGTTAAAATCAATTGAGAATGAGAGAGAGAGAGAGAGAGAGAGAGAGAGAGAGAAAGGCGGAATTGACCTCAATTTCTGTGTCGCGTCACAGACAGTTGTCTAATGTGTTAGTCGGCCTACCAGCATGTAAAAAAAAAAAAAAAATACTGTCTACACGAGCAATAATTTTTGTAACGTGTAATTAGGTCAGGTCTAGTAGTATTTTTTCATCAAGAGCGTTTGGTTTTTTTCTCCGTATGAAAAAATAAGTCGTGTCTGTTAAGTGATTTTTTCTTTTGTTGTTTGATTACAAATGTAAAAGATATTAGTTTATAAATTAAATGGACGAGAGAGTTTTTATTACAGTGGAATGTTCAATGTAATAGAAATTATTAACTGGTATTATATTATATCTATTAAGAATGATTATGTATTTTTCTTGTATACAAGATTTAGATAAACAATTTAATTGTCCATTGTTTTGAATTAAAAATGGAATGATTGAATGACTATAGTTAAGCCATTTGATAAGATGAATTTATATTGCATATATTATTATGTTATTGTTATCAGTTCAATTGAATTATTGGGATCGCCAATTGAACTGTATTGTTTTTCCCGGAATATTTTCTTTTATAATTATTCCTTAAAATTAACATTTTTCGTATGGTTAAAATGTAAAGGAAATAATTATAAAGCTTTAGAAGGGGGGGGATGTTACGAATCTCGGTCATAAATGAATGACGTAGTAAGGCATTGACCTCTTAACAAGTGCGTATCAGAGTCCAAAGCGACCAAGGTTTGACCTTTATGCCCTGAGGGCAGTTTAAATAAAATAATTCGTTCAAATCCCGTGGAAATTGGGGGATAATTCTGGATCGTAGTAATTATAGAGAAAGAGGTTAAAATGCGTATTAAGACCCTGTAGAATCTTCGATGATAGTTTTCTTTGTAAAGTTCCGACCTCCTTAAAGTTAGTTCAGTTTAAACGTTTGTAGAGTGAAGTCGCTATATTCATACATGTACATATAATGCCATTTTATTGATACTTATGTTGCCACCAGTTGATGAAGTTTATTGATCGTTTATATTGAGTCTACAATTTAAATAAAATTGTTTATTCAACAACTGGAGTTGTTTGATCTATCGTTGTTGAGAAAGGTGTTGAAGATAATTATCACGAATATAACTACATTACTGCATAGACCTGTCAGTCAAGGAACCCCTAGCTTGGGCTACAGATTAGCAGAATCTAGAGACTTCTAATAAAGATACAACTATATTCATTGAATCCGATTTAACGAGTCGTAATAATAGTCAATCAACCTAAAGAGGTCCATAACAATAGGTATAGATAGGTATAGATAGGTATAGATAGGTATAGATAGGTATAGATAAAATATAAATAGATATATAGATAGGTATAGATATATAGATAGGTATAGATAGGTATAGATAGGTATAGATAGGTATAGATAGGTATAGATAGGTATAGATAGGTATAGATAGGTATAGATAGGTATAGAAAGGTATAGATATATAGATAGGTATAGATAGGTATAGATAGGTATAGTTATATAGATAGGTATAGATAGGTATAGATAGGTAAAGATAGGTATATATAGGTATAGATAGGTATAGATAGGTATAGATATATAGATAGGTATAGATAGGTATAAATAGGCATTGATATATAGATAGGTATAGATAGGTGTAGATAGGTATAGATAGGTATAGATAGGTATAGATAGGTATAGATAAAATATAAATAAATATATAGATAGGTATAGATATGTATAGATAGGTATAGATAGGTATAGATAGGTAAGATAAAATATAAATAGATATATAGATAGGTATAGAAAAATATAGATAGATATATAGATAGGTATAGATAGGTATAGATATATAGATAGGTATAGATAGGTATAGATAGGCATAGATAGGTATAGATAGGTATAGATAGGTATAGATAGTTATAGATAGGTATAGATAGGTATAGATAGGTATAGATAGGAATAGATAGGTATAGATAGGTATAGATAGGTATAGATAGGTATAGATAGGTATAGATATGTATAGATAGGTATAGATATGTATAGATAGGTATAGATATGTATAGATAGGTATAGATAGGTATAGATAGGTATAGATATATAGATAGGTATAAAAAGGTAAAGATAGGTATAAATAGGTATAGATAGGTATAGATAGGTATAGATAGGTATAGATAGGTATAGATAGGTATAGATAGGTATAGATAGGTATAGATATATAGATAGGTATAGATAGGTATAGATAGGTATAGATAGGTATTGATAGGTATAGATAGGTATAGATAGGTATAGATAAAATATAAATAGATATATAGATAGGTATAGATATATAGATAGGTATACATAGAGATATAGATAGGTATAGATAGGTATAGATAGGTATAGATAGGTATAGATAGGTATAGATAGGTATAGATATATAGATAGGTATAGATAGGTATAGATAGGCATAGATAGGTATAGATAGGTATAGATATATAGATAGGTATAGATAGGTATACATAGAGATATAGATAGGTATAGATAGGTATAGATAGGTATAGATAGGTATAGATAGGTATAGATAGGTATAGATATATAGATAGGTATAGATAGGTATAGATAGGCATAGATATATAGATAGGTATAGATAGGTATAGATAGGTATAGATATATAGATAGGTATAGATAGGTATAGATATGTACAGATAGGTATAGATAGGTATAGATAGGTATAGATAGGTATAGATAGGTATAGATATATAGATAGGTATAGATAGGTATAGATAGGTATAGATAGGTATAGATATGTATAGATAGGTATAGATGGGCATAGATAGGTATAGATATATAGATAGGTATAAAAAGGTATAGATAGGTATAGATAGGTATAGATAGGTATAGATATATAGATAGGTATAAAAAGGTATAGATAGGTATAGATAGGTATAGATAGGTATAGATAGGTATAGATAGGTATAGATAGGTATAGATAGGTATAGATAGGTATAGATAGGTATAGATAGGTATAGATAGGTATAGATAGGTATAGATAGGTATAGATAGGTATAGATATATAGATAGGTATAGATAGGTATAGATAGGTATAGATAGGTATAGATAGGTATAGATAGGTATAGATAGGTATAGATAGGTATAGATAAAATATAAATAGATATATAGATAGGTATAGATATATAGATAGGTATACATAGAGATATAGATAGGTATAGATAGATATAGATAGGTATAGATAGGTATAGATAGGTATAGATAGGTATAGATATATAGATAGGTATAGATAGGTATAGATAGTAATAGATAAGTATAGATAGGTATAGATATATAGATAGGTATACATAGGTATACATAGAGATATAGATAGGTATGGATAGGTATAGATAGGTATAGATAGGTATAGATATATAGATAGGTAAAGATAGGTATAGATAGGCATAGATATATAGATAGGTATAGATAGGTATAGATAGGTATAGATAGGCATAGATAGGTATAGATAAGTATAGATATATAGATAGGTATACATAGGTATACATAGAGATATAGATAGGTATGGATAGGTATAGATAGGTATAGATAGGTATAGATATATAGATAGGTAAAGATAGGTATAGATAGGCATAGATATATAGATAGGTATAGATAGGTATAGATAGGTATAGATATATAGATAGGTATAGATAGGTATAGATAGGTATAGATAGGTATAGATAGGTATAGATAGGTATAGATAGGTATAGATAGGTATAGATAGGTATAGATAGGTATAGATATATAGATAGGTATAGATAGGTATAGATAGGTATAGATAGGTATAGATAGGTATAGATAGGTATAGATAGGTATAGATAGGCATAGATAGGTATAGATATATAGATAGGTATAAAAAGGTATAGATAGGTATAGATAGGTATAGATAGGTATAGATAGGTATAGATAGGTATAGATAGGTATAGATAGTTATAGATAGGTATAGATAGGTATAGAGAGGTATAGAAAGGTATAGATATATAGATAGGTATAGATAGGTATAGATAGGTATAGATATATAGATAGGTATAGATAGGTATAGATAGGTAAAGATAGGTATATATAGGTATAGATAGGTATAGATAGGTATAGATATATAGATAGGTATAGATAGGTATAGATAGGCATAGATATATAGATAGGTATAGATAGGTGTAGATAGGTATAGATAGGTATAGATAGGTATAGATAGGTATAAATAGGTATAGATAGGTATAGATAGGTATAGATAGGTATAGATAGGTATAGATAAAATATAAATAAATATATAGATAGGTATAGATATGTATAGATAGGTATAGATAGGTATAGATAGGTAAGATAAAATATAAATAGATATATAGATAGGTATAGATAAATATAGATAGATATATAGATAGGTATAGATAGGTATAGATATATAGATAGGTATAGATAGGTATAGATAGGCATAGATAGGTATAGATAGGTATAGATAGGTATAGATAGTTATAGATAGGTTTAGATAGGTATAGATAGGTATAGATAGGTATAGCTAAAATATAAATAGATATATAGATAGGTATAGATAAATATAGATAGATATAGATAGGTAGGCCTGAAGGTAAAATCTAGGATATATTCTTCTCTTGTCTGGAAGCAATTACGATGTATCTTAATGAAGAAAACCAATTCCGTTATTGAATGAAGAGAACTGACTTTTGAAGCCAATATTTCTGTATGACTTGGCGACATGTTTTAGTGAGTTAAACTTCCATTTACAAGACTGGGTCTAAAAGCACTTGGAGTGTTGGGCAACTGGGATTTCATTCTTTCCCTAATTTAAAGCAAATTAAGATAGATGAGCATTTTCAGAAGTACACTAGCTATATTAAAACAATTTACTAGTTTGGTATCACTAGCACCAAATTTGGAGAATTTACTTGAAGGGAGATAATTAACCCCGTTTTCTGTACATTAATATTTCTAATAATATGTTTCTTTTTTCTTTTCTGTAAAAAAAAATTAATGTCTTACAATTTTTAACTCTAAAATGATAAAATTACACATATAGGTGAAAATTTTATAAATATTTTATGACTAAAGAATGTACATTTACATTTTTAAACATTAAAATAACTACACAGTTTGTATAACTATTTTGTATCTCTTTCACTTAATTATAGTCTTTTATTTTGTTCTGCTTTTCTTTATTCAGGTTAAAATAATATGTTAGAGTAAATCTCAGTTATTCTGAGATCAAACATTAAAGATTTTATATATATTACTAGAATAATTCCTTGACAACTAAATGCAAATGTTCATAACTATTAATGTGTAAGTTGAGTAATGAAATTATGTATTAGCTACGAATGGATTTTTTTTTAAAGCTGATAATAACAAATAGGTTAATTTTTTTTATAAAATATAAAAAGCTTTAATGATTTTCTCTATTAAGTGCCGTTTTTGTTGGTCTTGGTCTTGCTACGGTACCTAAATAAATTGTCTTAAAAAAATAATATAGCTGATCAGTTTGACTTTCATGCTGTTGGCACGCTGAATGATTCAAAATGATTGTAATAAATTAAATTGTTGAAATGCAATTTAAAGAAAAAGATTAGAAACAGCAAATAGTGTGCTTCGTGTTAAAATTGTTAATTAAATAATTTTTTTCACGAAATAAAGAAAAAGATTAGAAACAGCAAATAGTGTGCTTCGTGGCTTGTTAAAATTGTTAATTAAATAATTTTTTTCACGAAAAGGTCGCTCCCCCTGCTCCCCCCTTGGCTACGCTACTGGATGTACCGTATAAATAATAAATACATCGTGACTTAGTGTTGGGGGGAGGGGTGAGGGAGAGAGAAGAACTATCCCCACCCCAGTGCTATTCAGCCCCGCTATTTAGACTGCTACAGTTCCACTGCACTTCACAGCAAATAGAATTTTGTCCAAGGGGACGTCCATTAATTACGTCAACAAAATAGGGGGGAGGGGGGGGTCTGAAAAAGTTTGACAATTGTTGACATGGGGGAGGGGGGAGGTCAAGAAAAGTTGACGTCAACAATGTTTCTTTTTATGAAGTAAATAATGATAAAAATTTAGTACTAAATTCTACATTCGTCCTGTTAAACTTACATAGATAACATTAACAACATAGTTTTACGTTAATACAAATATATCAATTATGGAAACAACATTTGACATGTCCTTTTTGTGTCTATCTTGCTAGTTTGTAGATCTATGTATGGGTGGAAACTAATGCAATTGTTAGCAAGGCAAAGTGACCGACCAATTGTAGAAAACCTCACCTTCGCTGTCTAGCGTAGTGTTGCCAGACACATGGGTGTTAAAAGGAGGACACCGAGACACAAAAAGGAGGACATTGTGTTTCAATTGCATAGTTTCGCATTTAACCCGCAATCAGTATAATTTTAATACAAGAGCTGCCACTAGGTTTAAATGTGTATTGGTAAACTGAGCAAATAATTTCTTGTACAAATGATCACCTGTTTATTAATTATATTCTTAACATGTTAATACTAATTTTAAAATTTATTTGTGCATATGCCTACAAAACATAAAATATTAATTAAAACCGGTAATAGCTTTCAATAGTGATAATCAAATTTGCGATTATCATTGACCATGCTATTAAAAAGCATATGAAGAGGATGGCGATGTTAATCCAGGATGCTTAGCACGCAGATGCGTACACAATCCAGTGGTACTGCCACCGCTCCTGCTTATCTGTTGGGAACATAGTTTACAACGAGTCATTTTTAAAGACGTTTTTTCAAAATTTTCTGACACAAAGGATTGTAACTGTAACTTAACTTTTGGTTTGATGTTGTTTTTATCGCAAGCCATAGTTGGTATTTGGAAAAAAAAAGAAACACAATATCTAAGACTAAATAGTGTTAGCGCATGTCAAGAATTGTTTTTTGTGAATCCAACATTATTTATTAAAAAATTTTCCATCAAAACCAAAAAAAAAAAGGTTGTGCTACTTGAAATAATAATTAGGCTTACCTGCAAACCAAGAAACCGAAATCCGGTTTTGAAAATCATAACCGGTTTTCGGTTTTCAAAACCGGAATCCGGTATTCTAGTTTTCGGTTAACATCCCTAGTTAAAATAGAAGGCTAATTTACAACTGGTGCACAATTTACCCTAAACTATGACAATTAACATTGTACCAATAGCTATTTTAGTAAAACGTAGAATTAGACATGATTAAATATGTATAAGAAAAGAACAATAGTAAACATATGAGAATTATAGTCAATTAGAAATATTTTTAACAAGTTTTAAAATGTATTACAATTAATTATAGTATAGACCTTTCCGTTTTAAATCTATTTTAAACATAAAAGCAAGCGTCTAAAATTGTGTTACTTGTTTTGAGGGGGGGGGGTAACCAATTGTTGACGTAATTATATAGGGGGGGGGGGGGGGGGGGTCTCTGAAAGTTTGACAGTTTTTGACAAGGGGAGGGAAGGGAGGTAAAAATCGCCTAAAAATTGTTGACGTAATTAATGGACGTCCCCCAAGAAACGTGTTTGACTGGGAGTAGCTTTATGCCTCATTTATATACGTAATGATGTCATCAAATGCAAGCCTTTAAAAAGAATTTTTAATTCTACCAGCCTTGGCAATCGAGTTGTTTTGAAAGAGGCGCCGAACGGGTATGGTTGGAACTTCAACACACACACACACACACTCTCACGCAGAAATTATAAGCATAAACGGGGGCGTCTGTTGTAATTGTGCGTTTTTTTTAACGGCATTACATTCTTTTGTTCTGTTTGTGGGACATGTTCCAGACTATTGGCAGAGAATCCAGGACATTGTGAGACAGTCTGTGACGCACATTGCTTCCTCCCCACCGAGTCTCGGCGCATCTCTTAAGGGGAGCGTATCGGTGTTTTACATACTTTCACACACTCAGCTTTGAGGTCTATGGGTACACAAGTGTTTATCATGACCAGTTAAAAGATGAATACATTATTTTAGTTAAATTTGAAAATTTACAAAATAATAATCTTATTATGCTGGTGTTCCCGAACTAAAAAAGCAGTGTCCCATTCATAACAAACAAGATTTGAAAACAATGTTGTTCTAGAGCAGGGGTCGGCAACCTATTGATAATAGTGCGCCGAAGTGGGATTTCTAATTTCATTCAGCGCGCCAACGGTCTAAAAGTCAACCTGCTCTGGCACAAAGTTTGTTGTAAAAGTAACTTGAAATTCCCATTTTCGGAGGTATATCGCGTGCCACTGCAAATCGCTCTGCATGCCAAGTTTGGCTCGAGCGAATGGTGTAGGTTGCCGACCCCTGTTTTAGGAAAGGTATAATATAATATAATATAATATAATATAATAATATAATATAATATAATATAATATAATATAATATAATATAATATAATATAATAAAATATAATATAATATAATATAATATAATATAATATAATATAATATAATATAATAATATAATATAATATAATATAATAATATAATATAATATAATATAATATAATATAATATAATAATATAATATAATATAATATAATATAATATAATATAATATAATATAATATAATATAATATAATATAATATAATATAATATAATATAATATAATATAATATAATATAATATAATATAATATAATATAATATAATATAATATAATATAATATAATATAATATAATATAATATAATATAATATAATATAATATAATATAATATAATATAATAATATAATATAATATAATATAATATAATATAATATAATATAATATAATAATATAATATAATATAATATAATATAATATAATATAATATAATATAATATAATATAATATAATATAATATAATATAATATAATATAATATAATATAATATAATATAATATAATGGAGGGAGAAAAGTGCATTGACTCATCCTCCCTTACCCCCACCCCACCCCTCCGGATTACTCTCGACAACTTTACGACTAAAAAAAGTCGAGCTGTATTAAGGACACCCCGTAACATAAACATATCTGGTGCTTCGGTGACTAGACATGGCACCAACCCCCCACCCCCTCCACCTCTCCCGCTCCCTACGTCTCCCCACTCCTCACTCTACAACGTGACTGTTATAATGCAAGGGAAATGACTCATGTAAATCAATTGTAATATTAAGACAAGCAAGAGTTATCCAAAATTGTACACACTTGTACACAATTTTGTACACAAGACTAGTATAATTCTAAAACGCAGTAGTTGGGTAAAACTACATGAGTTGCACGAGAATCTTGCTTGGTTGGGCGGAAATGGTCAGGTGACCAGACACGAGGATAGTTTAGTCTACTGCAGGATCTTGAAGTGAATGGACGTATGAAAATCATTAGTATGGATTAATGTGATTAAATATAATATGCTGCAGAGGAGTGTTCCTTTCATTTATTTATAATTGAAAGTGTTGTTGAATCTGTCGATGTTAGACAGCAGACGAAAGGGTAAAAATTACTCTAATGAAAAATAACATACGATCCTAACAAAATGAATTATTGTTTAATGGGCAAGACCAAAATACCCCATCAACAGTGACATACATTAAAACTATTCATCCATGACGTGTTTGTACACAAATTATAATCATAATTAAAGGTCACGATTTAAATTGTATATTATTGTAAGGCTTGAGACACAAAGTAGAACAAATCTTTGCGGGCAAAAAAAAAGCCAGACTAGAACTACTTATTAAACTAAAAGGAGGAAACATTTATTCGTCTACTAACTCTAAAAGGTAAGCTCAGGTTTCCGAAACGGTCAATAGAAAGAGAGTTCCCTGAATAATACCAATAAATACCCATAAATACCCATAAATATCCATGAATTCCCATGAATACCCATGAATTCTTTTGAATACCCATGAATACCCATAAATACCCATGAATACCCATGAATTCCCATGAATTCCCATGAATACCCATGAATTCCGATGAATACCCATGAATTCCGATGAATACCCATGAATACCCATGAATACCCATGAATACCCATGAATACCCATGAATACGGCGTGCCTTTGTGATTTTACCTGATCACGCGGCAGTATATAAATCTATGCATCTCCAATATTAAATATGATCGTCAGTAAAATTTTCTTTTTTTTTTTTTTTGTTTTTTTTTTGCTGGTTGCCGGATCCCATAGTATTCCCTCTAGAGAAGTCAGCTTTTTTTTACTACTTGATTACCGATAAATCTCATGCATGAGGCGCACGATTTTATCAAATTATGTTCTTAAATGTTTTCAGTCAAAAAAAAAATATTTTTAATATTACATGTATTATAATTTTCTTTTCATGGTAGTTTTTAACATTTTCATCTCTATGCCTAGCTATAGGAAACGCCGGGGAATTTATATTCACTTAATTGCATTTTTTAAAGCTTTCCTAAAATGTTTACAGAAAGTAATATCTAATAAGTTAATTGTTTCTTAAACATGAGGGAGACGGGTGTTCGATTCTCAGCCAAGGATAGTCCTAACTATTTGGTAAATAAAAAGACATGTCTATTTGTAACCCGATTACAATAAAAAAAAATTCTTTCCTAAATGTTTTCAGTTAAATTTAGCTTGTATATAAAAAATATATATACATATATACATACATATTATTGATATATTGTTACAACAAATAAACACACATACATACGAACGTCTGATTCAGAATGAGTTAATTCGAAACTGAAGAAAATATTAGCCGTAGAAGACAGTGCAGCCAATGTAGCAAGAGTAGCCTGTCTGAACAGTCTCGCAGTTGCAGCTTTATGTAATGTTTATATGGACTCAAGAACTCTGTCATTTAATTAAGGCTCTGAAGTAAACATTTTTTTTCTACTAGCGATCGATAGTGAGAAAGAACATAAGTGTAAAGACGGGTTAACATTGGTTCAATTCAATCTAATCACACTCATAGGCGTTAATATCTTCTTACAGATTTCTTTGTCCGCCTAGCTCACGGGCACATATTGCGTAAACAGGACACAATAATGCAGATATTAAAAAGATATATTGGGAAAAACATTTTCTCATCTATTTGATGTTTTCTACTATATTGCGACTTGGAGATAGTTTTTGCCTTGCAGATAGTTTGCACCTGGCAGATACTTTGCGCCTTGCAAAAAGATTGCGCCTTGCTGATAGTTGTGCCTTACAGATACTTTGCGCTTTGCAAATGGTTTTGATCTTGTAGATAGTTTTGACCTTGCAGATAGTTTTGACCTTGCAGATGATTTTGGCATTGCAGATGGTTTTTGGCAATTATATTGTAGGGGAGAGTGAGGATGATTGGGCATAGTGGATATATGGGCCACCTCCTCTACAACACAAACAAGACATCCAGTGCAGTTCCGCACATAATAAAAAAACTCACTAATTTTGTTTTCTCTACACAAGAACTGTTTTTCCGCACTTTTAATGAAAACTAACTTTTTTACAAGCAGTTTGTGTTTTCAAGCCGCTAAAGCCAGATTTTCACACCCATTCTTCTTATTCTAAGTACCACAATTTGAATACTAGTCTTTGGTAAGTACAAGATTATGTTAACTTATTCTTCATAGGACGTTTTGAAACTAGTTTTATAATAATATAGCTTAAAGCTTTTAATCTAGGTCACTTTCCATACAACTATGGGGATGATTGGACCAGTAGTGGCTCACTTATCCCCACTGCTGCCACTTTAATGTTAATTTGTCTAAATGTTTCAAATATCGAAAAAAACATATTAAATTATGCATTCAAACATATAAATATATGATAGAAGTGCTAATGATCCTTTTTAATATATTTTTCGGCGATTTATTAGATTAATTATTATAGAATATAGGTCATACAGTAGGCCATATATAGACTTTTTTAGTCATGACATGTAGGGAAATTGTATTAATATTTTGATATAGCCTTAAGCCTTATACATTCTGTTTTAGATATTTATATATTTTAGGTGCATCATGCCTCGGTTTTATAAACGTAGAAGAACAGCACATGGGACAACCTTGCCAGAGGAAATGAAAAAGGCAGTAGAGGCAGTGGCTAATGGAATGAAGGTGAGGGAGGCAGCCAGACAGTACAGAATACTAAGGAGCACAATACAGCACAACATAGAAAAGGCAAAGTCTGAAGCTGAACTACGACCTGTCAAAATAGACAAATATTTTCACCAGCAGAAGAATCTATTTGGCAGAATATCTCGATACTTGTGCAAAAATGTTTTATGGCTTGACGACCCAAAACTTGAGAAACTTAGCTTATGAGATGGATGTTGCTTTCAAAATTTTACACCCGTCCCAGTGGGACGAGAATAAAACAGCAGGCAAAGAATGGCTAGGTTGTATGATACGAAATCCTCGCTCAAGTATCCGACAACCAGAAGCTACATCATATTCAAGAGCAACAACATTCAATGGACATATAGTGGTGATATTTTTTACCTTGCTTGAGAAAACTTATCGTGAACTAAAGATAACAGGAACACAGATATTTAATCTGGACAAAAAAGGCATTACTACAGTCCACAAGGTAACAAAAGTAGTAGGGCTATGTGGTATTAAGCAAATGGGACTAATCACATCAGGAGAAAGGGGTGCGCTGGTGACTATGTGTTTTGTTATTTCAGCAGTTTGTCAAAGCTTGCCACCAGTATTTGTGTTTCCACGTAATAATCTAAAAGACCATATGCTGAATGGTGCATCAGAAGGATCTTTAGGTCTTGCTCAACCATCATGATGGATGACTGGGAATAACTTTATTAAAGTCATAAAACATATAATAAAAAAAAATACGACCTTCAAAAAACTTCCCACTAAATCTGACTTTAGACAACCATGAAAGCCATCTTTCCTACAATGCTCTAGAATTGGCAAAGAAAAATAGTATTTACATCATCACTCTTCTACCTCATGTAATCAAAATGTATTATTGGCCTTTTTAAAAAATGTTACTCAAACGGCCCAGTTGGTCCAGTTATAACCACCAGTGGACCATATATCACCACTTTGATATACCTCACTAAAACATTAATAACTTTTTTTCTGTTCATATTATTGTTGTACATTCATGATGTTTTTTTCAACTAAATAAATATACTTTCATGTAAAACTAACCTTATCGTGATATCTTTTTTAGTTTTTGTAATATATCAATTTTTATGAAATGTGCATTTCCTCGGCCCAATCATCCTCACTCTCCCCTATATGGATTTGGTTATACCGTAGCTTTTGTTTGTTAGTTGTTATTATTAAAAGTAGATTTTTTTTCTTCTGTCGGTTGTGCTGGAAGTAGGGTCACATTTTCTTTTTGGCATATATATTGCGTACATCTTTTACTCCTCTCTCATTTAAAACCATACAGAAATTCCTCGCCTTAATAGTAGGTCAATCCCCTTCAGAATAAGTTATCTGCATTTACAAGTTTCCGTTGCTACAAAGTGTTAGAGGAGATAAGAGTGGCAGGGACAATGCCCTGTCGTTTTTTATTTGCTCCAAATGAAGTTGGGTATCTATCAGATCTGGTATACCCATGGACACCGTCACTCGGAAACCAGGATTCGAACCAGGGACCTCAGAAAACTAGCTAAACGTGCGCGGTCGCTAGGTCTCCGTGTCCCATATTATCCATCGCCTTAACCTTTAAATTTAAATATGCAATCATAGGCCATTAAGAAGTATTTATGCTTTAAACATACCTTCTTGAACCCTAGCTTATCTATCTATAATCTATATTGATATTTGTCAATTTGAGGCCATCCTTTTAGCAAAAAAATACTCTATTGAATCGTAAGCGCTTCGCTTACAAAGCATTTCTTATCTTTTCAATTCGCTTAGGCCTACGTCGCTCTTACACTAAATGTTTATATTTAATTTTGTTTAGTGTTTTCAAAAGAGTCCGGTTGTGGTTTATCTGAACTATTGCTGGTAACCCACTCATGCAAGAGAGCATGCCATTAGAAAAGAAAGCGAACTAACACTCTTTATTGGCTATAAAAAAAAGTATAAAATGTCTGGTGTGTCTTATCAAAGTGTGTGTGTGGGGGGGGGGGCTGTTATCGCCTGGGTCTCCTATATTAAGTAGGTCACGGAGCAGAAAAAAACATTAAATTTTATATATATAAATAGATAGGTAGATTGATAGATAAATATATAGATAGAATATAGATTGATAGAAAAATACACATGAATAGCCTACATTGATTATAGATAGATGGATAGATAGATATATAGATGGATAGATAGATAGATAGAAAAATACACATGAATACATTGATTATAGATAGGCATAGATGAAATATACATAAATACATTTATAGATGATAGATAAAGAGTACATTAGGATCGATAGACGATAGATATATGATAGTTAAAAAGATATATAGATAGCCTAGATATAGATCTAGTTAGAAAGAAATTACACAGACAGATAGAAAGACAATCACGAACATATATAGACCCTCATATAGACATCATCTAGATACATAGCTATAGTCCTATATAAAAATATAAATAGTTATAGATAGCTGGTGTGACCAATAGTCCTATGCCAATACCCTATACTGTGAGGCTTATTGACAATTTGACACATACACTAAAACACAGACGAATATGTAACATAATACACACTTATACGTACCTACCTATACGCAAATAAATACCTCTGAATATCACTTACCTAAAGGTAATGATATCCTTATCCTTAGAATCATTCCCAGTACACTGACGGTGCTTAACGCATTTCGATACATGACTTTTACCGGCCCATTAACGACTAAACACACACACACACAGAGGCTTGATACCCAGGGACAAAATCTACACTGTGTCGTTTCAACACGCCTGTGTAAGACCATGGAACAAATCCTGAAAACCCCTTGCCAAAATTTTACTTGTCTACGTTTTGTTTTTTCTCAACTTTGCACGCATGAGTAGTTTTACTTACAACACGATCGATTACTATACAGTAGTATTTAGGCCTACTTTGAATGATGTGTAGAGGTATAGTCTAGTCCAAGATTCAGCAGCCTACGGCACGTGTGCCAGATTTGGCACGCAGAGTAATGTTCAATTGCACGCAGTGACCCCCCCAAAAAGCAATTCAGGTCTCTTCTACAAAAGAAGAGCAGGTTGTTTTTTAGGCGGTTGGCACACTGAATGAATTAGACATGCTACTTTGGCACTGTTTGGCACACTATTATCAAAAGGTTGCCGGCCCTTGGTCTAATCTATAACTTTTCCAAAATGGTTTATAGCTCTATAGAGTTTCATATCTTATGTTACACCAGTCCCTTAAGATTATTGTGTCCTATTTTTATCCGCGGTCTGATATCGAGCCTATAGTCTTTTGATTGGGTTTTTCAATAATATATGTATCCATATAGTGATGTCTGTTTACCTGGATATGGTATAAGACAGCCTGTTTATGAACTAATTGGTATGTTAGTGTATGCACAGTGAACCATGGAAAATATGAACCATGAAGAATAAAAAAGATGGAGATATGAATCATTTAGTATCTGATCCGTTTAGAATGTGACCCATTCAAAATATTACAAATTGAGTAGGGATATATTATAGATATATACATGTATGGAATTTTAGTTTCTAAACAACCTAAATAAGTGAGAGTGTTGGGAGAGAGAAGGTTAAGTGGAACTACTGACTACCGAATATGGCACAGTGGTCGAGTGGCTAGCGCTGCCGCTCGACCACCGGGGATTCGAATCCTGGTGAAGGCTATAGCATGTGTTCCCAAAGTCTGGAAGAAGTCCCGGAGTCTACCCAGCACTGATGAGTACCTGACCTTATTTGTGGTAAAGAAAAGGCGGCTGGGCATTGCACTGGCCACACATCCTCCTAGTATGAGCACTGCTTCACCCATCCTATGGATAATTTTTGTCCGACAGTATACCAAGTTCTGATTAAAGAAAAGTTAAGTGCCCGTCAGACCAACGTGATCCATTGCACCAGTATAGGAAGCAGCATTCACCAGTTTCTGTGGCCACGGCACACTAGGTGATTGTGTGGCCAGCACCATGCATGTACCCATAGTATAGTGGTTTAGAATCCCCGTCTGGCACCTGAAAGGCCTTGGTTCGATTCTCCTATGGGTATTTATTGTTGGCTAATTGTTACCCAGTGCAACGCCGGGCAATTTAGCTAATATTTAATAAACATTGAATTTCTCGACACTTGCTGGAAAAAAAGGTTGCCGGATGTTGTTTTTTTTTAAAGAAAAATACCAGATACCTTCAGTAAATTCCGGACATCTTCCCATTCTTTCCACAGAGGCATCCTAGCCAATTGAAAACAAATTGGTTATACGGACACACCACGTCGTATTGACATGGAAACCAAGTTTTTTTCCCGTCGATACGACGAGGTGCACCCGCTGGGTTGTTTCACGTGACGTTTTTAAAAATAAAACCAAAATTAAAATGCCTATTTATTTATACTGGAGAGTCTATTGAAATAGAGGCACCTAGATGGAATGCTGATTCATAATAGACTTTTATTAAACATACAACATACTACATACAACGGACATAGAGAAATACATTATAAAAAAGCACGCATATTAGGCTATATAGATCTAATATAAGTATTCACGTAGGACCATATTTTATCCAGAGGCATGATGAAGCAGAGTTCACCATTTACTGTGGCTTCGGAATACTAGGTTGATTGTGTGACCAGCCTGGACCGGGCCCTTTCTGTTTATAATTCTTTTTTGTGATGTTTTAAAATTTTAATGTGTAGTTAAATTGTGGACTCTTTCCTTTCTCCTAACGGGGTCTCCAAAGTAATATGAAGAAGAAGAAGAAATATGTACTTTTGATTAAAACACTTTCCGGAAATGCGTTCATGAAAATGAATAAAACAATGGTTGTTAATCAGTTAATCTTTCTCGATAGAATGCGTTAAATGCCATATATATATATATATATATATATATATATTAATTGAGTAAGTATCTATATAATAATTACCCAAAGAATATCTTTATAGAAGGAGCGTCTGTAATATATAAAATAATATATTATATACACTTATACGTGTATTTTAGTGAGTTCATCAAATGGGTTATGACCATGCACGAAATAAATGCCACAAAAGCGTATATAATAATATGATAGGTTTCAGTCACTGAGCTATATATAAATGGAATGCTCAAGGAATTTAAATAAAGAAGAAAAACGAGGATTAGATGCGGACTTTTAAATATAGATAAGTGCACTTTATGTAAGTACCAAGAATATATAGACTTTTCTAAATTGCATCATTGAAATTTGATAAAAATGAACTCTTTTATACTGAACATATATTGTATATATATATATATATATATATATATATATATATATATATATATATATATATATATATATATATAGATGCTTATTACTCCCTTAGGCCTATACGATAATACTAGTAAATTGTGTAATTTTAATGAGTACCGGATTCATTAATTTAATGGTGAAGTCAATAGATGAAATGGTTAATGATTTTACTGGATAATGTTTTGAATACCTCATATATATATATTAGAGGAGTAAGTAATTTTTATTATTTAGACATGTATATATAGCTCAGTGCCATACAGTGCACTTATCTATATTTAAAAGTCCGCATTTTCTCCTACAATTTACTGCCTTTGAGCACTCCATATAAGCTTATTATAGTTCAGTGGTTTTAGTCGCTCACTAATGCAGAGGCCTTTTAATTTAATTGTATATATGTCAGTGTCAAATCGGCAATCTTACTACGGTAAAGCTTATATATAAATAAGAGTCTGCATTTTCCTGACACATTTGAGTGTATATAGTCTATAGCTCAGTGCATGAAACCAAAAAATAAAATAAAACTATAATCTTTCACTTCTTTTCCATACAATTATTTCAATATCAAAACCCCAGAGCTGCAGGACACCATTGTTTAGTTTAAAGTTTAATGCTCTAGCTAGACCAGGGTTCTCAAACTCGAATAAAAGCATGTGCCATTTTATCACTTAAGAGATGTGTCCCCCCACAACCCGACCCTAGAAAAAAAAACTTCATAAATCTGAACATATTTTACTACTTATCACTAATAATATGCCAGTTTACAATTTAGACACAAAATATTATACCAAAGTGAAGTATCATTATTGTCATTATTAAGTAGTCCCATATGTAACGTATATAAAATAAACAATAAAATTGTATGTGTATCAGTACTAACTTTCTTTTTTTGTTGTTGATGTAAGTTTACAAAAATCCACTTGGTGGGCCGCATGCGGCCCACGGGACGTAGTTTGGAGACCCCTGCTCTAGACTCTAAGACTGCAATATTTTTTTTTAACTCTCACTTAGTCTAGATGTTACGGTAAAATGAAAACAAAGAAGTGAACAAAAAACAAGTCATGCGTTAAAAGCTGGAATGATCGAAATATTTATTGGACCGGAAAAGACAGGGAGCGCGTGACAGTTAACGATAGTGTGTGTGTGTGTGTCGGTATGTTTGCATGAGAGACAGGAAGAGAGAAGAAAAGAAAAGGGAGAAGGAATGAAAAGGGAAAAAATTCCATTCAAGTTGAATAAACTTTAAAAGTGCACCATGCTTGGCTGCTGAAGGGTATATTTACGTATCCACGGGCCAATGAAGAATGCGTAGGAAAACACACGGCCAATAACTGTCACAAAGTTTTTTTTAAAGTTTCTTTATTCAACTTTTGTTGTCGCGCACTTCTTTTTCTTTATTTAGATGTATAGATATTCTAGATTATGTGGTTGGGTGAGTTTTGTACTCAATTTATCCATATGCCAGAAAAGAATGCGCAATAAAACATAGTGCCAAAAATTTTTTTTACTTATTTTAATATGTTGTTTTTTTTTCTAGCATTTTAAAATTTAGTCACGATTATCGTTGATTCGTTTTAATTTAGATCTATATTAGGAATCACATGTTTTGATATACTCTACATTGACATATCATTTAGACTAGATCTATATGTATTACACTAGGCCTAATACAGAGTATGCCTACACGATTTATTATCAGCATGTTGTTCGGGCAAGGCAACGTGTGATTATTATCTAATATTGACTCATACCATACAGGGGCTTTGCTTGTACTTCATGTTATATAAGATCCGCAGTAACGCAATAACATAGTGTTAACAGGTGCAATGGACAAAACTAGTCGCGCAAGTAAGTAAATTGGCGCCTGCGGGCTGCGGTGGAATATGGCGCTTATCTTGATTGCTCGTTTTCATTGATCAGTTAGGTAACGTATTTAGAAAGTGTCTTTTTTTCCCTCTTTGTCTTCCCTCTTTGTCTCCCCTCTTTGTTTTCCCTCTTTATCTTCCCTCTTTGTCTCCCCTCTTTGTTTTCCCTCTGTATTTTCCCTCTTTATCTTCCCTCTTTGTTTTCCCTCTTTATCTTCCCTCTTTGTATACCCTCTTTGTCTTCCCTCTTTATTTTCCCTCTTTATCTTCCCTCTTTGTCTTCCCTCTTTATTTTCCCTCTTTATCTTCCCTCTTTGTTTTCCCTCTTTATCTTCCCTCTTTATCTTCCCTCTTTATCTTCCCTCTTTGTTTTCCCTCTTTATCTTCCCTCTTTATCTTCCCTCTTTATCTTCCCTCTTTGTTTTCCCTCTTTATTTTCCCTCTTTATCTTCCCTCTTTATCTTCCCTCTTTGTTTTCCCTCTTTATCTTCCCTCTTTATCTTCCCTCTTTGTATTCCCTCTTTGTTTTCCCTCTTTATCTTCCCTCTATATCTTCCCTCTTTATCTTCCCTCTTTATCTTCCCTCTTTGTTTTCCATCTTTATTTTCCCTCTTTATCTTCCCTCTTTATCTTCCCTCTTTGTTTTCCCTCTTTATCTTCCCTCTTTATCTTCCCTCTTTGTTTTCCCTCTTTATCTTCCCTCTTTATCTTCCCTCTTTGTTTTCCCTCTTTATCTTCCCTCTTTGTTTTCCCTCTTTATCTTCCCTCTTTGTTTTCCCTCTTTATCTTCCCTCTTTATCTTCCCTCTTTGTTTTCCCTCTTTATCTTCCCTCTTTATCTTCTCTCTTTATCTTCCCTCTTTGTTTTCCCTCTTTATCTTCCCTCTTTGTTTTCCCTCTTTATCTTCCCTCTTTGTTTTCCCTCTTTATCTTCCCTCTTTGTTTTCCCTCTTTATCTTCCCTCTTTGTTTTCCCTCTTTATCTTCCCTCTTTATCTTCCCTCTTTGTTTTCCCTCTTTATCTTCCCTCTTTGTTTTCCCTTTTTATCTTCCCTCTTTGTTTTCCCTCTTTATCTTCCCTCTTTATTTCCCCTCTTTATCTTCCCTCTTTGTTTTCCCTCTTTGTCTTCCCTCTTTGTCTTCCCTCTTTATCTTCCCTCTTTGTTTTCCCTCTTTATCTTCCCTCTTTCTCTGTACACCTGACAACTCGAAACAAGCTATTTGCCACTATCTGATTGCTTGATAGTATTTAAATATGAATATAACTTATTCATACTAAGTCTTCCTTCAATCTAAAGATGCCATTCGTTTATTGATATTGTGTAAATAGTCATTCTGTCTTAGTTTTCAGACTCGGTAATTACTGATCATCTCATAGTCTGCATTCAAATAAAATCTATTTAAAATGTGCAATGGTGATAATAAATCGATTTATTGATGGTTCAACTCTCTTGTTGTCGCTATTTCCATCCGCGTAAACAATCAATCAATTCTTCATTTTCTATAAAACGTTATTTGATTTTAAAAACCTAAATTGTAAAAGTACTTTTGTCCCTTGTAAAGAACGGTGTAGGATATTAATACTGAAATGAAGTAATAATTGATTTGGTTTTAAACCCTGTCATAAAAAGAAGGTTGTTCAGGAAGAGGTTTAAATTTATGTTTAAAATACCATCTCGTGGCGCTACAGCCAATGTAGGAGTTAGGCCTGGTCCACCATCTCCTTCTATTCGGGCCTATCCATGGCATTCCTCCACCATGCACGCACACCAATTTTTTTACATATATGCAGGCTAAAGCTTCGAGCCATCTTTGTCTAGGTCTGCCTTTTCCCCACTGGTGGTGTCGCTGTAGTGTTCTGGCTACTCTGCCTTCTGCCATTCTTTCTAAGTGGCATGCCTAGCTCAGTCTACCCTTCTTTATTTCAACTATCACCGTTGGCTCCTCGTTCGAAGCATATCGTTCTTCAGCCATCTGTGTCTTGCACAGCTCCATATAACTTCCTTAGCACTTCTCATTCCCAGTTATTTAGCAGGTTCTCAATGGATTTTGTCATTGTCCATGTTTCACTGCTCTATATCACCACTAGCCTAATTATTGTTTTGTAGATGGTTTTCTTTATTATTCTTGTGAAGTTTCTTTTAATCATGTTGTAACTGCTGTAGAAGTTTTTCTTGCATGCTGCTATTCTTTCTTTTATTTCTGCTCACATTGTATTACTTTCAGTGTTTGTAGATCCTAAATATTGATATTTTGAATTACTTGTAATATTTATGCATGTAAATTAATGTTTGACAAAATAATAAAGAGAGAGTAATTGATGTAAATGTTATCACATAATTTAGTCCTCTATAGTCTATAGGCTTTAGTTAAGGATACTTGTTGAATTTTAATTACACTATGGCATTTTTGTTTAAAGTAAGAAAAAAAATAGTTCATTTGGCTATAATTCTAGAAAATATTTTCCGTAATAAATTTGTCTTTCGTATTATTTACCAATAATGAGATATAGATCTTTTTATTAATATTTTGTTAAAAAAAAGCATTTCTCATTCATAAACAAAAAGATAATAATATATACAACTTGAGCACTTATTAATTCGCCTGTATCGACCCTTTCGGAAGTCAGAGCTTTATTTCCACAACTTTTGAGCTAACAGAACCCGGGTTCTATCCCTAAAGCCGTCCAATCCCCACCGCTCTGCAAGAGTTTTGGGCCAAAAGAAGGTAATACCCTTCTATTTAGAAACATCTGCAAACTTATTATGGGGCGAGGTGGCGCAGGGCATGGGTTTAGAATCCTGGTGAGGGCTAGGATTTGTTCCAGAGGGTGTCCTCCCTTAGTTTACCCAGCTCTGATAAGAACCTGACATTAGTTTGGGGTAAAGTAAATTCGGCTATGCATTGAGCTGGACACAAAATCCCCTAGAATGCCATGGCCTCAGAAAAAAATGGTGCTTCACCGGCCCTATAGCTCAATTTGGTCCTACTGGATTATTTTATTAAAACTATCAAAGAATACTACAAGATATTCTACAATAAACACGAACCGTTTTTTCATTCTAATAAACAATACAATTTAATGAAAACATAAAACATAAACATTAACCACATTTTCTTTATCAAGTTTTATTGTGTGCTTACATCCTGATCAAATATTTTATAATCAATTTCAAATTTCAGAATCAACTGTTTATAAACCCCAGATGTCAAAGTTGATCGAAACGAATCTTGATAATTCATTCTACTGTTTTCCAGTAAAACCGTATCTCTTAAAGCCATTCTCCGGGCTTGGTTAATTTCATCTAATAGATGGCGCTTTACATCTGCAGTGCTGCTTGCCCCTGACAGAGTAGGTGTTGTCTTAGGGAGTAGATATCCTTTCCAGATGAAGGTCTGCCAAAGGCGGAAAGCCAGCTCCTGAGGGGTGACGCATCGCTTGTAGAAGTCGCTGAGCTCGCTCTCGAAGACTTGGTGGAAGTGATAGTCTACTAGCATTGCCATTTCTTCACTGACCTGTCGGCGAAAAAAATATTTTATTTTATTTGAGTAATTATTGATTTGATTAAATATGTAATGAATTAATTAGTTATCAGACACATAAAAAAAACACCTTTTAAATACAGGAACCAATATTTAAAAAATTATCAGAAATGCGAATATTTCGTGGATTCTTGTTCAGAAATTGAGAATCTGAAGACTTAAATAAAAGTTTTTAATATTTTTTTTTTAATTTTCTGTATTGTGATTTTTACTGTGTGTGCTTTTTGGTTCCATTGACGATTCTTAAGGCTTATGCATGCATAATGAACCTAAAAGATCGATGCATTCCATCACTTCCGGTCCTATTCGTTAATTTACTAAAAAAACATGCATACGAGCATCGAGTAAGAAAAGAAAACGATTGTTTTTGAACATCAGACGTGAGGAATCTCTTGTTTTGAAAGTAAGCTATTTAAAAAAAAAATCATTTAACCGTAAGTAAAACGGAAGTTTTACATTTACAATTACATACATTGACACCTGAGCTATATAGTTTGTTTTAGTGTATGCTAGTTGAAACAAAACAAATTGTAATTAATCTTAACCAGACCTACGCGTCGAATATTAATTGTCGCATACTCAATTTAGAGGTTAAAAACGGATTCCTCATAACTAAATCATGTACTCTTTGTTTTTTTCTAAAAGCTATGCTTGAAAAAAAAAGCCGAAAATATAATTCAAAGTTTGTTGCCGGAAATAAATCAGTAGTTCGTGTATGCATTGAACCCAAATGGTTCGGCCTTATTGGGACTTTTCAATGTGCTTATATTCGATGTGCTTTAGCTTAGCTTAAGAGCTCTGTTACCTTCACCATTGTAACACCACATTGAGGCAATGTTTTTTTTACCCTCAGAGGCCCGTGTTATTTTCTGGCTATGTGTAAAGTTCGGTGCAATGGGGGAGTAACTGAGTTAAATTTGTTTATTAACTAACCATCCCGGTTAATTCCCTTGTGTTCCTTATGATGGATTAAAACAATATATTATATTTAAATCGCATATTTTATTTTTATAAAAAATGTAAGCGTTTGAATAAAGCAGATCAACCTGAGCATGTAGGTCAGCTTAAACTAGTTGGGTCACCTTGAACAAGGTAGGTCACCTTGAACTAGGTAGTTCACCTTGAAGGCTTGAACTAAGTAGGTCACCTTTAACTTAGTGGGCTACAGAAGACCCCTGGTTAAGGTTAAGAAGAAAAAATATATGTACGTATGTTGTTTTTTTTCATTAGTTTGTATAAAAAAATACATGTGTGTTTGTTTGTTTGCATAAGTTTGTATAAAGAAATATATGTGTGTTTGTTTGTTTGCATAAGTTTGAATAAAGAAATATATGTGTGTTTGTTTGTTTGCATAAGTTTGAATAAAGAAATATATGTGTGTTTGTTTGTTTGCATAAGTTTGTATAAAGAAATATATGTGTGTTTGTTTGTTTGCATAAGTTTGAATAAAAAATATATAACCATTTAGACGAAAACTGCAAACATAAAAACAAAAAAAAACATTTTACCCGTGTTTCTAGGTCAAGATGGCGGATTAAATTACTGAGCCCTAGGTGAGACAAAACAGATCTAGAATCCTCTGTAAACGTCTTCATATGAATGACGTGTGTCGGCTGAAATTGGCAAGGGTCGCAGAGCTGGTATGACGTCATCCAGTGTGGCTCCTCATCAAACATGGCCGCCATGACGTACTCTGAAAACGTGACGTATTTCCCGCAGCTGAAGACGCCATTGGCTGGCATATGTGACGCGATTTCGGGTTGGTCGAATTGCGAATGTACGGCAAGAAAATGCGCCTCCATGAAATCCAACCTGGCAGCTCCTGGGTTCGAACGCCCGTGGCCTTTGTAATCTTGGGACGAGTTTCCGTTTAACATCTGCATCCATTTTGGCTTGTCTCTGAACATAGACGTGAACCTGGCGCCTGTCGTGTACCAGAAGTCCGGGAGGTACAGTTTGTCCAGGTACGAGGATAATACGCGGGTAAATGGGTCCCGGGCCACCAGCAGACGATGGGGGTATTGCCTGGCCCCGTGGAGTGTGGCGTTGAACGCCTGCTGGGAGAAACTCGGTGTGTGGACAGTTTGGCGTGGGATCGAGAAGATGTCGGTGTTGCTTTGGTTTTCTTTCTGGAACAAATGAAGAAATTAAAAACTTGGACATTTTAGGAATGAAACGCACATGTTCTAAGTCTATTTAAGCAAATCAACACTAATGCTATGTACTCTATGTCAGTTGGGCGTTACCTTCTGATAACAGTGGGCCAAATGTATGATTTCTAATTCATTCAGCGTGCCAACAGCCTAAAAGTCATCCTGCCGTAGCACTATATTTTTCGTAGAAGATAATTAAATAGACTTTGAAGGCCTCTTCCGCGTGCTATTGGAAATCCCTCGGCGTGCCAAGTTCGGCACGCGTGTCGTAGGTTGCTGATCCCTGCTCTATGTGATCTCTAAGAATTAGCTTCAATCAATTTTAATATAAAAAAAAGTAAACGAAGTGTTTGGAATGTTTAAATGTCTATCAGTCCGGGAATTTACGTAAATAACAAGTGCTCTGAAATCCCCCTAAAGAAAATTATTTACTTTTGGACAATTCGCTCGAACATTGAATTAAGACTCATATCAAGATCAAATTGACAGCCAGTTTGAAAATACTGACATATGGAAAAAAAACATTACATTTTATTTTAAGAAATTTAATTGTTGTTGAAAAAAAATAACGCTATTTCAAGATACCGAGAAAAACATTGCAATTTATATTTAAGATTTATTTAAACATGAATAAGCCCTATTTTGTCTTTAGTAAATGATACATACAAACAATTACACTTTTGGGACATTTAATTGAATACAAAGGTCACGTGAGCAGACTGCTTCGAGGGGGCATTTCCCTAATACCGGGGTCGTTGCTTACAAAGGCAACAAAGGCAAAATTACCCACGTCGCGAAAAAAAAAATAATTAGAAGAGTTTAAAATCTAGTCAGGTGACAGGCGTGAGAAAAAAGTATATTTTGACCCCAACGCAGGAATTTCGTCCTATATATCATTCCGACAATTAGTTAAAGCCCTCGACATTAGTCTCGAAAGTTGTGTTGAAATTTAGATACCTACTAAATGTTACACAAGGGCTATTGCAGTGGATCATGGAGCAGATGTAAAGAAATAACCAGGTCACGGATATAAATGTGGGAAACGCTAATATGGAGGATACGTGGAACTCACAGACTGAATGTATTGCAGACATAGTCTTATATAAGCCCAGGACCGACAAAATCACGTGCTTGGCGTCACCGCTTCACAAGTAAAAGCAGAAGATGTAGGCTATTACATTTAGAATACTCCGTGCGCACTTGTTATAAAATTTAATTGCAGTGGCAGATGTATTGATATGCAAGGCACACAGCCACTAGTTAAAGAGCAAGGTTGACTTATTGCTGTGTATCCTGCGTATAAAAGTTGACAACATCTACCGTGCTGCCAACCTTACAATTTCTAGTTATTTCTATTTACCTTGTCATTGATGATTGTAAATATTCTTTTCCAGAAAGTGCAGCCAGCCTTTGGGATGACGCAATAGATCAGCCCAAACTTCTCTGACGTCACAACATTGCGAACTTCTCCCGGCAAATCTTTCCGGTGATTTTCGGACAAGCAGAACTTTTTAATTTTCATGATTCGTTTCCTGAATTCTGATTCCGATGTCGGGATAATCCCGGTGTCCCGGTTAATATCCTTATTTAAGGTCTGCACTGGTGAAAAAAGAAACAAAGAGCCCATTGACAAGTCTTGACGATTATGCATGCATAAAAGATCACAAAGAAGAACATTACCGGTCTTAGTTGATCATTTTCTTCAAAACATGGCTGTGTGCTACGTTACTGGTTGTACAAAAATATCTAGACTATTATAGAATTAAATTTTATTTCATTTCCAAAAGATGGCGCCAAAAGAAACGATGGATTGTGAATGTCAGATTCGAAGAATCACCTATTTATAAACCCAAACTAATTGCTTGATGCAAAAGAATTTTCGTGTTGTTTTTTTATAAATCTAAGCATTGATTTTTTTTTATTACCAAGGATGCAACTCTTGACTAACTTATTTTATAAACAAAAGCTAAATTTAACCAAACGCGACTAACACTTTGAGTATTAATTATTATCGTCGACTCAATTTTGATGTTAAAAACAGATTCTTCATAACTAATCTTGTAGCCGTTGTATATTTCTAAAAGACCAGAACTGGATGTCGATAATGAAATCAACTGTCAAACAGTAATAAAAGCATGGTTTTTGTTTACGAAAATGGCGGTAAATTTCACCGGAAGTTCACGATCATTACAGTTCCAAAGGTCATACCTAATTAAGACTTGTCAATTATATAGTTTAAAATTGTATTGGCTCTACGCATTAAGAAGGGTTTAGTTTGCATGCACGAGTAGGGTTGTCATATATATGGGTATCAAAAAGGAGGACATAGCGTGAGAAAAATAAAGAATACAAAGAATAACGTATTGAGTGTTTAAATTAAATATGTCGGTATGCAACCCGCAATCAATAAATTTTATAAAATCGGTAAATTGTCTATTTATTTTGAACTGACAAAGTAACAGTCTAATAAAAATTAAATATAAATTCAATGTAGGCTGAAAAGCAGCTTGAATTTGGGAAGCTTTTGAAACAAAAAAATTACAACACATATAAAATGCAAGAGTCTTTAAAAAAAAAACTGTTAATTTTGCTCTTGCACAAATTTGCACTTGTTTATTAAGTTAAGAGTATTCTATGCATATTAATATTTGTATAAGACTGTAGGCAGTCTACGCCACTGACTGTAGGCAGTCTACGCCACTGACTGTAGGCAGTCTACGCCACTGACTGTAGGCAGTCTACGCCACTGACTGTAGGCAGTCTACGCCACTGACTGTATGCAGTCTACGCCACTGACTGTAGGCAGTCTACGCCACTGACTGTATGCAGTCTACGCCACTGACTGTATGCAGTCTACGCCACTGACCGTAGGCAGTCTACGCCACTGACCGTGGGCAGTCTACGCCACTGACCGTAGGCAGTCTACGCCACTGACCGTGGGCAGTCTACGCCACTGACCGTGGGCGGTCTACGCCACTGACCGTGGGCGGTCTACGCCACTGACCGTGGGCGGTCTACGCCACTGACCGTGGGCGGTCTACGCCACTGACCGTGGGCGGTCTACGCCACTGACCGTGGGCGGTCTACGCCACTGACCGTGGGCGGTCTACGCCACTGACCGTGGGCGGTCTACGCCACTGACCGTGGGCGGTCTACGCCACTGACCGTAGGCGGTCTACGCCACTGACCGTAGGCGGTCTACGCCACTGACCGTAGGCGGTCTACGCCACTGACCGTAGGCGGTCTACGCCACTGACCGTAGGCGGTCTACGCCACTGGCCGTAGGCGGTCTACGCCACTGGCCGTAGGCGGTCTACGCCACTGGCCGTAGGCGGTCTACGCCACTGGCCGTAGGCGGTCTACGCCACTGGCCGTAGGCGGTCTACGCCACTGGCCGTAGGCAGTCTACGCCACTGGCCGTAGGCAGTCTACGCCACTGGCCGTAGGCAGTCTACGCCACTGGCCGTAGGCAGTCTACGCCACTGACCGTAGGCAGTCTACGCCACTGGCCGTAGGCAGTCTACGCCACTGGCCGTAGGCAGTCTACGCCACTGGCCGTAGGCAGTCTACGCCACTGACTGTAGGCAGTCTACGCCACTGACTGTAGGCAGTCTACGCCACTGGCCGTAGGCAGTCTACGCCACTGGCCGTAGGCAGTCTACGCCACTGACTGTAGGCAGTCTACGCCACTGACTGTAGGCAGTCTACGCCACTGACTGTAGGCTTTCAAAACATAAAGTATTACAGGATCCGGAAATTTCAAAAATGTAAAACTTTGACTGCCCTGACGGAGAACATTCAGCTAAAAAAAGAGGACATGTTCTTGTTTTACCGGACGTTTGGCAACTATATACATTAGGCACATAAATAACAACAACAATATTTGTTCTTTTTGTATATAAATGAATGGGAAAAATGTTTTTATCATTATGTCTGTCTGCGCGTTTTAATAAATAAATTGTTTTGTTGTATTTCTAAGTTATAATTTATTGCTTTATGTATTTTTAACACTACACTATACATACAGAGAGAGAGAGAGAGAGAGAGAGATAAAATGGATAGGTAGATAGCCAGACCAGCTGTAATACAATAAGAAATATACACTGATAAATCTAGGCTATTTAGTCTAAATCAGGGGTCTCAAGCGTTTGCTATTGTATCACTTAAGAGATGTGTCAAGGGCCGCACCCCTCCCTCACCCCCAACAACCCGCCCCTAATAAACAAAAAATAATTCATACATCTTAACTCATTTTACTACTTAGCACTTACAATATGCCAATTTACAATTTAGGCACAAAGAATTATATCAAAGGGAACTATTATTAGTATTATTAAGTATGTTACGTATATAAAATTTACAATACAATTTGATATGTAGGCCCTATCGGTACTAGCTGTCTGAATTCCCCGAATATAACATTTTTTTAAGCTTACTGACGGGCCACAAACATCACTTGGTGGACCACATGCGGCCCGCGAGCCGTGTGTTGGATACCCTGGTCTAAATGATAACAGAGAAAAGTAAGCAAAATAATAAATAAATTCCTTACCAATTACGTTCCCATGTTCATTAACATTATCAGCTGGTCCAACAGCTGTTTTTGACATCCCAACAGCTCTTATCATGACATACAGCCAGAACACGCATGTGAAGAATAACAGCATAATGTAACATAATTTACGCTGTAACAATCTTACAGACATGGCTGTACATTGAACTCTCATCTCTCGGGTACTTCAATACTCCTTCTATTCCTCTTGACTTTTTTTGTCTTCGCACGTGTTTATTTCTCCTCTGTTATCTTGAAAAGTTGTCTACCAAGGAAATGTATTTATGCGCCAAGTAGTGCAGACAAAATATAAATGTCCTTACAAAGCGGGCAGTCTGTATTTGAAATGAATCTTATATAAATCCGAAGCCTTCTATGATTTCCAAAGAACAGCACATAATATATAATACCAGATCTATACTTTTATTATATTTTATAGGCCTACATCGTTACTTACATAATCACACTAAGATGTCATAATAATAATTCTGCTCACAGAGTGTTAAAATTCTTTGTCAGGTGACGAACAAATCTTTGCATTATTTTTTAAATCATAATGTTGTTATGTTATTGTGGTTTCTTTCATATTTGTTTAAATCTTTTTTCGATGCTTCTTTATAATAGGCTTAGATCTATGCCTTTATCTAATACATTTTCTTTTTTTGTAAATGACAAACATGAAGACCTAGGCTATCATTTGCATGTTGTTGTTTTTTAGTTGTCTGTGCTTTTCACTTTTTCTACAAATTATTTTAAAATTAACTTTTAATTTTCTCACATGTGCACCAATAATTTAGAACGGATATAGGAATACTGTTGGTTTAACCTCCCTTTGCTGTGACGTATAACTTATAACCAGCCGAGCATACACGAGAGAGAAACCAACATAAGAAAACAACAAGCTTCTGGATGTTAAGTTTACTGCGCAAATGCGATGAAATCTGGCCACCGGGAAAACGTGCCTTATGGCGGGGGCAGTGATTGACTGAGATTGTTGACATATTTCACTTTTGTCTATTTATTCTACCGTCTTCCCACTTTCTTTCGATCCCCGTCGCCCCCTTCATCCCATCGCATTTTCGATGCAGACAAAATTGTTTATGTGGAGATGGACTAGTTTTAAAAGTACGGTTTTACTATGGCCAGACTTTTAACTTTTATAATTTGAAAATTCCTTTACACGTGTTTTAATAGAATTGAGCGGCAAGGTTAATAACTAGTGAATATTCACAACTAACAAGAGTAACACCATTAGTCAAATCACTAAACCTAGAAACACTAGAGGACAGAAGGGCAAAGAGTAAAGTAGTAATAATACATAAGGCATTAAACTCTAATTTAGAAATACAAGCACATAATAGCCTGTTACAATGCTCAGATAAACATAAAGAGAAAAACACTTTCCTCATCTCTTATGTGAGAATAAAAATATATAAATACTTTTTCTTCACAAGTGGCATTCGGGCATAGAATGGGTTGCCTGAACAAACCAGGAAAACCAGTAACTTAACCTCGTTTAAAATATTAATAGCCTAAAGATGCAAGATAGACTCAAACCACGGATGTACGTAGGACGCAATAATATTCTTCACAGAAGGAGCGTCTGTAACATATAAGATAAGAATGTGAATTTTATATATTAACTATTAACATTATCTTCTGAGTAGTTTATAGTAGGACGGTGCGATCTTAATATTGGACCCCTTTTAGAACTAAACAGGTGGGAACAATTTATAAAGGCTTTATACAATTTATAAAGGCTTTATGTACTTGTTATAGATATCATGGGACCCGAATCTATGAGCTGTTTTCCTCTCCTTTCTGGGTTGTATGGTTGAATGCTTACTAAACACATCCTTGTCTGATTGAACTGATTGATTTAAATTTCTTGAAATTAGTATAATGACTTTTTTCTTGACACAAACTTTGACATTAATATTGACAAAAATGTTGACACTAACATTCACACAAATGTTGACACTAACATTGGCACAAATATTTACACCAACATTGACAAAAATGTTGACACTAACATTGGCACAAATATTTACACCAACATTGACAAAAATGTTGACACTAACATTGGCACAAATATTTACACCAACATTGACAAAAATGTTGACACTAACATTGGCACAAATATTAACACAAATAATGACACCAACATGAACACAAATATTGACACTAACATTGACACCAATGTTGACACTAACATTGACACAAATACTGACACCAGCATTGACACAAATGTTGACACTAACATTGACACAAATATTGACACTAACATTGACACAAATATTGACACTAACATTGACACTTTCATTGAAACTGACAACTAAAATTGCATAAGTAAAACAAACAAAAAAGTCAAAGAAACTATTTTTACAAAATTGTATTCAATGAATCACAACATTATCATTTCAAGAAATATTGCACAATGCTAATACAATAATCATCATGGGTATAGCGTCTGTTGAAACCAGTGGGTTGTGGAGCATGCGGCAATTTATTAAATTTGGTAAAAATTATCTTCTGCCCAAAATTCATAAAGTATAAATTCAGTTTTGTTTACACTATTTACAGATCAGAAAGTTGTTTGGAATTATGAAAACTCAAAATGAGTTGCACACAGCTACAATTTTACTGTTGCATGCATTTGTCATTCATCATGTTTGTCACTTGTTTCCATCAACTTAGATCTAGTGTATTAGTTTTTACTTCAAATTTGTTTCACCAAATTTTTAAACTCTTGGCTAAAAAAAAGTAACTTGCTGCAGCTCACAGTGAGACTTCACATTTCAATAACAATGTGCATCTGGTTGTCCCCATCCCCACCCCCTTCTTCTCTCCCCTGCCCCACTATGCTCCACAATCCTTGATTAAAACAAAAAGGCCAGACTAGAATATTCAAATAAATTGGTCCTCAGGGTAACAAAAACAAGATTTTATTTGAGTCAAAAGACAAGTCATCATGGTCATTTCACAATCACCCTGGTCATTTCACAATCACCCTGGTCATTTCACAATCACCCTGGTCATTTCACAATCACCCTGGTCATTTCACAATCACCCTGGTCATTTTAAGAAAATATATTATAAAAAAAATACTGAATAACATCTGTATTACTTCTGTTACGTCACTTTGGCACATTTTGTACAAAATAAATAAACTGTTTTCTGATTGGATATAGGCGATTAGCCATATAATAGAAGACTGTGTATACTCTAAACCCCCCCAAAAAAAATGAATCAGGCAATTGTGAAATGAACTTGATGAAGTATTTGAAATAGTAGTTGTTAACCAACAATTCTTATTCATCTAATGTTTTGAAAAATGACACAAATTGTTTGGGGTTCAGCCAGTCAATATTTGAAAATTTAAATAAATACCCTTAAACTTTGTATAATTTTAAAGCTACAAAAATTTGTTAAAGAAAAGAAAAAAAAAGACACGAAGAAATTTTACTTTCAAGTAAAAATGAAATAACACTTTTTCTGCTTTGCCCCGGGCAAATGACAAAAACACAAGCTATGGAGAAAGGTATTTAAACTCTTTTTATATAGGACTCTTTTGTCCCCAAACTTGTCTGTAATTCTAGATGTAGTTAAGAACTCATTGTTCTACAAACTACTGTATCACTCTGTAGCTCGGATCTTTCTTTAAAATAAGATTTTACCCAGTACCGGTAAAGGGTTTCTCCAAAACCTCCCCATCTTTCTTCTTCCCCACCAACTCTTTTATAATAATATAAGGGCGTAATGCTTCTACAGAATCTCATTCAATACTGAGTATGTGATAAGAGGCTCAGACAGTTACTGTAAAATCTCAAGTATAAGCCACACTTTTTTTTAAAACCCAATTATAAGGTCCGAGAAAGGGATGCGACTTATACACGTGTACATAATTTTTTTTTTCTTTTCCAAGGTTTGGATATCACCTGAAATTGACTTTATAACTTTCTCATTTAGATCTTGGGCTTTCAGGCAGTAAAATGACATAAAATATCTTCTATATAGCTGACATTAATCTTCCATAAGACTAACAATAAAAAATTCACTAACAGCAAAATTTTAAAAAAAAATATGGCTGGTGAAATTATACAAGTACAGTGTAACCCGGTCGACGTTTTTAAAGTGTAACCGCCAAATTCTCTCTTTGTCTTAGCATTTTCTCATCGGTTATGTCGATTGTTTTATGTCGCCGAACCCTAATATTTCAAACACAAAAAGAGACAAATTTGCCACTTAACGTTGGTTTTCTCAATCCCCATGACCATATTCCTCAAGGAAGGGTGTCTTTTTAAAGAACAAAGTAAAGGATTTGACCTTTCACCATAGTCTCGGGCAGAATATTTATTTGATGGCTGAATAGTTGAATTTTATTTAACTTTTTAAATTACAAAAATTGACAAATTACTAAATTATTATTTTTTAATTGAACGTGCGGTCCTAATAGACACTACCAAATTACCTTCTGTTATTCATCAAACAAATAAAGGCAACGCTGTTGTGTAAAAAAAAAATCCAAAAACACATGCATGTACATTCTCATTTATTAACGCACATAATGTACATAAAGAAATTTCAAGCACATGTTAATATTTTGCCGCCATATTGGTTTTCGTTCATCTCAATCATCGGTTATCTCGACACTTTTTGGCAAACAACTAGGTCGGCGACATAACCGGGTTACACTGTACATCAAATAGATTTTGACTGTGCCTTATACACATGAGCTACAATTTTACTTGCATTTCACCTTCCAATGTATACCTGCGGCTTATACCCAGGTGCAGCTTATACTTGAGATCTTAATGTACTAGTATCACACATTTAAACCAAGAACAAAATCACAGACCTTTAATGTCAATTTACATCAGGGGCCCTTGGGAGAATACTAGCCTTGGAAACCTAATTGAAATAATAATAAAAAAAGATATTCCCAAATCTCCACTGCAATGGTTGGAATGAGACATGTGGCCTTTGGGCCCCGCCTTACAACACCTGCAATAAACAACCAGGATATTAACCCACCTTTGGGCCCCGCCTTACAACACCTGCAATAAACAACCAGGATATTAACCCACCTTTGGGCCCCGCCTTACAACACCTGCAATAAACAACCAGGATATTAACCCACCTTTGGGCCCCGCCTTACAACACCTGCAATAAACAACCAGGATATTAACCCACCTTTGGGCCCCGCCTTACAACACCTGCAATAAACAACCAGGATATTAACCCACCTTTGGGCCCCGCCTTACAACACCTGCAATAAACAACCAGGATATTAACCCACCTTTGGGCCCCGCCTTGCAACACCTGCAATAAACAACCAGGATATTAACCCACAATGCTAAAAATGCCAAAATTAATACAAATATAAACCATCAGCTCCACTTCCTAGAACAGAATAGAACTAGCATAAATCACTTAAATATAATAAATAAACTTTATAACCTCTGGTCAGTCTAAAACATAAACAAAACTTTATAAATATTTTCAATGTCACAAACACTGTATATATGGTAATGGTGGGAAAAACTGCACATAAATTGTACACAAGAGACTTGCTTTCTGTAAACAGAGTTAAGTCCCCCTTGAAGACCGAAAGGCCCTGCGGGGCGAGTCATTGAGTGGGCTTGGTGGGCAAGTTCATTAGGTGGGCCATTATTAGGTGGGCCATAACCTGGTATCATGGCAATGGAAGGAGGGTGTTGTGTAAAATCATATGTAGAATAAATAAATGTGCAGTAATAAAATGCAGTATGTCAACATTTAACAGTTCAAAGTTCAATAGGTTACTCCAGGAGTCGGCAACCTTTTGATAATAGTGTGCAAAAGTGGGATTTTTAATTCTTTCAGCGTGGCAACAGCCTTAAAGGCGACCTGCTCTAGCGCTCCTTTTCTTGTAGAAGGGACTTAAATTTCTTTTTTAGGTCTTCTGTGTGCCACTGAAAAAAGCTCTGCGTGCCATGTCTGGCATGCGTGCTATAGGTTGCCGACCCCTGGGTTAGTCTATGTGTGGGCCATATACTGAAATAATATTTGGTCATAGCGATTGTATGATGTGTAGATAACATTGTCAGAGTATATTTAGTCATACTTTCTAATGTATGTACATCTCTTTGTTACAGTAACTTCATTATGATGGTATATTTCCAATTAAAAACATATTCCACTGCTATTGTACTGTTACAATGCTCTGTTAAACATAAGGATTAAAAACAATGTTGTCATACCATATGCAAAAAAGAAAAAAGGCATATACGTTCTCTTTCTTAACAAGTAGTATCCAGGCGTGGAATGGGTTGCCTGAAAACCAATACTTTAACATCATTTAAAAGACTAATCATAATACAAGGACTAGAGGCAATCCACCTATAAGTGTAGGACGAAGAAATCTTCTGTATAGAAGGAGCATCTGTAGCATACCAATTAAGAAGATACCTCAGTACAATAGTATATTTTCCCAAAGTCAAACTTTCTGGTATATGTATATTATTATATACTTATGAGCTCACACGTCTAGTGTTGAGCTGTTTATTTACATAGACGTATACCCTGAACAAGTGAGTTCCAGACTGGCGCTTGTAGTTTAAAGTAAATAGTAAGTAAAGTAACCATCAGACCAAATTGACCATAGGGCCGGTAAACTAGCGTTCATCAGTTTCTGTGGCCACGGCATACTAGGGGTTTGTGTAGCCAGCAACCTTTACTGTACCCCAACTGTAGTCAGGTACCCATCAGAGCAGGGTAGACTTAGGGGCACCCTCCAGACCCGGGAACAAATCCTACCCTTTGCCAGGATTTGAACCCAGGACCTTCATTATGCCAACCAAACATTCTGCCGCTCGGCTACCGTGCACCTTTAAAAAAAATAAACCTAAACTCAGACACTATACCCATAAATCTTATGCCCATTACTAGGTTCTATACAAATAAAAAGAAACATGTGCCCATTGTCCATATGAGAAAACATACAGGACAATTATTGAAAGACAAAATAACTTTTAAAAAACAATCCTTTTTTTTTCCTGACAACCAACTAAACAGAATCAATGAGTACAGTTTTGTTTTTGTTGAATGGTATGTACAACACTGCTGCAGATAACAACTATAACATCGCTGGCCAGAATACATAACGAGTCCATAACAATTCTCAGGCTGGAATACCATAAACATTCATTTTTGGAATTAGATAATAAAACAAAATATTAACTCATTTGCTACTACCGCGACTGAATGCGACATACCCCCCTCCATACTAATGCGCCCAAACGCGGCCGCCACGTGTGTGACTAACCTTGTCGTTTCTAGATTTTTTTTCGACATGCGTTCTGGGGTTTTATTTTACTGCAAAAACGGCTTTTAAAAAGTAGGAATATAGTCTGTTTCGTTAATAAAAACCGGATATTTTTATCTAATTTCGTTTTTTTGCTATGCGCGTCAAAAAATCGGTATTTTTCATTTGCCTTTTGTCTTGTAAAACTTTTTTTATAGCCTTCGTCTTTCATTTTTTACTTTATTAATCGATAGCTCTATACATCCGAATATAACATTTAACAACAGTTCTGATAATAAGGATGCTGCAGATATAGACTTAGATAAATTTCCATTTCAACTCGATTTTTGGGATTTATTATACTTTATGGGACTTTGACGCTAGGCCTAGAGAAAATATTTAGGCAAATCATAGGGTCTCAACACTCAGCGAATAATTCTACCGATAATTCGGCATTTTTTATGTATAAAAGTATACATTTCCAGAAAGCTAAGATATTTATCTATTTTATGATGTAATTTTTATTCACTTTGGGGAATATTTAATTATTTAAAAAAAATATTTTAAAAAAATTTACTAAAATTAATACGGAGTTCCTTCCCTTTGGCTAGTACTTTCCCGGGTGTCTTTGGAAAGTAGGTTAGTAGCAAATGAGTTAAGCAGTGTAGACAAGTATAATCAACCAACTCAATCAGTCAACCAGATCAATCAACTCAATCAACCAATCAGTCAATAAAATCAACTAAATCAGCTTGATCAGTCAACTCAATCAGTCAACTCAATCAAGTCAACAACTGGGTTGCAAAAATATTTTCTGGAGAAAGTCTGTTCTTGTGACTTCAGGAAATAATTGTTCAATGAACACGTCAAGGATGCAGTAGATCACATGCCTGAGAAAATAAAGAAATATAAATTAAAAGTATCGTTTGCTTTGGTTTTGTTTCATTTCTTCTAAACTTTTAACAGGGGGCAAAAAGTACAGCCTAGGTCAAGCCCCAAGTATCAAATCTGAGTATTTGCACGCACATTTTCCAAATCAGGGTATGAACTGAGCAGTAGCGGCAAATCCTGAGTTTTATCTTATGCAAAGCTTTTTATCTCAAGGTGATCTCCCCCATTACCCCCCCTTCTCCCTCACACATCTCCTATGATGCACTTTCTTACAGCAGTAGCAGTAGCAGTAGCAGTAGCAGTAGCCTGGTGTTTGGAAAAACAGATCAGGCCCGAATTATGTAATAAAATGTCTGACATTTATTGAAAATACAAAATGTGTATGTTTTCTTATTAGTAACTTTTTGTGTGCGTATTATTTGTGGCTCGGGTTCATTAAAGTGACTATCAAAACAGCGTCTTACAGCTGAGCAACTTCACATTATCGATTGTTTCAAAACAGCGTCTGTCAGCTGAGCAACTTCACATTATCGATTGTTTCAAAACAGCGTCTGTCAAAGCAGCGACCACATAAAAATAAAATAACATAACATAACAGCGACTGCGCATTAAATAAATTTCAAGCCAAAAGGAAGAGGGCTAATTAAAAATTATAATCCCGCCCACTAATTGCGCGCTGACGGCGGATCACTGTGTAGGAACAAATTAAGGAGAAAAGTTATTTTTAGTGCTTACTATTTAGTCTGGCATCACACTAGCATCACATTATATTATATGAGAAAACATATTGCGGATTTTCCAGAAATTTTGAAAATAGTCACAATTTATGTATTTTGTTAATTTCACAAAATATTTTGTTTATTCCATTAAAATGTTAACAAACCAAACAAGGAAATAATAATTTTATTAACAGTACAAAAAGGGAGGGTCTTAAACTTAAAAGTAAAAAAGTCAAGCTGATTACGTCACCCTTGTGTAGTCGCTCAAATGACAGTTGCTATTTTGACAGTCGCTGTTTTGCCCAGTCGCTCTTGTGTAGTCGTTCAACTGAATTTCGCTGTTTTGACAGTCGCTATCATGCCTGGATGCCATTATTTGTCATGGCAAAAGCTTTTGAAGAAAAACAGGATCTTAGCCCGAAGCAAAAACCTGAGGCGATTTTTATATTTCTGGGTCAGGCCTTCGAGCATGTTTTATAGACGAAAAGATTTTTGTCTAAATTTGGTTTTAGAGATTAAGATTCTCAATAAACTAAAAAACAATGTGCCATCTGATCTAACAAAGTCATAGATCTGTTGGGGTCACTCTGGGGCATTTTTTTTTTTTGACAGCAATAGACAACAGGATTCTTTAATCAAACTTAATAACTTTTTTAAAATTTCACTTTTAAAATTATATACAACAATTATAGTTATAAACTGGCTTAATTTTTTTTTTTACTTTCTATGGTGGTGATTATCATGTAAAAGTGGACACAACATCTAATAAATAAATTGCATCACATTGTTTATTGTCTACATTTATATTTCATGACTCCTGGAATAAAGTTATTTTTAGTATCTATGTATTGTGTGCCACTATTGTCACATTAACTGGCACACAGGCAGCCTTTTTCTCTTCTGTTGCCTATAACATTTTATTAAAAATTGTGTAGAATATTACTTTGCTTGGATCTAATAACCAGTAAATTAACACGACTCAGACCACGGATGAACGTAGGATGCAATAATCTTCTTTATAAAAGGGGCATCTGCACTATATAAGAAGATAAGATAATCCAGGTGACCCAGAACATCCGCTAATCCTGGAGAGAAAAAAAAACAGAATACAACTGGTGTCTATCCTACATTCCAACCCCAGACTTTCAGAATGGCAATATATCACAATAAAAAATAACTACTACTAATATGTGAGCAAGTTCACAACACCAAGTAACTTACTTGTTTAACTGTTGACTCTCCAGGCTACACAAGAAAAGATCAATCATGTCTTCAAACTGCTTCATCCCAATGGCAGACTGGAAGAATTCTAAACAAACATAAAAAGATCGATACTTAAAGGTTACATTATTTGGATGAAATATATTTGTTACGGGTGAACGCTGCTTCACCAGCCCTATGGATCAATTTGGTTAGATGGGATACTTTACTTTTTACAGCATATATATGGGGTGTGGTGGCCAGCGGCGAAGCCAGAACTTTGCACGATAAACATTTTTACTCAAAATGCTTATGACAAGGAATGAAAAAAAACAACTTTTGATTCAAAAATGGACTATAGATGTTTAAATAAAAAGAATAATTTTCACCCAAAACCACCCCCTCCCTCACCCAGAGCATAAAAAGAAACCTGTATCAAAGATTGGCACCAGCTACTTATCTCTCATTTCATGATGAGTGTAAAGTTTTGATTTATTAATTAGCTTTAAATTTACAGCCTAGATAATTCTATCCGTGTTCTTGTTTGTTTGTTGCTGAATGTTAAATGTGCTCTGAAATTAGATTATGTTTATTGACAGCGCTATAGAAGTAGAGTTCCCATTATTTTAAATTAAATGTAAAGAAATAGCAGCAAAATTTGAAGGGAACAAATTACTCACTTGGAAACAAGTCTATTAAACACTGCTTGGCCTTGGCCCTGTTGGAGGCCTTCACCTCTTCTGACATTGGCGGGCGGTCACCAGACCTGAACTGACCGTGTGGCCAGACAGTTTCCCGTAGCTGTGTCAGGTAAGAAACAATCTTCTCCTCCGTGGTCAGTTTGGCCAGTGCAGCTTGTAGAGCCCTAAAGACACACATAGATACAACATAGCTAATCAAGTGGGATAGAACATTAGTCATTCAAATATAACGTTATAATAATATTAATAATATTTTTTTATATCCTGAAGGATATTCATATAGCACTCAACTCACACCTAAATAGAATAAACCCAACTCACCCACCTAACTGCAGACATTGCCCCTGCCCACAAGAAACTGTAGACCACTTCCTGCTGGAATGCCCCGAGCTAACCTACCTCATTTACACTCTGCTCCCAACACCCCCCCCCCCTCAACCTACCATTACCAACACACTATATAGCAGTATTGAACAACTGAAAAAAACATGTAAATATGTTTGTCTGGCATTGATTGCAAGAGAGCAAACAGCTCTGCAGACTGGCTAATAGAAGAAGAAGAATATCCTGAAGGACATAATTTGTTTTACAATTGTGCAATACATAGAATTTGAATCATCTAATATTTAAATAAAACTTTTCAGGTATGCTACTTTTTTAGAGTACAATCAATACATACATATATTTAATCAATAAATACCACACAATTCAAAGTTCACCCCACAGAATAAATATAGAACAGAAAGCGCAATCATGTTTTTTTTCTGTTTCTGAAGTAATGAAGGCGTCAATCTGTTTTGACCAGTCAGACCTGGTCACACTCTTTATTCATGCTTGCTAAAAATGTCTTGTTATTCAAGTTTAAAAGTCCAAACACTATCACTAACGTTTCAGACAAAAGATATAAAATTTGTTATGTTATGAAGTTCAAGAATGACATAAAATCGAGCGATTAACATTCACAAACCTGCCAACCTCCCAAGATAAAAAATCTGTATGGGGGGGGGGGGGGGGGGGGGGGGTGCACGCGCGCACAAGTTATGTAGACCTATACTCAATTAGAAGGAATATAACTATTATTGTTGGATATCAGTGTTCAGACATGCCTACCCCTAAGGACTAAAAAGAGGAACAATCTTGATGAAAAAGAGGATTTTTCAACAAAAAAGCGGAACACTCTTTATCTAACAATCTTTTATAACAAAAAAAAACAACAACTTTGAACAACATTAGCTATTTCAAATGTAGGTAGGCTTACCTTTTACAGAAAATTCGCAATCTCAGCAATGGATCTAGATCTAGTAGGCCTACAAAGAACATTAAATTCACATTTGCTGAATAAACTCCTCTGAATATTCCTTCCAATAACACTGAATTAGTTTTTTTACAGTTTGAACAAGTCATATTTAAACTTTCTGAGCCAGGACGTTAAGACATTTTCACAATCTTAGCAATACAGTAAAGGATAAGAAGATTAATTGCCAAACACGCGTAATACCGCAAAAAACGTTAGAAAAGCCCACAATATCTCTTTTAATAAGCCCAGAAAAACCAAGTAATGATTATAGCATTGCGACTTTATTTGTGCCTTTGTTTTATCAACCTAGACACGGACTATATTTCAACCCATGAAAAACCCAAACTTTCCAATTTGGCGTAACAAAACTAGTAGAAAGCGGAACGGCGGAACAAAGTGTGTTTTTTTATAAGAAAGCGGAACAAATACGCCAAAAGCGGAACGGTAGGCATGTCTGAGTGTTATTAATGTAATTAGTTTAAAGTTTTAATTAATATCTGTGTAATTAACTTTAAATTAAAGTAAATCAATAGGCTTAATTATAAAGCAAATACTTGTATAAAGCCAAAGGCTCTAGGCCTATACTATAGGCTATAGTTAGTCTATAGTCTAGTAGAAGGCCCTAAATAGTAACTGTACTAGTAGGCCTACTAAAAATGCTAGTAGCAGGGCTAAACATATAGGCTACATATTTATACCGTTTATGGCCTATACTCCTATACCTAACCTAGCACAAGAAAATTGTATAGTGATCAACATGATAAATAGGCTATGCTTATAATGCTATAGACTATAGGCATAGGCTAGGCCTATGTATTTTTTACTAAAATATTTTCCGTAGTTATTTTGGTCAAAAAAATGTATTTTCCCTTAGTAGGCCTATTGTAGTAGGCCTATTCAGGCTATTCCTATTTTGTTTTTCAATGGTCAGTAAAAGAGTAACATGCGTTTAAATTTATAGTACAGAGATTATAGTAGGCCTAGAGCTAAAAAAATGTGTCGCTTTCCAAGAAAATATTATTACTTGATGTCGCTCAAAATTGTATTTTTTAAAATGCGATAACCGGTAATTCGGTAATCATTAGTATAGTAATTAGTATGGCCATTATGACTTATAATACTTTAATAGACTTATATGGTATTGCATCGGTAGGCCTTGAGATTCGTTGTTTTTTTTAATCGCTAAATTTTTAAATGAAAATAAGTTGTAATCGGTCTTTGGCGGCCATGTTTTAACACAAAAACGTTTCGTAACAACCAGGTTTGGGTATCAAAATATTAGCCTAGGCCTACGGTATATTGAAAAATAACGGAAGTAGCAAAAACAAAACTAAACACTTCCGGGCTCGCCCATTTTCGTTTTTTTCGGATTTTTACGATCGACAGACATGACGGAAAATAATAATAATAAAAAATTGCCGAAAATTGGAATTTTAAGGGCTTTGTCGGAATTTTGGGATTAGGGGTGAAAAATCCGTATAATCCCAAGAAAATCGGAAGGCTTGGCAGGTCTGCATTCAAATCATGCTTTTGACCATTACTGTCTTACTTATATGTTAGGTTGGTTAAAGCTTCATTTATTTGATTTGTCCCATGTTTGTAAAGTTTTAAATCATCAATTAGCTTTATATTTCTTAGCCTAGAGATTATATTCGTGTTCTTAGTTGTATGTTAAATGTGCTCTGAGCTTACATTATGTTTGTTGGGAGCACTATACATATATTATTATTATTGAATAAGCATGTCAAGCTACATGTCTTTCCTGACCCCATTAATAAATTAAAAATAATAAATTGACCTGCTATAAACCTAATTCTAATTGAAAAGTATGAAGAAAATGAAAGTCTTAAGATATTATGTTATATTGTTTCGGATGTTTAGGTTAACTATTGAATGTTTTTGAATGTTGTTTATTAAAGGTATAGACTCTTAAAATAGTAGGTCATGTAAATTTTAAAAAATGATGTGGGACAGCTTATAGCTGAACCAAAAAAAGACTTACTTAGGGGTTTAAATCACAGAGACAACACACCGTTAAACAGCCGACACTTACCCAGTCAGAGTTTTGGACAGCAGGGACTGGGCGGATCTTAGGACTCTGTCCCTGCACAGCCAGTGATCCTGTAGGCCCTGCACCAACAGTTCAAACAGCACCCCGCAGTCCAATTCACCAGAGCCTGGGGATGCAACAGATCTGAACATCGGACTATAGATTATAGATCAGTAAACCAACTTTACACTAGAGACACTGGTCTCCCTCACATTGGGCTGGCGAACTAATGGTTCTGGGTTTGAGTCCTGGTGGAGGCTAGGATTTTTTTCCCAGCTCTGATGGGTACCTGACCTCACTTGGGGTACAGTAAAGACCCCTGTGCATAGTGCTGGCCACACATTCACCCAGAAACTGGTGAACGGTGCTTCACCGGCCCTATAGATCAATTTGGATACTTAACTTTTTTTTACCGATTATGTTGGCCCAGTGTACAAAAGATACAGTGGTCTAGAAGCTTGGTGCAATATAGCCAGTCTGAAAGTCCCGGGCTAATTCCAGGTAAAAATGCCCCCCCCCCCCCTTTTTTCTTGAGGGTGTCCCTTAGTCTACGAACTTTCGATGGATACCCAAAAAAAGTTGGGTGAAGTCAAAGCCACTGGAAGTTGTGCCGGCCACACAACACTCCTAGTATGCCATGGAGAATAAAACTATTACTATAAATAGATCCATTGGCTTCCCAAAGATTGAACATGAGATATAAAAATAATGAAATACACCATTATACTTACTAATAATAAATGGTAACATGATTTGCTTGTGCATGTTTGCCGAGTCTACAAACAATGTCACTATGACAAACCATTTTTATTTCTTTAATTATTAAAATTTGTTCTAATATACTGACAGTAAAATTATCTTTAAAAATACAAGTGAATAAATCAGAAAGGAAGTCTCAAAAAGGTGTTACCAGTTTCATGCGTGAGGTCAAGGTTTTCTAACTCCAACAAGACCATTTCCACTTTCTCTTTGTACACTTCTGCTTTGTGATCCAATTTCTAATAAAAGAAAAAGAAATTTTAAAAAAATAACATTAATGAGGAAAAAAAAACATGATTACACTTGAGTCATTGACCAAAAAAAATGAAAAAAAAAAAATTAATATAAAAAAAAATAGCATGTGACAAGAAAAAAAATTTTTTAGAAATTAATTTGTCACAAAACAAAAAAAGCAATCTGATGTAAGGGAAACTGATGTCACAACACTGCAAGGAAACAGGGAGTAACCAGAAATAAAACAACTCAAACTCAAAGAATGTCAGAAGCCACAAATTGTCACAGCGGAAAACAAATTGCCACAAAAAACAAAATTGTCACAAAAAAAAAGAAAAAAGTCGCAAAAGATAAATAAATGTAAAAATAAAAAAATTGACACAATGAAAACAAAAGGTACAAAAACAAAAAGAAATTGTCACAACAGAAAATAGACTGACAGAAAAGAAAACACATTGTCATAAAAGAGAACAAATTGCCCAAAAAGAGAACAAATTGTCAAAGAAGAATGGTATCAGAAGATAAACATATTGTTAATAAAAAAATATTTTTAATCAAAGAAAAAACAAATTTATAAAATAAGTAACACAAAAGAAAAACATTGTCAAAAAAAAATTGTACAGAACAAAAAAAAATGTAAGAAAGTAAAAAAAAAATTGATGTTCTCTGACCTGGTCAGTGCCAGTGAAATCTGATAAATGCTCATCAGACTTGTGGTCAGCCAAGAGCTGAGAACAGCTTGCCACCAGGATATTGACCTGATCTGTCACCTGCGCCTGCAACGGAAGATAAATGCCAGCCTGCTAGAGCAATCTTAAATAGGTTATTGAGTATGTGAGCTATGTTGAACCGCAGTGGTTAAGCTAAGTTTAAAAAAGTAAAGTAACGCGTCAGACCAAATTTATCCATAGGGCTGGTGGAGCAGCATTTATAAGTTTCTGTGGCCACTGCATTCTAGGGGATTGTGTGGCCAGTACAATGCACAGCCACCTTTACTTTACCCCAACTAAAGTCAGGTACCTTATCAGAGCTGGGTAAACTCAGGGACACCGTCTCCAGACCCAGGAACAAATCCTAGACTTCACCAGGATTTGAACTCAGGACCTTCAGTACACCAGCCAACCACCTGTGCCCACCACCCTTGATATAGACAAAGAAATAAACAGCGAACAAAAGACTCAGTGGTTTACAAACAACAACTATTCTATGTGCAAGTCTAAGTTTACATAGCGCTTTAAAAAATGTTCACTGAACATTGCAAAGAACCAAACATGAGATTGAAACAACACACACTGCACTGGGTCCCTGAATTTAGGCACGGCCAATTAACATACTGTATGTTCTGGTGCTACAATGAAAGTCAAACATTAGAGAATAAATTTCAGGTTTGGTTTCCTTAAAAAAGAATGAATAAGATAAAGGGAAATTAACTCACAGACTCATCGGCAAAATCCGACCAGCATTCGATGCTGTCGGGGTCTGACTGGTTTTTATTCAACGCCAGTTTCTCATCAGATGTGTCGCGCCCCCTCAGTCCAGATATCACCTCCTGCGGCAGGCTGGGAAGCAGTTTGATCCTGTCCATGACCCCAGACACGCTGCGCATGAAAATCTGAAACATTTAGAAAAATATCCATGCCCAAGAATTCCAAAGCTCTGAAGATGTTATACATTATCTCATGAGGCCTGAGATTTTTGGCCTTTTTACAAATATTGGGCCAAAAATGTGTTATCAAAGACTAAAGTAAAGTATCCCATCGGACCAAACTGATCCGTAGGGCCAGCGAAGCACTTTCACCAGTTTCTTTGGCCATACTAGGGGATTCTGCGGGTAGACCAAAAGTATGTATACAAAAATATGTATGCGCAACGGCCATGCTAAAGTACTCGGGTTTTATCCACATTAATGCCAGGATTATTTTACATAGGAATGGAGGGTGCCGTCATGACATCAGACAGTGATAAGTAATTGAGGCTAGGCATTGAACTGGCCATTGAAATATGATTGGATAATCTACATTAACCCACAAACTGTGGTATAGAATCATGCTTTAGTGTGAGGGCTTTTGGGAACTTTTTGGGTACCTTTAAAAATGGCATGAAAATCCTATTGCTAGACCCCATAAAGTACATAAAGTTTTTTAAAGTAGACTGAACTGAATGGAGAATCAAACATACTTTTTTGTTTCTTGTTTTTTTTTATTATTATTTGACCATGACCTTGACCTTGGAGTGGTAAAAAATTGAGAACAAAAATAAATGTCTTCTTTTTAAGTAGCTTAAACTCTTTTTAAAGGCACATTTTTAAAATTCTTAGGGAATAAAATAGCCATTTTATTTATCTTATATAGAAAATGAACTATTTACATAGGTTTCAGTTATTTATAACTTTTGAAAACAACTATTCTCCTGATATGTCTAATTATGTCCAAACAACAAAGTATGTCATGGACATAACTAGGTAGAAATCAACACATAAAAAATCTAAAGCTTTTTTGGAAACTTTAAAATTTAATGAAAAATAGTATAAGAAAACAGAGCAACATCTTTTCTTTGTTAGCCCCAATAATCTGCAATCAATAACAATAGATACTATTAAGTAGAGATTTCTAAGTCTAAAGCATCGGACTTCAGCTTTCTGACTCATTAGAAGATGACCCTAAACTAATACGAAAAAAAAAAAAGGAAGTTTATTTATTAGTAAAAGGAAGTAGCTTTACTTTTTCTAAAATATTGGATTGGAAGTTGTTATTTCATCGTAATTTTTATCGGCTGTCACAATACAGAAAGCACCATTTGGCTGACCACAGTTTGTGGGTTAATAATGAACAGTTGGTGTGGTAAGCACGGACGTGGAGACTGAAAATTCACCTTTTCAATGCGCGGCACCATCAAATCTGGCGACTTCTTAACGAAGGCTATGTGGGAGTTTCCCTCATAGGCCAGGAACTCTCTCAGATCAGGCCCATTACAGATTGCCTCGTTGGTTATCAAACCCTTAACCAGAAACAGAAATATCAAAATTACAAAAGATATATTTGTTGAGGGAAGATTAAACACAGACATTAAAAATATTTCAATTACACATACAAAGACCATTAAGGGATTGTCTACTATTATGTCACTAGTAAGTAAAGTATCATTTGGACCAAATTGATCATAGTGCCAGTGAAGCAGCGCTCACCAGTTACCTTGGCCACGGCATACCTGGTGATCATGTGGCCTGCACAATGCACTAACAAATTTTACTTTACCCCAACTAAAGTCAGGGCTGGGTGAACTCAGAGACACCCTCCAGAACCGGTAAAAAATACCTAGCCTTCACTAGCTTTTGAACCCAGGACCTTAGGTATGACAGTTGAACAAGCTGCCCCATTATGTCACAAGAACAGTTAGATTTGACAGTTGAACAAGCTGCCCCATTATGTCACAAGAACAGTTAGATTTGACAGTGTTTGATACCTACTACCTTCAAATACTTCTCCAAAAATATCCTTCTTGTTTCCACTGTTTCTTTATCAAGGGTCTTGAACGGCAAGGTTGGCCATCGCTTCGGAACTCTGATATCTATACAAATAATTTAATTATATTTGAATTGCATTTTACACACACCACATTGATTTTCAGGAAGGGATATAGAATTTATAGAAGGCTTCAGCTGTATGAAACATGGATACCCAGTATCTGAAAAAGTGGTCGGGAGGTTGAAGAGTCTAACATGAGGTGCTTCAACTTATTTATTTTTTTACACAACAAAAAAGAGCTAAGGAAAGTTTTTCAGTAGGTTACATTTTAAATCATGGATAGCATTCCACCTTGGAGAGTAAATGTTTTTGAGATTAACAATTAGCTCTGTATATATTCTTTGCAAGAAAATTTTTTTTTCTATATATATATCTACTTATTTAGCCTGGAGAATTATATCAGTGTTCTTGTATGAAAAACTAATGGCTCTGTTGTTGATCAAAGTTAAATGTACTCTGACCTTACATTTTGTTTATTTGGAAGCGCTATAAATATAAACAAATTTATTGTTATTATTATTAAATAGAATAAAATAATAAAAAAGATATATATAACAATATTATTGTTATAAAATCATGCAGTCAATTGAAAATTTGTTTAGTGGATATTTAATAGCATTACTTAGTTTTATATATACAAGAAAAACACACACACAAGTCTCACTTTTAAGGTATTTTTTATATGCTTGCTGGTTCTCTAGCCTGGACTGAAGGTTGATGAACTCTCTGAATCTCCTTTTAACCACACCGGAACGTATGACTGCTCTACCCTCTTCAGTAAAGTACAACGCCTCGTACTGGCAGAAGAAAAAAAAAAAGAAGCACACAAACATGTTACAATAATAAACATGTACGTATAAATTCCTTGCACAAAGAAAAGTAAAAATATAGAAAAATTGGTGTTAGATAATACCGGTAATTCAAACTTTTTTTTTAAAGATTGTCTTGATAGTCTGGTTTTTGTATGCTTATTAATGAGTTTCCTTTTAACAGCCATTATTTGGTGGACATTTATTTGTGTGGATTATTTCAGTACACAAGTTGCACTCTACACAGAAGTTAATTAACACACTCAGGGAATACAAAACATACACAAATAAAAGTTTAAAAAAAATTTGAATTTTCTAAATCTTCTGCTTTGACAATGCATATATATTTGTTTTCTCCAGAACTTTAACCTTCTTCAAATATTTTTTTTTGAAGAGTTATTGTGCTTACTACAGCAAGTTTTAAAATATATATATATATATAAAGTTAAGTCAAGTACATGTTGGACCAAATTGATAACAGTGCCAGTGAAGCAGAGTTCACATGATATATATAAATGAATCATTACCTCTATAATATACAATGAATAAGTGGAAGAACTTTTCTCATCTCGAAAAGGAAAAGCCTCTGGAATAGCGATGTCCTGGAATATTCTCATGTCATCAGAAAGGAAAGGCTTGGCGGAGTCTAGCTCAGAGTCCTTGATAACTGCAACATCGCTGGCGTTGAACGGCACTTCGGGAAGAGATGAGGGGGTAAGGTCTGGGGACTCAACAGGGCTGGTGAATTCTTGTGAAACCGAGTTTGATAACCCGAACCAGGCGTGCATGCTGGATAAAAAACCAGAGCTTGGGGTCAAATCTGGTTCACTGAGCACTGGGGAAGTTTGTATTTCACATTCTTCAGGAACACCATCCACAAACACCTGGGGCGGATTGTGGCAGTTATCCGTATCTTTTGAGTAGGTGGAATTATTTTCAGGGAATAGTTGTAGGCTTTTTGGTTTCTTGATACTTTGCTGCCTGCCTCCAGATTTTAAAGAATCTACGAAGAAATTTTTCAGGGATGTCAGCTTTGATAGAGAACTGGACATTTCATCAACATTGCTGTCCACGTTTCTAGGGATACCATCTTCGTTTTCCTCTATCGATTCCTGTACGCTGGACAAATGTACATAACTGACATTTTGTTGATTGGTTGAAGGAGAAGTCTGAGAATCACTGATCATTAAGCACTGTGCAGTAACTTGCTGCTGCTGTTGGGAGGTGTTTTGTTCCTCAGGTGTTTCTGGAGCCATGCCCAAGTTTGGTTCTAACTGTGCCGAAGACATGTCGACAAATTCACCTGAGATAGCAGCTGCTGGCTGAGAAATAGTTACAGTATTAAATAAAACATTACAGGAAGTTACCTCAGTATGATGGAATGAGGGTGATTCATTTGTGTCTGTTGCATGACCAGAGTGTTCATCATCTAAATATAGATTTAAATTTAACTTATCATGATAATGCAACGTCTCTTGCTGCTTAGAAATCTCTGTAGAAATTTGGAGACTAAACTCTTCATTTATATCAATTTCATTTGTCACAAGACTTTGATGCAATGAGGCAGAATCGGTTTCAGAGCTGATGCTTTCATCCAAAGGCTCTTCAAAATTGTCTGAAGATTCATCAGAAATAATCTCATCATCAGAAGTTACATGAATAATGACCTGCATTAGCCAGTAGGGATCTGATATTAAATTACAGACAGGAAGAAAAATTCTGCTGGTAAGAATTTCAACTAGTAATGTTTTAACACAAGGGCTTTGGAGTAAAGGCGGCTCAGCTAATGAAGCCAGAAGCAGGTTAACAATTCTTTTCATGTAGTTCAATTCCTTGGATTCTGACTGTACAGCATAATGAAATGGTGCAAAGCTGCTAAAAGCATCATCAATTGATGAATGCCTCTTGATATTGTTGTCTTGAGGAACTTTAGTTCCAGGGGATACCCTGTGGCTCTCGTGGGTCAACTTGGCTTTCTGGAATGTGGTGAAATGAAGTTGATAAAGCCTGAGAAATTTGATCATTAAAATATCAGAGCGCTGTTGATAACAATGTGCCGCTATGCCAATAAAGGTTTGATGAAGCAGTTGTTTTATTTCCTTTGGAAATTGTGGATTAGTTGAAAACATTGTAAACCATGAATTCACAAAATCACGAACTATTAATAATTGTATTGAATTTAATTCTAACGAAATATATTTTGGAATGTTTTCTGAACTCCTCGAAGAATCATTTTCACTCAGCCATTTATTTTCACCTTCTATTTGTATCGATGGGGGTGATTGGAGAGTGTCAACAAGAGTAAGTTGGTCATTAACTTTATCAAAATTATCATCTTTGATGTTTTTGTTTGGAAGAAGAATACTTTGTATGTGTGTCCGAATAGTATCGAATTCCAATATTACTTTACGTAGTATATCATTTAAATTCTCTTGATTTACTATTATATCTGATATTTTAACACCCAAGAATATGCCAAAAAAATACAGAAAAGGCAACGTCCAAGCAGAACATACCCAGGATAATAAACAAACAACGAGAAAGAATAGCGATAGTTTTTGTAAACTAGAATACGCTGAAAAATTTAAAAGGTCCGTTTGAAATATCCGATAATCCATTCCTAGGTCATTGTTGTAACGAAAATAACATGGGGCATAGGCCGACCAAGGGTCCTTTTAATGTTCTTGTTGATGTCGGCTATGATAATTTTATTTCGATTTTTAGAATACAAGCAATCGATAACAGGTTATATATTATATTTTTAGATCTCACTTCAAAAGATCAGCTTGGCCAGTTTTTTTCTACATTTCGTGACTTGGTTAGAATACTATTATGTTTCACGATAATAGATCAACTAAAGGCTAGAAATCTATAAAATAAAATCAAAATACTTTCACCTTATTTATTTATAGCCTATAAATATGTAGATATATTACGTAGAAAATTACAATGCCGTGTAAGAAAATAAAATAATTCACATAATAATGTTTAAAATATCACTTAATATCTCAGCATAAAATCTTAATAAGTTAAAAATAAGTGTAGCATAACGGAGAGCGAGAGAGGGGTGAGAACTGATAAACAAAAATGAACAATATAATAATAAATTGCGTTGAAATTAGGGATGTTAAACGAAAACTGGAATACCGGATTCCGGTTGTGAAACTGAAAACCAGTTTTGATGTTCAAAATCGGATTTCGGTTTGTTGGTAGCAACCGTTTTCTTTTTGTTCTGATTTAAATATTTTTAATAAATAATGTTGGATTCGCACAAAACAATTCTTGAAATGCCTTGCTTACACTATTTCTTTCCAAATACCAACTATGTCTGGCGATAAAAACAACATCAAACCAAATGTTAAGTTACAGTTAGGCCTACAATTAACCTTAATCTTTTTACTTTTCGGCTCATCTTTGAAAAAAATTATTTAACGATGGCTCGGTGTAAACTATGTTCCCAACAGATAAACCTGAGCGGTGGCAGTAGGCCTACTAGGCCTACAGCTGTCGAATTGCGTACGGAAATGCGTACGATGCATCCTGGATTAACATCGTCATCCTCTTTATATTCTTCTTAATATTATGGTCAACTATAATCGGAAATTAGATTATCACTATTGAAAGTTAGTATCGGTTTTAATCAATTAGCTCAGATTTTTTTTTAGTTCTAAAGAATTTAATGGTTAATAATTAAGTGTACAAAATGATATTGTATTCACACAAATCAACCCCTTGAATGCCCTGCAAAGAATAATTAAGTTTGAACTATTTTTCAAATATACCTACAAAACTACGCACATTTGGCTTTTCTGTAGGGCTGTGGAGTCGGAGTCGAGGAGTTGGAGTCGGAGGAAATTTTGGGTAGGCCTACATGGAGTCGGAGTCTGCAAAAAAATGCACCGACTCCTATTAAATTTAGATTGGAAAAAGGCAGGGCTTCATTTTTTTTAAACAACCGATCATTAGGCATACAGACATTAGTGATGAGAAAGTAAAGTATCTGTTTCTTCCTCTAAGTCCCCATCCCTACTCAAGTTCCATTCCCTATTGTCATACTAAGTGAGCCTATAGCGGGTCGACACACACAAAAAGTCTTTTTAACTACTTTGAAATGAAAAGCACGGCGCAGGTATTGATGACTCAATGATGACGCTATAGAGCGTTCTTAGTAGGCGGAGCTTAAGTTTTTTTGTGTAAATTTAGTGACGTATTTGTGTAAATATAGAACCCACTTGAGGTACAAACGTAACGTGGTGAAAGTAAATTACTTCTTTATCATGCAAAATTCACATCTGAATATTGGCTATCCTACTCAAAAATAAGGAGGTAAATAGTAGTACTGTAGATTAATTGATTAATGTGATTAGGCTAGGGCCGGCTGGACCTATTTACACTTTCAATTTCACTTTATAGGCCTACACTTTTAATGTTTCGTAGGCTAGGCTACGATGTCAAGTGATATTGTTGGTGAATAGGCTATCTAGTCAAGTCACTATTAGGCTCACATCGTGTATGATCTATGTCTATGATAATAATAAAATAGCCTATTTTATTTAACATACATAATACAGCTTAAATCTTTATAAGACTTAAAACACATCAATCAATTAAAAAAAGCTCGAGCCTATATGAAACTTTATTAATACAGCGACCATAGCCTATTTAATTGTACACCATTACTCAAAGTAAACACAAATCACGTGCTTTTTGTCACGGGATTGCAAACGCCCTATACAAGTGCCCAAATTACTCATTACCATTAACATTGTTTGTAATGATTTCAAATGCTAGGACATGGCACGCGCGGTTTTATCTGAATACTAAACACTGCCTTAGTAGCCTAGGGCCTGGCCTAGGCCATATGTCCTAAATACAACGTATCTTAAGCTACTATATATAATAGTGTACAAGCATACCTTTATTAGAGGCCTAAGTTAGAGAGGCTTTTACACATTTACGATTCTTTCCTTAGGCCCTATGTAATTTGCGTTCAATAGGCCTACAAAAAAATGTCGCCTTTACACCTTATAAATGCGCTACGCACGCAACGCACAATTAGGAGCGGCAATATTTAGGCTATAAGCATACTTTTCATAGTGTTGTGTTCTGCTTAGGGATGTTAAACGAGAACCGGAATACCGGATTCCGGTTTTGAAACCGAAAACCAGTTTTGATTTTCAAAACACCGCTTCTGTGCGTTATTATTAACGGCACTATTAATTACCCATTCTTTTGATTCTCTTTCAACACATTATTTTACAATTTAAGTTACCATAAATATATGCCTCTTCATATGCTATTGTTGTGAACAATAATCGGTAATTTGATTATCACTATTGAAAAATAGAAAACTATTATCGGTTTTAATCAATTAGCCCAGAATTTTTTTTAGTTTTAAAGTATTTTATGGTAAATTGTACAAAATCATATTGTATTCACACAAATCAACCCTTTAAATGTCCTGCAAACATTAATTAAGTTTGAAGTATTTTTCAAATATACCGACAAAACTACGCACATTTAATTTGGCTTTTCCGGCATGTGACTTGTGACATCGCGCGGGGGGTCGGGTAATCGAAATATGGTTTTAACCGGTTTTATAGAACCGATAACCGGTTTTAACATCCCTAGTTCTGCTGTTACAGGGAACGCAGCGCCCATGTGTAACCTACCCTCTCACTGGTAAGGGATTTACCGTTTGCCCCTTAGAGTTGCCGATCGTGAGATCTACTGAACAGGCCCCACGAGAGGGGGGTAGGCCTACAGCCGTACCGGGGCCCTCAAGAGTTTAGGGAGCCCATGAATATTTAAAATTAAATACAGTAAATCCCAGCCAGTAGTTCTGTGGTAATGACATGTAGATGTAGCCTATGTTGCCTTTCTTTCCTTCAAGGAATGTACAAAATACATTCGCATATTAATACAGAGGAGTCGGAGACGGGGAGTCGGAAGTAATAAAAATGAGGAGTCGGAGTCGGAACATTTATCTACCGACTCCGCAGCCCTGCTTTTCTGGCCTGGAGGGGGGGGGGGGTTACCGAAATCCGGTTTAAACCGGTTATATAGAACGGTTTTGAAAACAAACCGGTTTTAACATCCCTAGTTGAAATAGGAAAATGTAGGGTATCAAGAAATGAACGCTAAAAGACAAACACAAAATTTTGCCTAAAAACAGTTAAAAAGTTATACATTATGTGTGATAACATAGTCTTGTAAATTAGTTTTTCCCAATAGGCATTTGGGCATAGGATATGTAGCAAACTTAATAAAGACCCTAATTAGGCCTATCTAATATAAGTTATGCAAATGTTACATCCCAGTCCCTAAACTTATCGTAGGTTTTTTAAATGATGTTTAAGTTGCTGGAGTTGCTGGTTTAAATTTGTTAAGGTGATCCACTCCATGCCCGCGGTGGATGCCACTCGAAAAGAAAGAGCAGTAGGGCCTAGGGCTTAGGCCTACTTATACTTATATGAATATTGTAGGCTTTTAGTTCTTACATAGGAATAGGAAAATAGTTTTTGTCCCTATTTATGCTCTTTGTGTGTGTGTTGAATTTCTATGTTAGAATTTAATTCTTTAAGTATTATAATTACTATAGTCCTAATTATAGGCTGCATTGCTCTTTGCCCTTCTCTTTCCCGGTGTTTCTAGGTTTAGGCCTAGTGATTTAGCAAGCAAGGGGATAGGCCCTAAATATAAGTGGGGCACTTTAAAATTTTTCATTGTGAGTTGCCCTAAATTACGCATAGGCCTACATCGTCTAAAGTACAAATCTAAAATATAAGAGTTAAAAAAAAAATTATTATTTGTAGTACATACTTTCCTTTTTTTTTATTTCCAGGCAGTGCCCTCACACGGGTTTGGGGTGGGGGGGGGGGGGTGGCAGAGGGGGGCACATGCCCGGAAGCGGCACTTCCAGGAGGGGGCGGCAAATGTAGTAGGCCTATAAATATAGCAAATGTAGCACTAAACAAGCAGTTACAGTATGCATAAGGGGGCGGCGCTGAAACTTTTGCCCTGGTGCGCCACATAGCCTAAGCTTTAAAGGCACTTTTTCCAGGTAGGGCCTACTAGCAGTTACATTAAACAAAACTGTTTGTAACTCATAAAAGTATATAGGCTTATAGACAATATCAGTAACACATTTTTACATTTTGTACATTGGATATAAAATCTAGATGTCTATAGAAAAAAAAGCGTAATACTATAAAAAAAAATACTAGAAAAATAGGTCTAGTGTATCATTAATTAAGCTTCAGATCGCAAAAAAAATGACTTTTTTATCTACATGATATAATATAAGTCTTATATTCACGATAAATGTGCAATTATATAAATGGCGACAAGTGTTTGCGGGTTGTTGTTTTTTTGTTGTTGTTTATTATACTCGGGCAGAGATTCTCTCTTGGTGACCCGGACTTTAATAAAGCATGGTCAAACTAGTCGTTAGCCAGGTGAGAGGCCATCCCAGCCACCATTTCTTTTAGAGGAATTCCACATTGTCATGTAGTCCTGCGTTGGTATAGTTCCAACATCTTAGCCTGTCCAGGTTCTGCCTACAATGCAGTCATCCTACGCCGTGGTGAATGTGTTTAGTGGAACCTGTTTGAAAGGCGCCGAGGACTAGAATTGTCCCCGAATTCGCTGGAGCCTAATCCACACTAGCCAGATTTGGACAAGTAAAGTATCCCGTAGGCCCAAATTGATCAATGGTGCTGGTGAAGCAGCGTTCACTAGTTTCTGTAGCCACGGCATAATAGGAGTTTGGCCTAACACAGATTTTGTTTCAGTATATTGATTTAGCCAAAGACTATAATACAATTTTTAGATTATTAGTGTTGTGGATTTTCCGTGAGCATCCAATAACGCTGTCCTAAACGTAACTCAAGTTTTTCGCAGTATACATTTTTCTATTTTAATATTCATTTTCATTATAGAATCATAATTAATTACTTCATCAATAAGAGGATTACAAAATAAATAATAATTTTTTTTTACTCTTTAGTACTTTGCATTGCAAATGTGGGTATTAGGTCTTTACCATGAATAAAGTAGTAGCCTAAGTAAAGTACCCTTCAAACCAAACTGATCATAGGGCCGGTGAAGCAGTGTTCACCAGTTTCTGTGGCCACGGCATACTAAGGGATGATGTGGCCAGCACAATGCCCAGCCGCCTGTACCTTACTGCAACGAAAGTCAGGTACCCATCAGAGCTGGGTATACTCAGGGACACCCCCCCCCCCCGTCAGACCCGATAACAAATCCTAGCCTTCACCAGGATTCGAAATGATGTTCTCGGGGGCGCCAGCCACAACGGCACAAGCCGTTCCAGTAAAATCACCTTACTTTGACTCTCTTCGTCCCTGTAGCACTATTTATATTATGCTATATATGATCCACTACCAGCAGCCAGCTGAAGTTGAGAGGAGGATCCTGATGTAAGCCATCGACACATCAGAATTAAGAAGTTACAGCATTGTCGAATTTTAACACACACACAAACAAAAAAACAACAACAACACGTACAATTTAATCATATCACTAATTAAAGACACTATTATAAAATGTTTTAAAAATGAGTAAAAATTAAATAATAGTTCTCTTGGCCTGTGTCGAGCACAGTCGACCCTTAGCGAGGCAGGTTCCACTAGTTTCTGTGTCGAACTTTTCTATCTAACGGCAGATACTCATCTGAGTTATCATTTTGTTGGGCCTTCTATGTCTACGAGAAAAATGTAACACTGTTTTGACCCGGATTTGAACGCCACGCTTCGGCATTGCAGTCCCATAAAATGAGTCATAGTAAAAAGCAAAGTAATGTATTAGTTTCCATGGCCATGGCATACTAGGCGATTGTGACGCCAGCACACCGTTCAGCCACCTTTAATTTGCCCCAAATTAATAACAGGTACCCATCAAAGTTGGGTAGACTCAAGGACGTCCTCTAGACACAGTTAAAGTCCTAGCCTTCACCAGGATTCTAACCAGGAACTCTATAGGGCGTTTGCAATCACGTGACAAAAAGCACGTGATTTTTTTTTTACTTTGTGTAGTGGTGTACAAGTACAATGGCCGCTGTTTTAATAAAGTTTCATATTGTTACGTCCACAATCCCCTTGTGGCCAGAGCTGTGTAGATCTTGCTGATAATTCTCGTTAGTCCTAGGGGAGACTTTAATTATCAGTATTTATGTTTCAGTATTACACGAACTCTTCTTATAGTCCTGGGCACAAATTCAGTATTTGTATTCCAACATTTCCTTTCTTGTACATTAGAGTAGTAGATACATCTTATTGTAATGTATACAACACAATTGAATAGTAACTTGACAAGGAAGCTTCAGTGTAACTGTTGTTGATAGTTTATTTCAGGTGGTATGTTCAATATATACAATATATCTATTATGTACAGTTAGAATAAAATAGTGCAAACACAAACGTTCTCAAAGGAACATATTTTGAAACTCTCCTGTCTTTCAGACAAAACAAATCATTAAATACTATCCGAGTGGTGCAAGGGATAGACCCATTACCAGTAGGGGTGAAAATCATGGTATCATTACAAAACTCATAACAAAAACGATAGGAACTTCCCCTATTAAATAATGAGTCGTTCCCAGACTCTGAGAATTTGAGATCAACACAGAATCCCAACATTACCTAGAACCTTTTGTTTTCCTACTAAACGTCCTAATATTGTGTGTAGTAAGAAAAGAGAGAGAGAGAGGAATAAACATTGCGTGTTCCAATTCTTGGAAAAACAATATACACGACACGCCCCCACCCGATGAAAGAAATAATGTACCATAATTACCCAAGTAATACTCAACATGGTACATTTTTCGTACTTAACACTATCGTTTTAACAACCATCAATCAATGGAAGATTATAAGACAATTTAAGCAAACATGGCTCACTGGCACAACTAAATTATAAAAAGTGTCACTACCCAATGGTAATTGTGATTATAACGTGATGGACAAATATTTCCCCGTTAATATTAATATTAACTAATGTCTCAACAAGTACAAATAATTCAAAAAATATCCTAGTCATTCTTATTTTAACTATGTACAGTTGTGTGGATTTCCACCAAAAATTTGCAAAAAGTCTTAATCTATTTAAACAAATATAACATTGCTCGAACTCTGTCAATTTTCAACAGTTTACTTCTAATATACCAACCAAAAGATAAGTAATACATAACTCGAATCAAACTATAGGTTACTTCCCCTTTAAATTACAGTGTCAACTTGACATTAACAGGGTTCATACCTAAGATGATGATACTTCCCCTTTTCTCAAATTTGAGGAGAAAATTCGCTCTAGTTATGATTACTACAGTAATCTCAATATTAAAATGTAATCCACTATTATGCGTTTTTGGCAAATTTGAAAGTTTAATATAAAAGATTGTTCAGGGTTGAATGAGTGCCCACCTTTAGGTACCTTTGTTTCCCTCCATTCCCGGATATATGGAATATATAACAACCTATATACAACATAGTGAATATCCACTAGTTTTTCCCATTCTATTACCATGATATAACAATTTAGCAATAGATTTCCAATATTATCTATTAATTTATACCAATTGATATTACATCTCTTTCTAAGATAAAAATTGTACTTATTATTATTTAGTTCCATTCATTAACTAAAATAAAACAAGATAATAAATCAACTAGCTCAAAGTTTTCCCACTTAATTGCATGTGATGACAATTACTTTTATCCATCCATATCAAGTAAATACGTGCATATTATATATTTATTGCATCATGCATCAACATTTAAATGGAATTTCTTTTCCATAATCAAATGAATTTAAAATATATCAGAACATCAATATTATACATGATTATAAGAATTATTAATACTTTCAAAAGACTTGACTTCTGTATGATACAAGTATTCTATAGGTATTCCATAATCAAAATTCAATCGAATGATAGGTTATCATGACACATTCTTAATGAATAAGTGAGATGATCTGAAAAAGAAGTATAAGGTTATTCAGTCAATCATGTATCACCCGAGATAGAGTATCAGCTGTGACGTTGTCCCTACCCCTCAGGTGTTTTATGTTTAAGTCATGGGCTTGGAGGAATAAGCTCCATCTAACAAGCCTCTGGTTTTGCTTGACCCTGGAGAGAAAAGTCAGAGGGTTGTGGTCGGTCAGTATTTCTATCGGGTACCCAGAGCTGTTTACATAGAAATCAAACTGTTTTAACGCTAGGATCAACCCTAAAAGTTCCTTCTCACTTGTATTATAATTACGTTCATGGATATTGAATTTCTGTGAGTGGTAGCACACCGGGTGCGCCTCTCCGTGGCCATCCTGCTGAGTCAGCACCGCTCCCATCCCAGTATCGCACGCGTCTACTGCAATTTTAAAGGGTCTATCAAAACGCGGGGTCACCAAAATAGGTGCCCTGGATAATCTTAACTTCAACTCATCAAACGCCTTTTGGCACTTGTCAGACCAAACAAAGCGATTGTTCTTCTTTAGTAGGTCAGTTAAGGGGCAAGCTACCGTAGAAAAGTCCTGGCAAAACTTACGATAATACCCGGCCATTCCAAGGTAACTACGGAGTTGTTTCCTTGTCTGTGGCACTGGGACATTCTGAATAGCTTCTATTTTAGCATTTACTGGTTCAACCTTTCCACAGGGTTCGTACGCAAGTCTGAAAGTCTGGAAAAAGTCTGAAAAATCGGATTTTGGTTTTCCAGACCCTCAAAAGTCTTAAATGTTCATTTTTGTCTTTAAAAAATCTGGAATTTTTAGGTTAAAGTCTGGAATCGAAAAAAGAAAAAGTTTCGATTTTTTTTTTAGGTTAAAAGTCTGAAATGGAAAAAAAAGGTTCCTTTGTCTTTTTGTATCCAACATACCCCCCCTTCCCTCCCAACTCTCGAATCCGGTTTAGTTAAAAATACAAACGCATGTGACGATTTTAGTGCGTTATCCACCTAGCGATAGGGGACTTCAGTCTCTCTCCACTCTCTTCGCATTGTCAGCGGTCGTGGTTGGAACCAAAGTAGACCTATGTGTTACAAAAAGATCTCTCGCGTTCTCTGTGTTAGGCCTATTTTTAGGCTAAACAAAAAAATAACAGCGGTTGATGATTTAAAAAAACTTAATTGTATATTAGTGTAGTTTTTTTTTTACGCCACTAATCACTAAATGATCCAACCTTCCTTTTTTTTTTATAATAAAAATACTAGACTTGACAACGTTCGTTAAAAAAAAATTGCAAGCAGCGGTCGCACCTAACGAAAAGGAAATTTCAATCAACTCATTATTGAAAATTGCAAAGTAGGCCTATGCCTATTATCTTGTCGGGCTTCGATAAATTGTCGAATGTAGGCCTATAATTATTATATCTAGTTAGACTATATATAATATTTGAGTTTACAGATGTTCCTTCTAAATAGAAGATTTTTATAGTCTACGTACTAGGCCCAAAACTCTTGCAGGCATCAGTCGGCGGCAGGGCTAGATACTAGAAACACGCTAGAACCCGGGTCGTTTTGTTGATAGTCTGATGAAGGTGTAGAAGTGTAGGCCTATACTCTATACTTACTAACTGAAGGACATCTTGTCATCACATTAGCCTTTTCACATCATATGCCTTATGGAAATAAGTTATAATAAACAAGTAAGCTGACAAATATAGGCTACGCGACTAAAGAAAAAAACAACTTAACCGCTTAAAAAATACGCGAATTCCGACAGAATTCGACAATAGTCAGAAGTTCAGTAGTCCTATTCGGACAACACAGTAGCCAACACCTGACCTATTTAGAAAATAGTTATTTTAGATTGTTAGAAAAAAGTAGGTTTCAAGAGAGAAGTAGGCCTAGTAGAGTAGGCTAGAGTCTATACCGGTAGCATTTTGTTAATATGCTTATTGACTAGGCCTGTAGGTAGCACTAGTAGACTAGGACTAGGGACTATTAAGAAAAAAAAACGTAGACAGCCTTTGCCTTTGGTTGCTTGGGTTCGCTTGCAGGTAGAAAAAACATAAATAATTAATAATTACAACAATGCCACTTAATATAACTTTTAGCAAAATTTGTTTAAATTGTTGTATAAATAAAACGCAGCATCTTTTGATAGGCCAGATAAAAACATAAGAACATAAATGAACAAAACAAGTGGCTTAAAACTGTTAGCACATTCTTTGATTTTTGTCCCTTCATGACTTCATGCTTACATTTTCTTTTTTTTTTTTTTTTCAATTTGAGAATAGGGCCTACATAGGCCTAAATCAAAATAGGCCTTTAGAGATTTTAGATCTAGATTTGGTTCTATTTCTATATATGATTTGTTAGACTATTTTTCAGAACTTTTAAAAGACTCAATTCTTGCTTATTTTTTCTCTTTATCTTATTCTCTGGTTCTTACTTGGACTTAGTGTAGGGTTTTTAGCGTGCACTATAGATCTAGCGCAGGGGTCTCAAACTCAGATGCATGTGCCATCTTTATCACTTAAGAGATGTGCAACGATTCGACCCTAGTAAACAAAAACACACTTTGCACATCTTAACTCATTTTACTACTTATCACTTATAATGGGTATATCTTACGTATATAACATTAACAATAAATTTGATGTGTATCAATATACTAGAGCTGTTTGAATTTCACGAATAGTACATTTTTGTAAGTTTACTGGCGGGCCACAAAAATCTGCATGCGGCCCGCGTGTTTGAGACCCCTGATCTATATAGCTCTTTCTAGAACATTATTCTTTTTGTTTTATTTTTATAGAGTCTAAATGGAGGCTATAAATATTTTGAAAATTAAGTATAGCTACATTAAATTATTGTGTTATAGCCTATTACTGTTAATATCTCTTTCTGTATTAGTTAGCCTAGTTAGTAGGCCTATAAAGCATAATTTCACATGCTTTTAGTATTTTTACAGAGCTTATTTCTTCATGTTAAATTCAGTAACACTTGTTTAGAATGTCTTTTATTTTAAAACATTTTCAATTAGATCAAAAGGAAGAATAGTGCTAACAATTTCTTTTATTCTACTTTTTCATTTTATAGTTAGCATTTATTTTAGTGTTCGTATAGCATACTACTCCTATACTACTAGAAATAATATAGCCCTATGTAGCCTATCAAGAACCTTGTTTTTTTTTCAAAGTCTGAAATTTTTGTTAAAAGTCTGAAAAAGGTCTGGAAAATGTCTGGAATTTAATTTTCTGAAAAGAGTAAGAACCCTGTTTCCACCACCCACTACATGTCCCAGATACTCGATAGTAGCATGTCTAAACTGACTCTTAGCCAGGTTTATTGTCAAATTGGCGTCATTCAGTCGTTCAAACAAGTGTCTAAGTTGACTGACATGTGTCTTGAAATCTGTACTATACACCACTATGTCGTCGAGGTAGGCATTACACTGGAAGATACCGCGAGTGAGGGTGTTTATAAGCCTTTGAAACGTCGCAGGGGCATTACGGAGTCCGAATGGCATGACCTTATACCTGTAAAGTCCGTCAGGTGTCACAAAGGCGGATACTTCCTGTGCCCGTGGCGTCAAAGGAATCTGAAAGTACGCGGAGAGAAGATCAATTTTTGTCACATACGTCGCATCACCTATCTTATCAATGAGGTCAGTCTTTGTCAAATTATTTAATTTCCTAAAGTCTGTACAAAACCGCAATGTGTTGTCGGCTTTTGGTACCAACACACAGGGTGAAGACCATTCGCTATCACATTCTTCCACTATGTCATTTTCTAACATATACTTCACCTCTGCTCTAATATGTTCAAGTCTGATGGGGTTAACTCTATATGGATGCTGTTTAATTGGCCTGGCACCCTCAGTTAATACTACATCGTGTTCTATTAGATGTGTCCTCCTGGTAACATCTGTAAACAGTGACTTATATTCATGTACCAGCTCAATAATCTTCTCCTTATCTTCTACCGGAAGATGTTCTAGCCTTGTATCTAAACTCTTAAGGGCATCTGTATTATTAAGTTTACTTTCTGCAAACTTATATTCTATCCTAGATAAATCCGTCGGGACCCTAGCTAATGAAATCATGGGGACCTTCCGTGGTTTACTCTTTTCCCTGGAAACATAGGGCTTAAGTAAATTAATATGGCATACCCTCTGTTTTTGTCTCCGGTCAGGAGTCTTTATCAAATAATTGACCTCGCCAAGCTTTGACTCTATCTCATAGGGTCCACTAAACTTTGCACTTAAAGGCTGATTTTGCAAAGGTAGAAACACAAGAACTTTGTCACCTGGTGCAAAAGTTCTAGCTGTAGCTTTACGGTCATAGTTCTGTCTCATACGCTCCTGCATCTGTGGAAAATGAATCTTCACATGGTTAAAAGCATGATAAAGCCTATTTTTAAATTTATCTACATATGACAAAAGTCCAATCGGTTCACTGTCCGTTAGCCAAGTTTCATGTAGAAGTTTCAACGGACCTCTGACTTAGTGTCCATACACAAGTTCAAATGGGCTAAACCCCAGGGATTCCTGAGTGGCCTCCCTTGCAGCGAACAGAACATAAGGCACACCCTTATCCCAGTCTTTCTCGTTTTCATAACAGTACTTTTTAAGCATCGATTTTAATGTCTGATGAAACCTTTCCAGAGCTCCCTGGCTCTCAGGATGATAGGCACTTGATAGCCTATGGCTTATCCCTAATTGTTCCATGACTTGTTTGAAAATGTTCGAAGTAAAGTTAGTCCCCTGGTCGGACTGTACTGTCTTCGGTAGGCCATAACGTGTGAAGAAATTTGTCAGGGCGTCTACCACCTTCACTGTTGTTATGTTCCGCAACGGAATGGCTTCCGGGAAGCGAGTGGATGAACACATGACTGTGAGCAGGTATTGAAAACCGGCTTTTGTTTTCGGCAACGGGCCCACGCAATCAATGAGTATATGACTGAATGGTTCGTCGAACGCTGGTATCGGCTGGAGTGGAGCGACAGGAATTCGTTGGTTAGGACGTCCTACCATTTGGCATACGTGACAAGTCTTGCAGTATTGTTCGACATCTCTTCTCAGTCCTGGTCAGTAGAAGTAAGGGAGGATACGGTGGTGCGTTTTTCGGACTCCCATGTGACCAGCGAAAGGAAGATCATGCGCCATACGCAGTATATCTTGACGATAGCACTTAGGTATTACAATCTGGTGAATACTGTCCCACTCGTTTGTACCTGAGTTGAGCGGTTTCGACTTTCTCATCAACACTTCATCTTTCATGTAGAAACATTCCGCCATCGCATCTGCAGTCTTTTCATCAACAGCTTTCATTCTGAGTTGCATTATTACTTCGTCATTAAATTGTTCTTTCACCAATTTCTGCTTTGGTGACAAAATGTTATCGTTCTCTGTTGTATCACCAGTTGTTAGTTCAGCAAAGAACGTAGCACTTAAATCGATGTCAGGTGTTTCTGTTATCACTGTTTCATTCGCATGTGTGTCTTCAGAACAGACAAACACATCTTTCGTTGCACTACACGGCGTAACAGGAGTCTTTACCGACTTCTTTTTCTGCATTGCTCTTGTCAGTGCACATTGTTGGGCGTTCATTGGCAGGACGTAGGTTTTTGTCCTCCGCCATCTTTGTCTCCAACACTTTAACCATGGGCTCGACAGTGACTCTGCCGCCCATAATGTCATTTCCTAATATCACGGAAACGCCTTTGACGGGTAGTGCGCGCCACACTCCCACTACGATGTTATCTGTAAAAATATCCGACTCGAGTTTTATTCTGTGCAGTGGAGCTTCCACAGCCTCCATGCTAGCACCTCTCAGCACAACAGACTCACCGGTACTGGTGGCATCCGTTAACGGCACACTGCCCTCCAGGATCACGCTGACAGCAGAACCCGTGTCACGTAATATCTGTATTTTCTTCTTGCTAAGTACATCGACTTCTGTCGACACTGTCCCCTCGTAGAGAAAGGGTCGAAAATCGGATAGGTCGTCCTCTTCCGGGACTTCAGGAACCATCTGTTCCTCACGGCCTTCTGAAAGCATAATAGATTGAGTACAGCTATTCTCTTTTACCTTAGATAGACTGTTCTCAAAAACCATCGACTCCACAACTATGGGCGATGCCGGCCGCATTTCTTTTGAGTTTCTTGACCCTGTGTTGCACACTTCTTCTGTCTGCTTGCTATCTTTCTGCACTCTGGCACAGTGTAGTATAGCACCTTGCTTCTTGGTAAGGATCCAACAATCTTTCTTCATGTGGCCCTCTTTCTTGCAATTGAAACATACCACCTTTGCTTTATTTACATCTGTCTGCTTCCTGAAATGAACTAAGTTACTATTATTATTTACACCACTGTTCTTATTATTGTTTTCACTTGTCTCTTTTGGTTTACTAGCCTCCTTGGGCTCTGGTTTGTGCACTTTGGGTTTGTCAGCATAATATGGCTTTATGCTGGCGTGAATTATGGCATAGTTATCTGCCAATCTAGCAGCTTCATGCACATCTTCAACCCCTCGGTCTGAGATGTGGGTTTTAATATCCACTCGAATACAATCATTGAATTCCTCAAACAATATTAGGTTCTTGAGTTTATCAAACTCAATTACATTCTGTGACCTTAGCCACTGTTCTAACATTTTCTCCTTTTGTCTCAAAAAGTCTACATGAGTTTGATCATATGCCTTCTTTCTGTCTCTAAATAGCTTTCTATATTTTTCTGGTGTCAGGGAATAACTTTTTAGCACCCTATCTTTGATTACTTCATAGTCATTTATTTCCTCGGGTGTTAAACTCAACACTACGTCCAATGCTTTTCCTTTGTTGAGAGTTGACCTTAACAATAAAGCCATCTTATCATCAGGGAACTGATAATCTACAGCTATCCTCTCAAAAAGCAAAAAGAAATCTTGAACATCTTCTTCTCTGAATATAGGCAAGTGTTGCTTCATTGCGCTAATATCCATACCATTGCTGTCCCTACGATGGTCAGGTCTGTTCATGCGTGCCATCTCTATCCTTTCTCTGCTTTCAATCCTAATTCTTTCATTTTCCCTTTCAGTTGCTATCCTAATTCTTTCCAATTCTCTTCTTTCCATACTTTCTAATTCCATTCTCTTCATAGCTAATTGGAATTTTAGGTTTTCACTCAACCCTTCATCTTCATCATTGTTTGATGATCTAGATGACATATTTCTTACCTCGTCTCCGTGGGCAATTACCTCGCCCCCACTGGGAGCTACATAACCTTCATTGATATCGTTCTGTCCCACTTCAACTACATTACCAGTGTTCATGGCATTCTGCCCGTTCAAACATGTCATAATTTCTTTGATCAAACGATTACGATTAGGTCTTGCCTGTCCTGCCTCAATCCCAAAGGACTCAGCTAATTCTTTTAGTTCAGCAAATGACATGGCATTAAGTTCCTCACTTGATATATGCCATAGTATAGCGTTCGAAATATTTGTGATAGTAGAGTAGTATATATTGTATAATAAAATATAAAGTTCCAACTTACGATTTGTCCAGAAATTTGCACAATATAATATTACACACTTCGTGGAATCTTCACACTTCCCAAGGAATAAATACGCAGACCAGTTCTCTCCTCTTTTTAAAAAGAATAGTTTCACAGTCCTAGAAAACGAAACACAAATATGCCCCTCTCAGTACTACTAATGTCACAAAATATTTATAGGTCAGGAAAAATATAACTCAAATTTTCCAGACGAGATCAACAATTTTTTACAATTCTAGATCAGGAAAAGTAGAACTCAAATATATCGAACGAGACCACTAAATTTTGTTAATCCTAGGTCAGGAAAAGTAGAACTCAAATATACCGGGCGAAACCACCAAATTTTGTTACGTCCACAATCCCCTTGTGGCCAGAGCTGTGTAGATCTTGCTGATAATTCTCGTTAGTCCTAGGGGAGACTTTAATTATTAGTATTTATGTTTCAGTATTACACGAACTCTTCTTATAGTCCTGGGCACAAATTCAGTATTTGTATTCCAACATTTCCTTTCTTGTACATTAGAGTAGTAGATAAATCTTATTGTAATGTATACAACACAATTGAATAGTAACTTGACAAGGAAGCTTCAGTGTAACTGTTGTTGATAGTTTATTTCAGGTGGTATGTTCAATATAATATACAATATATCTATTATGTACAGTTAGAATAAAATAGTGCAAACACAAACGTTCTCAAAGGAACATATTTTGAAACTCTCCTGTCTTTCAGACAAAACAAATCATTAAATACTATCCGAGTGGTGCAAGGGATAGACCCATTACCAGTAGGGGTGAAAATCATGGTATCATTACAAAACTCATAACAAAAACGATAGGAACTTCCCCTATTAAATAATGAGTCGTTCCCAGACTCTGAGAATTTGAGATCAACACAGAATCCCAACATTACCTAGAACCTTTTGTTTTCCTACTAAACGTCCTAATATTGTGTGTAGTAAGAAAAGAGAGAGAGAGAGGAATAAACATTGCGTGTTCCAATTCTTGGAAAAACAATATACATGACAATATAGACTCGAGCTTTTTTAAAAATTAAATGATAATTTGTGTTTTAAGTCTTATTAAGATTTAAGCTGTATTATGTCTGTTAAATAAAATAGGCTATTATATTATTATCATAGACATAGATCATAGACGATGTGAGCCTATTAGTGACTTGACTAGACTAGAAATTCACCAACACTATCACTTGGCATCGTAGCTGCCTTACTTAGCCATTAGCCCATTAGCCTAGCCTACGAAACATTAAAAGTTTAGTCCTATAAGATGAAATTGAAAGTGTAAAAAGGTCTAGCCGGCACTATCCTAATCACATTAATCAATTAATCTGCAATACTATTATTTACCTCCTTTTTTTTGAGTAGGATAGCCAATATTCATGTGTGAATTCGGCATGATAAGAACAACTTCACCATATGCCATATTTGATCCTCAAGTGGCTTCTATTTACAAAAGCCGTCACTAAAAAACTTAAGCTCCGCCTATACAAAGTGATTACTAGCAGGTTAATGTTTGAAGCTATTTTAGCACTTGATGTACGTAAGGAGTCGTAAAGAGGTGTTGGCGTTTCGTTGTAAGAGTAGGAGTAGAAGTGTGAATTAAAAGAAAAAAGTTTGTGTGCTTGCGTAGCATATGTGTAGCGACATTAGAATTTGCTATTGTAAAAATAAGTCTTGAATGAATGGATCTCAGTTACACATGATTTTTTTCTACTTGCCCCCTTCCGGAACGAGAGAAAAAACTAATATAATGTATGCTAGTTTGTAAGAAAGTTAGTTGAATCAGACCAGTGCTTTGTTTTGTAGCAGAATGTACCTTTTGTAGTTGGCGAGGTATGGATATACTATATTTTACAACAAAAAAAAAACAACTTCATCTTATGCTAAGATAATAAAAACAACAACTGGACTAGCACTTTTTCCTGGGCGTGCCTTGATATGTATTTAAATTAATGTATTTTTATATATATTTATTTCTTTACTACAACACACTGTACTATGAATCTTCAATTGTCAACTAAAATACATAGGGCGTTTATTGTACATAATGCATTAGCAATTTGTTTTGAGTTTAATATTTATAACGATATCAATGAAGTAACAATAACAAGCATAAACTTGAATGCAATGTAACAAACAAAAAAAAAACATAACCTATGTGGTTTAACGTTATTAATGCAACATGCTTATTTATCTAGATCTAGACGCTAACAGCGTCGTTTCAGCGCATAGAACTGTTATCAACGGGATATGCGCCATACAAGCACCATTATTATTATTATTAGTAGTAGTAGTAGTAACAAAGATTGCCCATGAGCAGTATCAGTAGCCAGTTGTTGAGGCGTTGGCGGGGCGGAGGAGAAACGAAGGGGCTGGGGGGACAAGTAAGGGAGAGAAAAATCGTGTACATTTATTAAAGGTGAAAGTAGAGGCCGACTGAAATTCGGTTTCGGTTCCGGCGTCGAAAGTAGGCAAAATGGTCTCTTTTGGCGTAGTTTCGGTTTTGCCCAAAGTAAAAAAGGTAGGTATTGGTAACTGGTATTGACTTTCGGTCATCAGCCGAATATCTATTTTAACTTTCCGAATTCAGACTGCAACGCTAGTGCTGCATCTATTACTCTGCTTATTGATAGTTTCATTTAGTTAATTTATTGCGAAATAATCTGTCTGAAGTAGAAAATTGACGTTAATAATTATAATAAACGGATTACTTAGTCAGAGTAAATCACCTCAGCGCGAACACCAGCAAGTTGCGAACACCACTCGAAAAAACGTTCGCAGTTTCTCTATTTTCATGTCTACTTCAAAAGCGAGCGTCAATATAAAGAAACGGAGTGATTATACGGCGGATCCGCCGTATAACGCTGAGCGTTATAGGGCGGATTTTTTTGCGTGAACTCGTGACCTATATTGTACACACCGCTACTGGCGCATGTGCATTATTGTTTATTTGGTCCTATATGCTCAATTACAATTTTTTGTTAGATTTTCAACAAGTTTTCTTGGCCCAGTGCTTAGTAGCGTGTGATTTCAACAGGGGTAACGCAGGTTCTACCCCACCCATCTCCATTTTTTTAAATTATTAATTCAATTATAGTCAAACGATATATTTTTAGTTAATTAAGTGAATTTTTTGTACGTAACAATTTGTCATTGTTTAGGCTATAATTAATTCAAACAAAAAGGTTATTTAGCCCATGTCACTTAATCACAATTAGAAATTGATATTACGGTTAGGCCCGGTTAGGGTTAGGACTTAAATAGTATAATAATTCAAACAAAAAGGATTTTTAGCCTATGTCACTTAATCATAATTAGAAATTAATGTTACGGTTAGGCCCGGTTAGGGTTAGGACTTAAATAGTATAATAATTCAAACAAAAAGGATTTTTAGCCTATGTCACTTAATCATAATTAGAAATTAATGTTACGGTTAGGCCCGGTTAGGGTTAGGACTTAGGCCTAACTAGGAATATGATCCGAAATAAAAGCCTATAGACTATAGAATAGTATAGATTAGTAGTCATAAAGTTATAACTCATAAGTATAGGCTAACTCTCACATTTTTTCGTCAATTTGGGTCTGCCGATGACGCTCGGCATTATACACACATTCGGCTGGGCGTTATACACCGGATCCGCCGCATAACGCTGAACGTTATACACCGGATCCGCCGCATAACGCTGGGCGTTATACGGCGGATCCGCCCTATAACGCCTCCCATAAAGAAAGCAGTAATTCCTCAACATCCTTAGGCCGTTTCAGTTATGGGAAGAGCATTTTTGTGATCAAAAAGTGCCGACATTTGGAACCATTGTGGTGGCTATGCTAAAAACCTCCCACCGGATGAACGAGGGTGGTATGCGGGTTAAAAGTTAAGAATACTTTTCCTTTCCTTTTTACATTTAAATGTGTTTGCTATCGGATCATCACTAGGATATAGGGAACAGTGCTGTTATGATTTACAATTTTTTTTTCTACTTAATGTTCGTTTTAATGGGGTGTTCGCAATGAAGTATGCAAAAAGTAGGATTGATCCTCATAGCGAACACTTTTTCCTGTTGGAGTGGGTATCTAAAAACTGTCGAAAATGCACCTCAAAGGGATTATTACTAGATTATTAGATGAGCTGTACTTATAGCAAGACTCGGGAGAGAAGAAGAGCAGACAAAAACACTGAAAAGAGAAGAGTCAAGAAACGTAATTGAAGTAAGCTCTGATAGCAGCTACTACATATATTATATATATGATACTACAACTAATGGATCTAGAAATGGCTTCAATTTCAATGTTTGTTTGTTTGAAAATACAGTACAGATATCATGCATTTATCAAAAGGCGCATGTAGACTATAGGAACACTAGCTTGTCTTTCTCTTTACTGTCAGTGCAGAGGTTTTCTTGGCTCACTCATAAATAGATTTAGATTTTACACAATAAAACTCATTGGTTTAGAAAAAAAAGTTATTAAAAAAATGTAAACGATCTGTCAAAGTCTAGACAAATGCATGTGACAATACAATAGCATGGGCATCTCCAGTGTTCTTTACATTAACAAAATAATAAATCTTTGATGACTTTGGCTTAGTGTTTGCGCTGAAATTAAAGTGTTCGCTATGAAGCAGCAAACATGATCGTCTGAGAATGCAATCTACATCCTAACCCTGCGTAGTAATACAATAATGTATGATCATTCAAGTAGCCTCGTTGTCGTACTATCTTTTGGTACTTTTGTTTTTATCCTATGTCTAACGGTTTAGAAACAAGGTCATACAAACTAAGTAGAGTGCTATTTTTAGCCTTATGGTGTTCGCAAAGGGTGATTTACTCTATAGATGTCTAATCACATTTTAAAATTTAATATTTAAAAATCTGCGCTATGTCTATTGAGCAGTTTTAAACCTTATGCATGCATAAGTCTTGGATGCAACTTTACTTCCGATCCTATTCGCTAAATTTAATTTAAAAAATGGCTGCCATCGGCTATAATTTCTGGCATTCTCACTTTTAATATTTAAGAATTAATCTTCACAATAATTTTATTGCCTTTATTTTTTTGTATTCGGCCTGAACTTGCAGTTGAAAGTGCAATGAATTTTATCAACATCCGTGAATGTTAAGGCAGCAACAAGGCACACATCTCTGCTTGCAATCGTAATGGTTGCCATTGTAAACAATACATAATGAAACCGGAAGTTCCACAATGCATTTGAAACATGTAAAAAGTGATAAAACACGTATAGAGTATATTACTAGAAACATGCCGAAAAGATAATTATACGATAGTTTACGGAAAGCTAGCGGAAATGAATTTGCATTTTGCATCCAATGTGCCTATTTAAATCAATGTGTTACTATCTCAGTTTTATCTGAGAAATTATTATTTTACAGTTTTTCTTTTGTACATTTTCCATGTAGAGTCGGCGTTGCACTATAGCAGTGGTAGTTGCAAGTGCTCCGCGAAATTATGAAACTTAAAATTTAATGTTCACTCACTTACTCTATCTGATTGAGCTGAACAAATGCTTATAATATGTAGTCCAAACGGGGAAAAATCGGCCTTTTTCCCTTTTTTAACTGTTTTTGTAACGAAGTTTTGACTCACTTGTACTAATGCTACATAAATGAAATTTATATGTGATTAAAGTTGAAGCCTTTCCTTCTCTTAATGATAACATTACCGCCGAAATTATTTCAGCAGTAACTAACAAACTCCTTAACGTAACTAACTAACTAACTAGAACTCCTATTGGAAGCAAGAGCTGGGAGTATTATTCCCTTGTAGCTCTGAACAAGAACTATCTCCGTAGAGATCAGTGGATAGTGGGTCACCCGTCCCATCTCCTCCATCGACGAGACGGGGGCACTCCCGCAGGATATGCTCCACTGTCTCCTCCTCCTCCCCACAGTGGCGACACCACGAGTCGTAATTAGGCCGGAACCTGGCGAAGTATGCCCCAATGGGGCAGTGGCAAGTGCGGAATTGAGATATGATACTCTGTTCGGACCTATTTAGGCACCACCATGGGTCGGCGCGGTTAGGGCGGGGCAAATACCGCCAGACTTCTCGGCCCTTGTCAGAGCTGTCCCAGCTCTCGTTCCACTTTTCTGTCTCCCACCTCTGGATCAATGTAAGGGCCTTCTCAAAGGAGCATGGTGTACTGCCGGGCTCCTCGGAGGTGGGTGTGCTCAGCCCACCTTTTTTGGCAAGGTGGTCTGCTTTCTCATTGCCAGGTAGGCCTGTATGCCCTGGGACCCACTGCAGTAGCACGCGGTCTTCAAGCGCTGGCTTAGCTCGTCTGAAGCCAGTAGAATTGTTTCTATCTGAGGGGGCCAGTTGCCCAGATTCTCAATAACCTGGAGCACCGACAACGCATCAGTCAGGATGGTGACGGTCGTAGAGCCGAGGGCGCCTTCGACGTGGTGAAGGCGGATCCACCCCAGAGCCCGACTGATGGCCTCGATCTCTGCACCGTAGTTGTAGAGACCGTCGCAAGGCCCCCATAGTTCGTCTCTATTCGGGTTGCCGGGGTACTCTATGTAAACACCAAAGCCGGCGGTACCGATGTCTGCATTAGCCGACCCGTCAGTGTAGACATGGACAGCCCCTGGCGGTAGGGCATTTAGCGTGTCCATGGCTACTTTTCTGAGTAGTTTTGGGTCGGACGTTTTGCTAACTGAGGTGTCCTTCAGCTTCGTCCGTATTTCGGGGAGCGTTGGCGTGTTCCCCGGAGAGAAACTCTAGTACCTTTGCATAGGCAGCCTTGTATCGGGTAGGTCGATTTCGGATGACAGCCTTGTTGCGTGGTGCATAATTCTCTTACTACCTTTCCAGGTGTCTACTAAGATTCTGGTTGGGAAGCTTTCCTAGAGTCTTTTATAGCGCTCGTAGGTCGTTATGACAGCGCATTCTCTCCTAAGCTGAAGGGGTGGTATGTTAGCCATCACCTCAGCAGCTGCCACTGGGGAAGTTCGAAAGGTGCCACAGATAAAGCGTAGTGCTTGGTTCAGCAGTAACAGAGCATTTAACTTTATTAGAAGAAAAGATTGAATTTTATTTTCCATCAATAAACGTAGAAACATATGACTGGATACGTAATCCCTTTGCCACGGTTGATACATCAAATAGTAAGTTGTCATACCAAGAAGAAGAAGAATTAATCAACCTATCATCGGATCGAACACTTAAAATAAAATTTTCCGAAATGCTTCTGGAGGAATTTTGGATCTTTGTGCAAGAAGAATACTCAGCTTTCTCCATGAAGGCACTTAAAATCTTGTTGCAATTTTAAACATCATATTTGTGTGAACTCGGTTTCTCGATAGTCACCAACATAAAAACTAAAAAACGAGCAACACTTTCTAATTTGGATGAAGATTTGAGGGTAGCTCTTTCTAAAATTAGGCCTAATATCACTGAAATTTGTAAAAACCGTCAAGCTCAGGTTTCACATTAGATCTGAATCTGTTTATGAATTAAATTTTGCTCAATGTTATTTTTTTACTTATTAAATTTATGTTTATTAAAAATTTGTTTATTAAACTCTTATGTTATAATCTTTTATTTTCAATAAAAGTCGTACGTATGTGTATTTGTTTGTTTTTTTTATTCTTGATTTTGGTGCTCCCCAAATTTTTGTCATGATCAAAAGTGCTCCCCGACTTTAAAAGGTTAAGAACCACTGCACCATAGCATAGCAAACTAAATATTTTGTAACTATGCAAACTGAGTAGTCTGTAAAATGTTTTGAAATGTACATAGACATTTTTTTATCATTTAATACTTATGTAATTTCCATATCTTTTATTATTTAATCTTTTCAAAACTGTAAAATGTAATCACCAGATATACTAAAAGAAAACATTTAAAAAATGATTATTATAAATATAAAAGCAGAAGAAAACTTTAAATTATCTCCCTTTATACATATTTAATTTTCATAAAATTGACTCTATTGTTATTCCAAACTCCAAACAAATTATGTTTTGTAATAAAACAAACACAACTTATTAACTATTTTTTTTAAATAAAAATTCAGCCTTCTCATATTCATTTCAAGATGTACTTAGAAGTATCAACTTAATTTGCGTTAAAAAGTTAAAAGAACAACAACTTCTTGTTGTTTAGGTCGATTTAAGGAGTTTATTTTTTAAACATTTATAATTACAAAAATTACATAGCCCTAATGTATATTTAATAAATATGTTACTTATATTTATGAAGAAAAAAAAGAAATACATTATTTGTATGCTGAATTAAAGAAGATAAGCTTAAAATCTCTTTTGATTGTAATTAGTGTACTCAACTAATGAGCGCCTTGACCTTGAATGCCCTTAGCTAACTGTTCAATGTAAGATAGATATTTAGTCTTTTTTGAGTTTCAAGTGTAAGTGACCTTTTTGTCTGCTTAAAACTTAAAATATCAACCATGTTTGATAAAAATCTGTTTACAATTGTAAGTTTAATCAAAACCTGAAAGTAAAGCCAATTTTATTGCCTAGCAGTTGTGAATAGCAGACGACTATCCTAAGCAGCTTCCTTCCATGTTTGTCCACAAATCATCACATACTGATGTTCACTTTTTGGATGTTTAAAATTCAAATGGCTGCGTTTTTAAAATCGTCAAAGACCGTCCACTAAAAATAAAATCACGATGTAAGAAGGTGGTAGTTAGATCAAGCCACTCAGGCTTAATGTGCTCTGAAAACACAAGTCTATGAATTCGGAAGTCTTGCCTTTGTTCACAAAACTGTGCGTGTAGTACTGAAAAAAACAAAACAACATCCATCTGTCTTGATATAGACTTTTAACTTAAAATAGAGAAATAATTTAAAATGTTGACAATTGATTTCACAGGAAGATATGTCCAGTTTCAATAATGTAAATCCATTTCAATGGTCCAACATGCCAAGAGCTATTTGACCCCGACGTTTTAAATGTAAGTTCAACTCCTTGAAATGTGTCGTTGTCATTCAGAAACTTTGGCTTCAACAGTCCGTTCTCTTCACTTAGTACCAACAGGAAACAGCATAATTGCTTTCTCATCTTATTGTAGTGGGGCTTGGTGGCCCTGAGTCTACCCAGCTCTGATGGGTAGCCTACCTGACACTAGTTGAGGTAAAGTAAAGGCGGCTGGGCATTGTGCTGGCCACACATCCCCTCGTATGTTGTGGCCACATATACTGGTGAACGCTGCTTTACCGGCCTTATAATCAGTTTGGTCCTAAGGGTACATTACCTATCTTATAATATTATATTAAAGACGCTCCTTCTATAATGATGTTAAGTTACCGATTTTCCTCGTTTGTTAAGGCACTCCATTCCATGCTTTAAATAATGCCACTTAGGAAGAAAGAGTACTTATATGCATTTGTTCTCGCATAAGGGATAAGGAAAGTGCCCCTGTCCTTATCTTTATCTTTCAGATTAGAAACAAATCTATTCAAGACTTAACCTCGTCTAAGCTAAAGAACAATATGTTTAGCGCAGCCTACATTATTAACTGTATTGACAAACGTTAAATTAAAATTAACATATTTCTGGAGAAGTGAAAACAATTCTGCACCCATGGAACTCATAGCTGGTGGTGTGGAGACCACGGTAAAAGGCTTAAATTAACAGTGCAACAGAGTAGGCCTACACCAGCGGGCTAACACATAGGGGGAGGTCCCATTTGTCGGACAGCGTCCGAGGAATATTGTACTGCCAAGAAGCTCCGAGACTTGGCGGGGAGGAAGCAATACGTGCAACAGCCCGTCTCACCAAGGCGTGGTGACTGGATGTCCAGGCACATAGTCTTGAATTTGTGCTACCCGGCGAAAGTGCAGGTATACGAGCGAGCCGCCACGATTATAAATCGATGGGAATTACGCTTTTTTGTGGAATGTGATGTGTAGTGCGTGTACTGCAGATATCGCACCTTATGTTGCACGGCATTTAGTACATGTACTGCTGATATTGCACCATATGTTGCACGGCATTTAGTACATGTACTGCAGATATTGCACTCTATGTTGCACGGTATTTAGTACATGTACTGCAGATATTGCACCTTATGTTGCACGGCATTTAGTACATGTACTGCAGATATTGCATCGTATTTGGCACGGCATTTCGTGCATGTACTGCAGAGATCGCACCTTATTTTGCACGACATTTAGTAAATGTACTGCAGATATTGCACCCTTTGTTGCACGGCATTTAGTAAATGTACTGCAGATGTTGCACCCTATGTTGCACGGCATTTAGTACATGTACTGCAGATATTGCACCCTACGTAGCACGGCATTTAGTACATGTACTGCAGATATTGCATCGTATTTGGCACGGCATTTCGTGCATGTACTGCAGAGATCGCACCTTATTTTGCACGACATTTAGTAAATGTACTGCAGATATTGCACCCTATGTTGCACGGCATTTAGTAAATGTACTGCAGATGTTGCACCCTATGTTGCACGGCATTTAGTACATGTACTGTAGATATTGCACCCTACGTAGCACGGCATTTAGTACATGTACTGCAGATATTGCACCCTATGTTGCACGGCACGCCTTGGAGTGGGCTAGTCTCGGACAGGATCTTGATGTACCCCCTATATCCACCCTTAAATGGCTTTATATTATGCACCTATGTCATCACCTTTTTATTTATTGCATTTGTCATTTTTGTGCTGTTTTGTCCTATTTTATAAAAAATTTGTCATACTATTTAGATAAAAAAAAAATTATATAAAGTTTATATTAACTTTTAGGCTATTCAATTTTAAAGAATATTTAATTCTAAAAAAATGATACACAATACATGTATAAGCTATACAACTGTATATTACAGCTTCTGAGGTATACTTACATAGAGTAGGCCTACCCATAAACTAGTTAATATTACACGAAAATGTGCAGCTTTTTTAAAATCTATTTTTTGGGAAATTTCGATTTTTTTTTCGGTTTGGTCCGAATGTGTACTTTATACATTTTGGCATAGTTTCGTTTTCGGCCGAAAATCAAACTTTTCGTTTCGATCGGCCTTTAAACTTGGGTGAAATTATCACTTGTAGAAACGTAAAAAACAACAACTGACTGATTAAATATTTCAATGGCTTATATTTTTATTTCCTAAATAATAAATAAACATAAGGCAAAACGTACAATTAATCTCAAGAAATAGGTTTATAAAACAATAACAGCATAGCACCGGCGCAGCAGAAGACTATTGAAAACAATGATGTAATATTTTCAAATCCATTTCTAGAGTAAGCGAAAGTTCGAATAATTTATAACAGTATTAAATGACACAAAATAAAATTTCTTCATAAACAATATTGCTAGTTAAACTATAATAATTCTAAAGGTTAATACTTTATATCAAAACATGGTAATATATGAAATTGTATGAAATAAACAAACGTTCTATCTTTTCGTTTTTCTATTATTACTATTACTTTCATTATTATATTTTTTTTTCTTTGGCGATTCCGCTCTGTTTACTCGTGAATTGGCGGTTGTAGCCTTACTACTGTATAAACCCAGGGCCTCGCTACATCTAAATCCGGCTCTGATATAATTACTACTATTTTTTTTAAAGATTTCCTTAAAATTAAAAACGAATTATTGTTATATTTTACGTTTGTGTTTAACTCTGTAACACCCAGTAGGCACTGCCCATTTCTACTAGATCTATAGAACTACTAAGATTTTTACATGGACCATTACACTTCTAAGTCTAGTTTATATTTCATGAAAGCCACTGATTCTTAGTTCTTCCTCCGGGTCCAAGTTTTTATCTTTTTCAATTTCTCCAACTGTAATGTGAAATAGAATGTTACATAAATACAATTTGAAATAGGTCTATTATATGTTGATGCACTAAAGACTATTACAGGCCTACAAATACAAAGAACTATTATAGAACGTTTAAAAAAATAAATATTAGTAGCTCTTACTAACTATATAGTATTCAGAATAGGCCTAATAGGATTATTTTGCTAACTAAATATTGCGAAATGTCTACTTTCATGTTGCGAAATATCTAATTTCTTGTTGCGAAATGTCTACTTTCATGTTGCGATATGTCTACTTTACTTTTATGTTGCGCAATGTCTACTTTTATGTTGCGAAATGTCTACTTTCAAGTTGCGAAAAGTATACTTTCATGATGCGAAATGTATACTTTTATGTTGCGAATTATCTCCTTACAAGTTGCAAATTGTCTAGTTTCATGTTGCGAAATGTCTCGTTTCATGTTGCGAATTATCTAGTGAGATCTCGCAAAATGTCTACTTACTGTATATGTTGAAATATTTCTACTTATGTTTCTCAAAATGTCTCTTTTCATGTCACAAAATGTTTACTTATATGTCATAAAATGTCTACTTACTTTGTCACAAAAGGTCTACTTACTTGTCACATTATGTCTTCTTACATCTTACAAAATGTTGTCTTATTGTTACAAAATCTCTTCTTACATCTTACAAAATGTTGTCTTAATGTTACAAAATCTCTTCTTACATCTTAGAAAATGTCTACTTACACTTACACCTTACAACATGTTAACTTACGTGGGTAAGTGCTCCCCGGGAAGTTTCTTCTGACGAGCACAAATATGACGACTGCGGCAGCCAGTATGACAGCACAACAGATGACCAAAATAATGAGCCAGTAGGGGAAGGCACCTGATCCAGCGACCAGTTCTTCTGGTGGTTGTGGAGCTTAAAAAAAAGTAGAGTTCAAAACAATACAATAAAACATTAATACATAATGCACTTTTTAAAAAAATTTTAGTATGGTTTGGCTAACGGCACAGTGTCGGATCTACAGCCTACAGGTTCGGCACAGTGTCGGATCTACAGCCTGCAGGTTCAGCACAGAGTCGGATCTACAGCCTACAGGTTCGGCACATTGTCGGATCTGCAGCCTACAGGTTCGGCACAGAGTCGGATCTACAAGGTTCCATTGTGAAAAATCTAGCTTAGAAGACAACATTATTTTCCTTCCAGGAGTCTAACCAGTTCAGGTTAGTAGCTGACATTAGTTGAGGGAAAGTAAAGGTCGTGTTCGTGTTGTTTTGTCTACACAATTCCCATATTGTATTGTTATAGGTGTATATCACAGTCCATTGTTATAATTGTTTTCATAATGTATTTAGAAATGCATTGATAAATAATTTAGAGTAATTTGTTTATATTTCATTTTAGCGTCGAGATTAAATGTGTACAAATGTAGAGATAGTTATCTTATTATGACGTAATAACCAGACCCGGTCATAGAGACCCTGGGTCCCTAGGCAATTGACCTTTGCCCCCCTCCAGCTATTTTGGATATTTTGGGAATGAAATGCACTAGTACAGAACATTATATAATTTTTAATCAACTTTAAAGACTTTAATACTTTAGTTACGTTATCATACACGAACTGTCTTCTGTGCAAGCCAGGCTTTTGAACTTACGCAAAGATTCCGCCACCGGGGCCCCTAGGCTGGTTTGGACCCCTAGGCCGGGGCCTTGTAGGCCTAGGCAGAAATCCGGAACTGGTAATAACACCAATATGTGTGCTCATAATGTCTACAACTTTCTCGTACGCATTTACGTTTGCGTTTTGAAAACTTCGGAAAAAAATCCATTGTAGCTTTTTCTGCACTAAAACCTATTTAAGACATGCACGGGTGTATTTATGTTGTTGTTGTTTTGCTTATCGATAAAAAAACGACCTTTTATTGATCAGTGAATTTGAATGTTATTATTGTACATAAATTCAAACATTAAGTACTACTCAGTGGGGAGGAATCAATTAGCGAAAGGTGCCCGCCTCGAAACCGACAAGGTGTCTGGATGCCCATACCTATAGTATGGGATTTTGCGCTACCGGTCGACAGTGCATGTATGCGGGCGAGCCACCACGATAATGATCCGAAGGAAAATCCGCAGTGGGAAACAAATAGTGCATGTGGCTGCGGAAACCGTACCCTAACATGCCTTCGACGTGCCGAGGGGGGAGGCTGGTGCCCTAACAGAACTTTGGTGTGACCACTGAACATCGTTACGTCATGGACGTAAGGGCCCTAAGGCTGGTCCCGATTTTCTTATGTATTCATAGTATGACGCCATCCCACATCCACCTATGTCGTATTTTACCTACTAGTCTTCATCCAACCATTTTCTAACCTGAAGTACCCGCCCCGCCTCACCACCGTATTGTCATCTTTTTTTTATGTGCAAATTGATCCTTACTTAAGCTTTTACAAATGCATGTATGTTGAAAACATAATGAATACGAGATTATGAAATTACGAGATTATGAAATTACGAGATTATGAAATTACGAGATTATGAAATATCAAAAATTCATATTTTCAAGTCAGCCCAAAAGAAGTAGACTAAGATGCAACATTTATTTTAATACTAATATTAATATACTTTTCTAAAATGGAACTATGTATTAATTCTTTGTTGAAGTGAAGGATACTGAAATTAAAATTTATTTGTGCTGCAAAAGAAGTGTTATTAAATATATTATAATATAAACTCTAGTCTGTCCAATTAATACAGAAAGAACTTACACTCATATGATAGCTACAAGTAATTGACGTAGCAACTAAAATATTGTTTTAATAAATTGTTCAATGGTCAAGCAAACAAAAGTACCCATAACAGTAATATATTTGTATCCGAAACAAGGACAATAATCACGCAGTTTGCATTGGCTATTGACTCGCCGATTTACGTCTCATAAACAACCGGACGATACTTCCGGTTTATACGTCCAGGTCGTAACAATGTATCATTTGAAACACACCAAGACTAGCACTACACTTCTTCTCACCACTTGTGGACTACCCCCAAGATCATTATTGTGGTGGCTCCACTCGTATTCCTGCCCTGCCATCAGGTAGCACAATTCCAGAATATAGGCCTGGGCATCCAGGCAATCAGGGCTTGGTGGAGACGGGCTGTTGCACACATTGCTTCCACCCCATCAAGCCTCTCTACCGTACCCATAGGCCTACTGTTTTAAGTTGACCTTATGTCGGTACAAACTTTTATTTGCCTTGGCCTATGTTTCTTCGTAAAGTCTTGAGTTTATGATTCAGCTCTAGATCTATATCCTTTGATGCAATAAAAACACGTTTTTCAGATAGTTATTATCTTAGAAAAATTATATCCGTATTCTTAACTGAAAAAAAAGCTAACAATCTATATTATGGATGTTTATGTTGCTCAATGTCAAATGCGCTCTGAGCTTAAATTATGTTGTTGTTTTTTCAGCTCTAGATGAATAAACTTATTGTTATTATTACAACGATTCTCGGAAGCCCAACACAGGCTGTCTACAGTACGTTAACCTACCGGTGCACTCTTAATGGGAGTGTATGGGAGTGTAACGGTGGTTTACACACTTCACCAGCTGTCAGTTCCCTGGAGTACAGAAGTGCCATTGACTCACCTGAAGTTGTCAGTCTAAAGGTAACGTTGACACTGTCATACAGGTTGTAGACCTTACACGTGTAGTTGCCCAAATAGATGGCAAGCTCTTTCGATGACATGTTGCCACTGTTAAATTTCAAGTTGCCGTCTCCATTGTAGTTACTATGGAAACGAATGACAACCATAAAAACACAACCTATATATATCTATATATATAAAAAGACAGTGTTAAGCCCCGCGAGGATCCCCATTGGTCAATTTGAAAACACGTGTGTCACTGACCTATCTACGCCTAGCCCAATATACCGTCTAATAATTTTTCACAGACATGTGTCTTCGATAGCTCAGTGGTAAACGTAGTAGACTGCTATACGGGCGACCAGGGTTCGATTCTCCAGTTAGACTATACTTTTTTTTTCGACAATTAATTTTTTAAACTTTTAAAAACAAAAGACATTGTAAATCTATAGGCAATATAGATTTTGTTAAATAAGAATATTTGAGTATTTTTTACCCTATTACAATATTTATTTACTTTCCTAAAAGTATTCAGTAAGTGTAGTTTATAAATTTGTTATCTGCACCCCAGACAGTCCTTTTTTTTTCACCCGGGCAACGCCGGGCAATGTAGCTTGTATATATATATTTAGAAAGAATGTATCAAGCCCTGGTATATATCCAGCAAACAGTCAGTGGGGATCAATTGGTCACACTCTGAGAAGACCCGAAGGCAATGTGGTCAGACAGACACTGGACCCCCCACCCCACCCTCCAAGAGAGAAGAGAAAAGTGTGCATACCAAAGCCGACATGGATAAGGTCCTATGATCAATTTGGTCTGAAGGTTACTATACTTGTTTTAAAAGTTGAGTATCTACGTTAGGGCCTACTTAGCAAAATGTCTGATTTCAAAAAAAAACATATGGTTTACTACTGTACATAAATTGACTCGTAGAAGCCACGATTGGTGTAAGGGAGATGGGGGGGGGGGGAGAGCGAATAACTTAATTCACATAGCTTCATTATAAACCAAAAAAAAAAACATCAACATACAATACTTTTGACTGCGCCAGGTTTTCTATTTTTAGAGCGCTTCCGTTGAAGTACCAGGCATAGTTTAACACACAGCAGGAGTCTCCTTTGGCCTTGACCGTCAAATCAAGAGTGCCGTTCCCCTTCTTTATGTTTATTTCCGAGTCAGGAGTTTTAGTGACTTTAATGGATTCTAGTGAATTAGAAGACATGACTTAAAAAATTGACTGCAACCTTATCCTATAGCAGGGATTGGCAACCTTTCGGCACGCGTGCCAAATTTGGCAGGCTGAGGGATTTTCAATGGCACACTGAAAAGGACCACACATTTTATATAAGTCTCTTCTACACGAAATTTAGTGCTACAGCATGATGAATTTTTAGGCTGTAGGGTGTAGGCTGTAGGCTGTAGACTGTAGGCTGTAGGCTGTAGGCTGTAGGCTGTAGACTGTAGGCACGCTAAATGAATTAGAAATTCTACTTTGGCAAACTATTATCAAAAGGTGGCCGGCCCCTGTCTTATACGATACATTCTCATTCTACACAGAAGATTATCGCATCCTACGCTTACCCATAGTTTGAATTTTCTAGTCTTGAATTATTTGGAACAGGTTTTTAAAATAATAGTACACTGTTTAGTTTTTCTGGTATGTTCAGGCAACCCATTCCAAACCGGGAAGCAGCTCGGGAAGAGAGAAAATTTATATGTATTTTTTTTTGTTTACATAATTTAAATTTTTTTTTATTCTAATGTCTTTATAAAATTTGTAATAGAGTCTTGATTTGGTTTAATAGATCTAAGCTTAGAATTCAATACTTTTTGTATTACAAGCAGGGGCGAAGCCACAGGGGGGGGGGGGGCTGAGGGGGGCTAAGCCCCCCCTGAAATAAAAAAATATTTTTTTTTCAATAGATTTTTTTAAAAATAAATACTTAATTCGCTAAAAATTGTTTATTACGCGAAAGTTCAGCCCCCCCCCCCCCCCGGTATTTGGTAAAAATTTGTCTCGCGAAAGTTCAGCCCCCCCTGGAAAAAATTTCTGGCTTCGCCCCTGATTACAAGTAGTATTTTTTTACTTTCTTTCCTCTTGTGTTTCAAGGTTTACTGAATTAACTATATAAGCAGACTAACAATAATCATAACTCACCAACATTTTGTTATAGATGTTTTTTTCTAAAAGATTTATACCAAATAACATAACATTACTTTTTAAATAATTTTCACTAGGTCTATATCTTAACAAAATAGGTCACGCGTTACAGTGGCGAAAAAAAGGTCCTGGGTTTGAACACTGGTAAAGGCTAGGATTTGTTCCCGGGACTGGAGGGTGTCCCTGAGTCTATGTAGATCTGATGGGTACAGGAAGGGTTGTTGGGAAAATTAATGGCGGCTGGGCATTGTGCTGGTCACATGATTCACTGGCTTTACTGGCTCAATGGATTAATTTGGTACAACGAGATCCTATACTTCATATTTTAACAAAATTATAACAAAATGTGATATACACAATTCTATTTACGCGATATAATTATAACAAAATGTGATGTACACAATTGCATTGACGCGATATAATTATAACAAAATGTGATATACACAATTCTATTTACGCGATATAATTATAACAAAATGTGATGTACACAATTATATTGACGCGATATAAACATAACAAAATTTTATGTACACAATTATAACAAAGCAATACAAACGAAACAAAATTTGATGTACATAATTCTATTAACGCGATATAAACATAACAAAATGTGATGTGTCCATTTTAGATCAAACTGGACCAAATAAAGTAACGCTATATAGTTTCCATTTATCTAGCATACGACGGGGATTGCGCAGCCTGCACAATGCGTATGTGTTTTTAATTTTCCGCAACTAAACGTGCAAGATCATACTATGGTTGACTCTAGGACAGCATCAAGCACCGGGTATACACATTCAACCGACTTAACTGTAATTTAATGTCTACCGCTAGAAAACTGTGTTGAATTAATGAACACATATAATAAGCAATTGTTAGTAAAGTATTCCCGCAGGGCCGGCGAAGCAACTTTGACCAGTTTCTGTCTACACGCCTTACTAGGAGATACAGTTGCGTAGCTAGGGGAGGGGGTGGGGGGGGGTGGTCCAAATGTGAAAGTCCCCCCGGGCCCCTTCTTGAGGGGGACCCCAAAGGAGTGTCCGAAATGTTTTTTCTCATGTCATCATGTCGAATGTCAAAATGCAGGGGCCCCTAAAGAGACCAAGACCCTCCGGGGCCCTCAAATCCATAGAAAAGGCACTGAGGAGATAGTAAGGCCAGCACAACGCCAAGAAACCATTTTCTTCGCCCCAACTACCCATCAATCAAAGCTGGGTAGACTTGTCTACACACTCCAGACCCGGGAACAAATCCCAGGTGCCTAGGACGCCCGGTACGTCAGCCACCGAACCCCAAAATGAAAACATAATATTATATTAAAGTAATCATCATCAATCCCTTGACCGTTGTGGTCGTTGGGGCAAGACCATCGTAAATACAGTCCAAAGTGCTACTTTTGTACGTCACGCGCTGGAGGCCTTAGGTTTGCGAAGCGTAGTGACCGTGGTGTGTAAACACTCGCCTCAGGCGCCTTAAGGCATTTGTGTGTTGTATCAGCGCTGTAGGCTGTAGTGTCTTAGTGTCTACTATGTAGTAGTATCTACTACAGTTAATTTTAGGTCTATTCATGAATGTTGACCGGTACTTTAATTTACCATAAAATAATGCCTTACATACCGCTATAAGTTAGGCCTACTGCTTTTTTTTTAAAGCAGTTTTTTAAAACTACGATGCTATACTATATGGCATATATTGCTATTATAGGCTTACTTACAATCTGTTTTCTCTCAAGTTATTTTATAGTTTCAAAATAATTAAAAGGTCTAGATCAATCTGAAGGTTATTTAATTTGAACTTACAGACAACAAGAAAACAATCAGATTACAGAACAAGTAAAAAAAAAACACTACGTGTGTGTTCAACCTTTTTTTTATTCTTTTTATTTTTTGTTTGTTGTGCAAACAATGTTCACTGTAGAAATAAAGTGTACCGTAATACTATATGTGCATTTAATGTGTACATTTATCACAATATTAATATCTAAGGTTAAAAAGAACCTGTTTGTACTTTTAGTTAGTTGAGTGTAGCTGGTGAACTATGCTGGATGTACAATGAATTCAGATGGTAGGCTACTACTACTATACTACACTTTCTTTAATCCATAGTTAGTTTAGTGTAGATGATGTATACATGATGTAGGCCTACAATGAATTCAGATGGTACTACTACACAGTCTTTAATCCATAGTTAGTTTAGTGTAGATGATGTATACATGATGTAGGCCTACAATGAATTCAGATGGTACTACTACACAGTCTTTAATCCATAGTTAGTTTAGTGTAGATGATGTATACATGATGTAGGCCTACAATGAATTCAGATGGTACTACTACACTTTCTTTAATCCATAGTTAGTTTAGTGTAGATGATGTAGTATACTGGATGTACAATGAATTCAGATGGTACTACTACACTGTCTTTAATCCAAAGTTAGTTTAGTGTAGGTGGTGTAGTAACACTGTAGTATACTGGACGTACAACTATTTATATTTAGATGGCATAGTAGAGGCTCTGGAGCAAAATTCTTATCTGGATGGCAAACCTGAAATGAAAAAAGGAAAAAAACTGTTTTAATGTCAATAAAACCTTTTTTTTTAAGACGAGTATCATTACTTTGTAGCCTAATCATAATACTAAACGTACGGTATGTATTATTATATTATCTAGGTAGCCTATAAAATAGTAGTCTATAGTTATATTATAGTAGGATACTGGTAAAATAAATCAGAATTGGTGGTCTTTAGAAAAAGGCTATTGAAGGCTTAACCTTAAGCTCAGTAAAGAATACATTCATTTATCATTTACTGTACTGTGTACTTTATTTTAAAGCATATTCCTACTTTGGGTTCCCTACTATCTAACTCAAATGCGATTTTATTTTAAACAGGAATCAAACAAATACAATTGATAAAGTTTTTACTTACCCTGGAATATTCTGTACGTGTACACATTTTCCTAGGTCCTAGGGATTGCACGAAAGTTTACCTTCTTCTTAGGCTTTGACTTATCGACTTAGCCATCTTTGTTTTAAGCTTTCATCTTTCTGAACACATGTGCCTTCAAGTTCAAGTCTTTATTGTAATTACCTTTACAACGAGGCACACAACATTTCTGTACCATGGTGTAGTCTTGTAATATGAAGTAAATGTACTAATCCAATTATTGAATACTAGACCTTTATATTTCCCAAACTTAAAATGAATGGTTAACAGCACACACGGTCAACGCGTCTAAGACTAAGGCATCGCCTACACATCTTCACCTACAGGTAGTAGGTAGACCGATAGTACAGCAGGCAATAGCCCCTTAGTCGTGACGTCACAATCTTGACGGGTATCAGAGTACAGGCATGTATTTACGATGGTCTTGCCCCGTCCCTCCTCACTTATAACATGTATATGAAAATATACCTCCAAGGGCTCGTTCCCTGGTCAAAACCCCCTTTGTTGCACAAAGGCGCCGCCGGAAGATAAGAATTACCTAGGATGGCTGACCGCCTCTTCGCCCCTCCCCCCTCACCGCCACTCGCACCCACCATCCCCCACCCCTCTCCCCATGCTTTCCCTACTCCTGTCAATCAGACTAAACGTGTACATTTCCCCCTATCCTCCCATTTTATATCACGTGACTATTACTATTAATGCTTTTAGTTACCGTATAGATTTAAGGTGTAGAGTTTTCGGAACAGTCTAGCTAGGTTGTCGTGAAGCGGAGTGGGTCCCGTCTGGGCCCCTCCGAGGCCTTTGTGAAGGCTCCGACCCTAAGTCTGTATCTAAATCTTAATCTTTGCTGTTTATATTGTTGGACAATGTACCTAGGATATTATGTATGATATATATATGCAACGGTATACTCAGTCTTAATGTGAATAAACTTCAGAATATAATGTTTTCGCTCGTGTTCTCTAGTGACTATAATCGATGTTGTGAAGTCTATATGTGTTTAGTATAGCCAAACCTCTGCATAATTACCTCAGACGAGCCATGGAATTCTACACACATAAATATAAATTTGATCATCAATACGTTAATCTCTAGCACAGTACTCCGGCTCATCCCTTAAGACAAAACGCAGCCAACAAGAATAAAAAGAGGTTAATTAATCTCTTATCTATTTATGCAGACCACTCTTATAAGAAGGAAAGTATACACCTACGAGCCTGCCTGCCACACAGTGTGACATAATCCAGTCACTTTTACTTAATCATACAGAAGGCACGACACACATTGGGCTCAGGTGCAAATCCCAACTTATAAAGTTTACGTGGTGATTAAGTGGTCTAATCACCCCCCGCCACGTGACACGTGCAATTGACGATATTCCGTCTTACACATACGCTTTAGTCATGTATGCTAAGTAGAATATTCTAAGTATCTTTCTCATGCATTTATTTTTGAATGCCTGCAATTTGTTAGGTCTCTCATCCATACATAACAATGGTTCTGACAAGGGCTCTGTAAAAGTCTGAGTTTTATTGGGAGACTAATGCTTGTGCTGGTCCAGTAATAATATGCAATAAATACACTTTAAAGTATATATTTAGTGAGTACTAATAATCATAAAAAACATGTTTATTTGATTTGTTTTTGACTGACCTATAACATGAATGTATCCGTCATAGAAAATATATCCCTCACTGTTGGTGATGTTACACTGGTAACACGCTGTGTCCTCTGGTCTCTTCAGGTGTCGGATTGTCAGTGATGTCTGGTCCTTGTTGAAACTGTATCGCCGTGGATCAGGGACATTACCTGTGGATGATAATTTGTAAGTTAAACCGAGTCTTTTAAACAACTATTGTGACTAGGTTTAGCTTATAATAAGTCTAACAAAAAGTCGTTTCTCACAAAATACTTTGTTGTTTTTTTCCTTGAAGATGTTTAGTAAATATTAAAGTAAAGTATCCCATCAGACCAATTCGATCCATGGTGAAGTAGCATTCATTAGTTTATGTGGTCAGGGCATACCAGGGGGGTTGTGTAGCCAGCACAATGCACAGCCGCCTTTACTTTACCGCAACTAAAGTCAGGTACTCATCAGAGCTGGATATTCAAGGGGCTCGAGCACAGGACTTTCGGTATGTCAGTCGAAGGCGCCGCCTTAGTTACGGACCAGTGATGTTGTGTGGAGAGAATGGTGAATGATATTCATAAAGATTAATTTATCATGTGAAGAATGAGATAAAAAAAATGATTCAAGTAAAGAGGAATAAAAGAAATACAAGAGAAAACTTGAGTAACATTGTACAGAAATAAGATGTATTCAGAAGTGTAAGCTAAAGGCATAATGGAAGAAAGAGTTAAACGATATGAGTGAAATTCAGTAAGAAGTTGTTGAGGTGTACTCTTAAAGGGAGCATATCGGTGGTTTTCATACTTCGCCAGCGTTAAGGCCCAAGGGGACAGTAGTACTCTGTGCAACCAGATACCACTAAGTGAAACAGTACATGATATAGTATATCAGATATTATAAGATGATAACAATATTCATATCGTGGATGGATACATTTTTTACATAAATTCTATTTCAAACAGAAAATATCACTCAAAAGAGATGAGTTTTGTGTGATATGAGTCAGGGAACTCACTTTCCATTGACATTCACAGTGACACATTAAGAGTAATTTATATTTAATATACATGACTGTATGATATGACTTGGCCCTATCTCCTAGTACAATTGACGCTCTAACATGGTAAGCGAAACACATTTTTTCTTAAATAATAGAATACTCCACAAACTTGAAAATAAATAACTTATCTTATATATTACAGACGTTCCTTCTATAAAGAAGATTATTGCGTCCTACGCTCATCCGTGGTCCGAGTCTAGTCTTGCATCTTTATTTACGACAAGCAGAATTATATTATAGTCTATCGGCTCCCAACCCATTATCCCAAACTCAACACTTATAAAAATTAAATCTGATAGTCTACTCTTACACCCAACACTGTACCTTGACCTGTACCAAATTTCCCCCAGCCTAAAAAAACGTTTCATTTCATAAGACAAGTAATGCTTGCTTTACAACCTTTTTCTCTTTTCCGTTTCTTTTTTAATTTGGTTATTGAGAAGATAATATTACCTTACGGTTTGTTGACTTTAATAGTTATGATATATTATTATCAATTTTCTTGTGATTGTTGTTTTTAAACCATATACATCTAGTAATGAATGGCAGTGTTCAACATAACATTGTAGTCTTTGTGCTTTGGTTTAAACCACTAATCTACTAATAGTTCAGTAATCTTAATCATGCAATTAATATTATTGTTGATCTTATTTAATTTATCCTTTTTTACAAGTGAAAATACAATTTTTATTCACTTAACTTAGGCTAGGATTTTTTCCCGGGTCTGAAGGGTGTACATGAGTCTACTCAGCTCTAATTGGTACCTGACCTTTGTTGGGACAAAGTAGAGGCGGCTGTGGATAGTGCTGGCCACACAATCACCTAGTATACCGTGGCCACAGAAGCTGGTGAACGCTGCTTCGTAGGTTTTATGGATCAATTTGGTCCGACGGGATACTTTTATTTTACTTAACTTGAAGTGATATTCATAGCCTATTTGTAATTGTCTTATTACAAATATTTATAGGCATAACTTCATAATATTGTAACAAATGCACATTAATAAATGAGCAAACAAGAAACGACTTTGGCAGTGAGTTTTCTAGTTCTGTATCTTATGTTAAGCAAATCACCATTTCTATGATAAGCATCAACATTTGGACCATGTGTAAACAAATATCTTGTTCAATATTAAATCTCAACATGTATACCTTGTGTTAGCAAATCACCATTTCTATACCATGTCGGTTTGTTGATTTTTTCATATTTGGCTGGCTTCGCATTGCAGTGTAGAGTTACAGTTCTTGAATCAGGGGAAGTGATTAAGGACAAGGCAGTTAACTCATTTGTTTCGCTTACGATTCGCATGGGTGGAGCTTCAGAAAAAAAAAAAAGTAATGTGATAAGAAAAAAACATTATATTAATATAATACGTTAATAACGTCATTTTATTACTAAAAAAATAAAATATCATAATATCATGCTATATGTATTTTGATTAATAAAATATTATTTACATACTTAAAATATTTTTTTTCAGAAATTTGATAATTAAGGTATCTGGTGATCGTAATAAATTTACGTTTAATAAATAATACAAAAATACGCTAAAGTATTTCATATTTGGAAAATACTTTTGGAACCATTAATTTATACGGTTGTTATGCCCCACCTTGTACATAGGTCGCCAACTAGAGTCTTCCCGGTATCCCGATCCTGGGCCTGTTTCTCTATCTTATCTTATCTTATATATTACAGACGCTCCTTCTATAAAAAAGATTATTGCATCCTACGCTCATCCGTGGTAAAAGTCTAGTCTGGCATTTTAATTAATGTTTTAAATTACGTTAAGTTACTGGTTTTCCTGGTTTGTTCAGGCAACCCATTCCATGCCCGAATGCCTATCGGGAAGAAAGAGCATTTATATTTTGAATTCGTTCTCGCATAAGGGTTAAGGAAAGTAATTACTTACCAGTGACATTGACCTGGATAAGTCCAGTGTCTGTGCCAAGGTCATTGGAACCGATGCACTTAAAAAATCCCCTGTGGTCCTCTGTGAGCTTTTTGATCTCCAGCCTGCGCCCAAAGTCTTGGACCTCATATGTGGATGGATCCCCAATCACGTCTTCCCTATTGCTGTCAAACCATTGAACTTTAGGAACAGGTCTGTTCATACGAATGATATTTCCATTAAATTTCTTCCATTAGTTTATCCCTACTCCACTTCAGTCATAAAACCAAATTGTTAAATCTATGCCACAAAAAGTTAGCATCATTAAAAAGTTAAATCTATTCGAAGTTATAAAATGTAATGTGAATTTCACTTGAATCTAATTCTCATGCCAATTAACATTTACCAATTACACCTACATTCAATATTTAAAAGTATCTAAATTTGACCTAGAAAGAAGCTGCCATCGCTTTACATTTAGGCTCTAAATCCCCAATACTGCATACACACTTGTAGAATATTTATGACAAGCGTCTGAGGGCAAATACGAAGCCAAGACAGTGCAAGCCACCCATTTCTTTAAAGTGCCATGCTACAAGAATAATATATAACTTAAGTTTCATAATCTAAGTGACATAAATTGTAAAGTATTAAGTGCTTTATATATTTAAACGGAAGATAACCTAATAGATAATTAAAGATATCCTCATTATTCAAATTATCTATTCCCATCTATCTATGCCTATTTATCTATGCCTATTTATCTATGCCTATTTATCTATGCATATTTAGCTATGCCTATTTATCTATTCCCATCTATGCCTATTTATCTATTCCCATCTATCTATGCCTATTTATCTATACCCATCTATCTATGCCTATTTATCTATTCCCATCTATCTATGCCTATTTATCTATTCCCATCTATGCCTATTTATCTATTCCCATCTATCTATGCCTATTTATCTATTCCCATCTATGCCTATTTATCTATTCCCATCTATCTATGCCTATTTATCTATTCCCATCTATGCCTATTTATCTATTCCCATCTATCTATGCCTATTTATCTATTCCCATCTATGCCTATTTATCTATTCCCATCTATCTATGCCTATTTATCTATTCCTATTTATCTATCCCTGTTTATACGTGTCCTTTTATATCCTTCTTATTATCTTATTTCTAACCTGCCAGAGAAGAAACACTCCAGAAACAGACTTTTGTCCACATAACCTTTGACTGTCTTGGTGGAGTACTCCAATTTACACTGTTGATCTAAATCATAGAATTAAAAGTACAATACAAAAACATAATAGAATTAATTACAAACAAAGATATTAAAGTTAAAACTATTAAAAATTTTAAAAAATTTAATAATATGTATTTTACTCAAATCTTATTTTCATGCAAATTAACATATTTTATCAATTATCAACTATCTAAATTTGAATTATAATTTGTATGACACCAAAAGGCAAAAGAATAATTTGATATTTATTTTTATATAACTGTAATCATTGACGTAAAAGAATCTCTAAATAGAAGTTTTTTTTAAATATTGTTATGTATCTAAAATTATGCGAGGTATACGTTATATTTTTTAATATTGTGCTATCGTTTTGGAATTGCATACTGCAAATATTGAGATCTGCTAGAATGGACATTAATCTCAACATGCCAATTGTATGATTTTCAAGTTAGATATGCTATATTTAAACAATTATATGACAACTCTATACAACACATTATGATTAAGGTATTTTTGTGTGTTATAATCTATCCGTATGACAATTAATGTATCCAATTAATATTCCTCCGAGTGGACAAAACAAGTTTGGAAATACTTAAAGGTGATGTATTACGAATTAGCACAGATATATACAAAGCAAGTTCCCTAAGTGACTTTTTTTCGAACAATTTTATCAATAAGACTTGTTGTGTAGCGTTTACAATTTTATCAATAGGACTTGTGGTGTAGCGTTTACAATTTTATCAATAGGACTTGTGGTGTAGCGTTTACAATTTTATCAATAGGACTTGTGGTGTAGCGTTTACAATTTTATCAATAGGACTTAAAGTGTAGCGTTTACAATTTTATCAATAGGACTTGTGTTGTAGCGTTTACAATTTTATCAATAGGACTTGTGTTGTAGCGTTTACAATTTTATCAATATGACTTGTGTTGTAGCGTTTACAATTTTATCAATAGGACTTGTGGTGTAGCGTTTACAATTTTATCAATAGGACTTGTGTTGTAGCGTTTACAATTTTATCAATAGGTCTTGTGTTGTAGCGTTTACAATTTTATCAATAGGACTTGTGTTGTAGCGTTTACAATTTTATCAATAGGACTTGTGTTGTAGCGTTTACAATTTTATCAACAGGACTTGTGTTGTAGCGTTTACAATTTTATCAATAGGAATTGTGGTGTAGCGTTTACAATCAATAGGACTTGTGGTGTAGCGTTTACAATTTTATCAATAGGACTTGTGTTTTAGCGTTTACAATTTTATCAATAGGACTTGTGTTGTAGCGTTTACAATTTTATCAATAGGACTTGTGTTGTAGCGTTTACAATTTTATCAATAGGACTTGTGTTGTAGCGTTTACAATTTTATCAATAGGACTTGTGTTGTAGCGTTTACAATTTTATCAATAGGACTTGTGTTGTAGCGTTTACAATTTTATCAATAGGACTTGTGTTGTAGCGTTTACAATTTTATCAATAGGACTTGTGGTGTAGCGTTTACAATTTTATCAATAGGACTTGTGTTGTAGCGTTTACAATTTTATCAATAGGACTTGTGTTGTAGCGTTTACAATTTTATCAATAGGACTTGTGTTGTAGCGTTTACAATTTTATCAATAGGACTTGTGGTGTAGCGTTTACAATTTTATCAATAGGACTTGTGTTGTAGCGTTTACAATTTTATCAATAGGACTTGTGGTGTAGCGTTTACAATTTTATCAATAGGACTTGTGGTGTAGCGTTTACAATTTTATCAATAGGACTTGTGTTGTAGCGTTTACAATTTTATCAATAGGACTTGTGGTGTAGCGTTTACAATTTTATCAATAGGACTTGTGGTGTAGCGTTTACAATTTTATCAATAGGACTTGTGGTGTAGCGTTTACAATTTTATCAATAGGACTTGTGGTGTAGCGTTTACAATTTTATCAATAGGACTTGTGGTGTAGCGTTTACAATTTTATCAATAGGACTTGTGTTGTAGCGTTTACAATTTTATCAATAGGACTAGTGGTGTAGCGTTTACAATTTTATCAATAGGACTTGTGGTGTAGCGTTTACAATTTTATCAATAGGACTTGTGTTGTAGCGTTTACAATTTTATCAATAGGACTTGTGTTGTAGCGTTTACAATTTTATCAATAGGACTTGTGTTGTAGCGTTTACAATTTTATCAATAGGACTTGTGGTGTAGCGTTTACAATTTTATCAATAGGACTTGTGTTGTAGCGTTTACAATTTTATCAATAGGACTTGTGGTGTAGCGTTTACAATTTTATCAATAGGACTTGTGTTGTAGCGTTTACAATTTTATCAATAGGACTTGTGTTGTAGTGTTTACAATTTTATCAATAGGACTTGTGGTGTAGCGTTTACAATTTTATCAATAGGACTTGTGTTGTAGCGTTTACAATTTTATCAATAGGACTTGTGGTGTAGCGTTTACAATTTTATCAATAGGACTTGTGGTGTAGCGTTTACAATTTTATCAATAGGACTTGTGGTGTAGCGTTTACAATTTTATCAATAGGACTTGTGTTGTAGCGTTTACAATTTTATCAATAGGACTTGTGGTGTAGCGTTAACAATTTTATCAATAGGACTTGTGGTGTAGCGTTTACAATTTTATCAATAGGACTTGTGTTGTAGCGTTTACAATTTTATCAATAGGACTTGTGTTGTAGCGTTTACAATTTTATCAATAGGACTTGTGTTGTAGCGTTTACAATTTTATCAATAGGACTTGTGGTGTAGCGTTTACAATTTTATCAATAGGACTTGTGTTGTAGCGTTTACAATTTTATCAATAGGACTTGTGGTGTAGCGTTTACAATTTTATCAATAGGACTTGTGGTGTAGCGTTTACAATTTTATCAATAGGACTTGTGGTGTAGCGTTTACAATTTTATCAATAGGACTTGTGTTGTAGCGTTTACAATTTTATCAATAGGACTTGTGGTGTAGCGTTTACAATTTTATCAATAGGACTTGTGGTGTAGCGTTTACAATTTTATCAATAGGACTTGTGGTGTAGCGTTTACAATTTTATCAATAGGACTTGTGTTGTAGCGTTTACAATTTTATCAATAGGACTTGTGGTGTAGCGTTTACAATTTTATCAATAGGACTTGTGGTGTAGCGTTTACAATTTTATCAATAGGACTTGTGTTGTAGCGTTTACAATTTTATCAATAGGACTTGTGGTGTAGCGTTTACAATTTTATCAATAGGACTTGTGGTGTAGCGTTTACAATTTTATCAATAGGACTTGTGGTGTAGCGTTTACAATTTTATCAATAGGACTTGTGTTGTAGCGTTTACAATTTTATCAATAGGACTTGTGGTGTAGCGTTTACAATTTTATCAATAGGACTTGTGGTGTAGCGTTTACAATTTTATCAATAGGACTTGTGGTGTAGCGTTTACAATTTTATCAATAGGACTTGTGTTGTAGCGTTTACAATTTTATCAATAGGACTTGTGGTGTAGCGTTTACAATTTTATCAATAGGACTTGTGGTGTAGCGTTTACAAGTTTCTGTAGTGCACGGTATAATAGAGCGTAACAAATTGCCCATCCGTATTATATATCTTTAATTATGCCCGGCACCCATCAGAGACACTTCTATGACCCATAAAAATAATTCCTAGCCTTCATCAGGATTCGAATCCGGGTCCTTAGGTATAATATAACGCCAGCTACACCTATATAAGATAAGAAACTCTAATTTAGAAATACAACACAATAACAGCCTGTTACAATGCTCAGATAAAAATAAGGACGAAAACACTTTCCATATCCCATGTGCGATAATAAATACATATAGGTACTTTTTATTCCCGAGTGGCATTCTCGCATGGAATGGTTAGCCTGAACAAATCAGGAAAACCAATGACTTAATGTCATTTAAAACATTAATAAAGATGCAAGACAATACTCAAACCACGGATGAGTGTAGGACGCAATCACTTTCTATATAGAAGGAGCGTCTGTAATGTAAAAGATACACATTAATTACTTACCGGGAGCGTTTCCCTGTTCACGCACATGTACAGGGTTATTGTAAAAAAATGTAATTAAAGCAGTCCCTTGTGGGCGTAACAGTCCACATTTATAAATATTGGTGTCAGTAGGTAGTACATATGAAAACCTCAAAGTTCCTGTAACAAACAAAAATGTAACAGCCTTTTTATTAATAATAACGATATAATATCTTAAATTTTACCTATGGAGATCCCTTCGTGAGGGTTTTCCAAACTAATGGCGAACCTACTTGAGGGGTTAAGGTGGATTGAACTTCCCGCCCTTGACATTTTGCAAAAAAAATAAAAAAATTATAAAAACATTTGTCACAATTCTGTAAAAAAAATTGTTTAAAAATAATTTTGCGAAGAATTCAAAAATGTTTGTCACTCAAAATTTCAGCAACACCCATCTTCCACGAAAATCTTGGCATTTGTGAATTGAAGGGGTTGCCTACATAATCCAGGAAATAATAGTAACTTAAAATCATTTAAATCAATAATAAAAATGCAAGAGTAGAATTAAACCAGGGATAAGCGTAAGACGCAATAATCTTCTATATAGAAGGAGCGTCTGTAGCACATAAGATAAGATAAAGAAACATTTAATAGGTAAACATTACTTTTGGAATAACACAGGATGAGGAAAACCTCATTTCATTTTTCATTTAACTGAATTTTGTTCAAATTAAATAACAATTCATCCTGATATAGGTCTATTCCGATTTGTTTTAATTCAGATTTTATTACATTCTGATTGAGTTACATTTATATTACTTTATTTTCAAATTACTTAAATATCATGTTACTTAACTTTCAGATAACTTTCAAATTAATTTGCTTTTAGATTACTTAACTTTCAGATTACTTTCAAATTACTTTACTTTTAGATTACTTCTTTCAGATTACTTTCAAATTACTTTACTTTTACATTACTTAACTTTCAGATTACTTAACTTTTAGATTACTTAACTTTCAGATTACTTAACTTTCAGATTACTTTCAAATTACTTTACTTTCAGATTACTTAACTTTCAGATTAATTTCAAATTACTTTACTTTTACATTACTTAACTTTCAGAATACTTAACTTTTAGATTACTTAACTTTCAGATTACTTTACTTTCAGATTACTTTCAAATTAATTAACTTTCACATTACTTTTCTTTCGGATTACTTAAATTTCAGATTACTTAACCTTCAGATTACTTATCTTTTAGATTACTTGACTTTCAGATTACTTAACCTTCAGATTACTTAACCTTCAGATTACTTAACTTTCAGATTACTTAACTTTCAGATTACGTAACTTTCAGATTACTTAACTTTCAAATTACTTAACTTTCAGATTACTTAACTTTCAGATTACTTAACTTTCAGATTACGTAACTTTCAGATTACTTAACTTTCAAATTACTTAACTTTCAGATTAATTTACTTTCAGATTACTTAACTTTCAGATTACTTTACTTTCAGATTACTTTACTTTCAGATTACTTTACTTTCAGATTACTTTACTTTCAGATTACTTTACTTTCAGATTACTTTACTTTCAGATTACTTTACTTTCAGATTACTCTACTTTCAGATTACTGTACTTTCAGATTACTGTACTGTCAGATTACTTTACTTTCAGATTACTTTACTATCAGATTACTTTACTATCAGATTACTGTACTTTCAGATTACTTTACTTTCAGATTACTGTACTTTCAGATTACTTTACTTTCAGATTACTTTACTATCAGAATACTTTACTTTGAAATTACATAAAGTTTGAGATTACTTTACTCTCACATTCCTTGTATGTTTTGAGCTTAACATGCAACATACCTTCGGCATCGGTTCCAATTCTTTCAGTAATCGGCAGCTCTGTAGACTCTACACTCTTGTACCATCGTCTGTTGTACCTTGGCAGTGTGTCAAACACGTTTTGACACAATAAACTTAATGATTTACTTTCCGTAGCAAAACTTAAAGGTAAAGATGGGGGCTGGTCTGGTCCTAGAATTAAATATACTATATTTATTCAACAGATATGTAATTTTAATTTCCTTATTATCAGAAAACAAATTATTTAATATATAATGTTTTTCTGTAATTCATATATGTATATATATTAAAGCAGATATTAAGCATACAAGACAGATGCCAATGTCATTTAACATCCTAGACTGTTAACACTGTTTTCAATTATTGCAATAAAAGTTACCTTGTTGTACACATCATCACCGAAAAAAAAGATATTTAATCTAATTAACATTTCTTTTGTGTGCGTTATTATGCTTTTATCTCTACATTCGTTTATGGAACATTCTACTCTTGAGCCATCAAATACATCACTGGTAAAAACAGACATTTTTTCTTACCAACATCTGGTGGACTTATCTCCCGGAAAATCGGGAATTTCACAGACAGCGATGTCCCTAGTACGTTCCTAGCTCGGCATTGGAAATACCCGGAGAGGTTATTGGAAAAATTGTATAGAAGCAGAGATCCATTGTTGAATGCCTTTATAAATGTATGGGCGTCATTTAGTGGAGTGTCGTCTTTATACCAAGTATAACTGTTGTAAACGGAAACAAAGAAAAATAATGAGTTTAAAATGACTATTATATATTTTTATAGTTTGCGCATAATATAGATTATAATGTATTATGCAAATTATTAAAACAATATTGAACAAATACTTTTAAGATTTCTTTACACGGGGCCCGAGCGACAGCACGTTCGGCTTGAGTAGCGAAGGTCCATGGGTTCGAATCCTGGTGAATGCTAGGATTTGTTCCCGTAGACTGGAGGGTGTCCCTGAGTCTACCTAGCTCAGAAGGGTACCTGACTTTTGTTGGGGAAAAGTAAAGGCGGCTGGGCGTTGTACTGACCACACAATCACCTAATATGCCGCGCATGTTTTATTATCGTTTGCATACGGCCAATAGGCTTGTGTGGATTACAGATGTGCGGATGTGAACGCATTGATACATATTTGTTATTATGAATATATTTTCATTACTTGCAACTACTATAAATGCCTAATTAAAACAAATCGGACCAGCCTTCCGGCTCTTAAGTCCAGGGGCGTAACGACGTTCATAGTTGGGCGGGGGCATACCAAGGTTATGTCCGGGCACCAGGTAGAGTTACCAGATACATGGGTACCAAAAGGAGGACACAGAGACAAAAAGAACGACACATGGGTACCAAAAGGAGGACACTTAGACAAAAAGGAGGACACATGGGTACCAAAAGGAGGACACTTAGACAAAAAGAAGGACACATGGGTACCAAAAGGAGGACACTTAGACAAAAAGAAGGACACATGGGTACCAAAAGGAGGACACTTAGACAAAAAGAAGGACACATGGGTACCAAAAGGAGGACACTTAGACAAAAAGAAGGACACATGGGTACCAAAAGGAGGACACTTAGACAAAAAGGAGGACACGTGGGTACCAAAATGAGGACACATTGAGTGTTTCATTTAAATCATTAAAGTTTGTTTCAATTGAATGCAGATTTAACCAGCAATCAGTATATTTTAATGCAAAGGTTGCCAATATTTAGGATATCTATTAGTAAATTCCCCCCCCCCCCCCCCCAAAAAAAAAAAAAAAAGTTTTGTAAAAAAATATATTTAGATATGAATTCAACTGAATTCTTTTTTTTAAATGCAACAATTATTTGAACATTAAACAGTCAATTCTACAATTAATACATTATCATCTTTGTTAATTATAGGCTTACAACATATTTCTTTAAAGAGCTAACTTTTTGCAGAAGATCTTCGTTAGCAAGCACAAATGTTTAAAACTGTTTAAGCATTGCTTCCTACCCACCAATTCTCAGAGCCTCTCGGTGATACAATTAGTCTTGAAAGCTTATGCGGTAGCCCACTGGTGTACTCTTCGCCGCTTTAATGCCCACTAGTACATTGCATGCATCAGACGCTCCTTCCATACAGAGGATTATTGCGTACTACGCTTACCTTTAGTTTGACTCTAGTGTTGCATTTTGGTGTTTTACATGATGTTAAATTATTAATTTTCCCAGTTTGTTCAAGACACCATTCCTTGCCCGGATGCCACTCGGGAAGAAATAGTACTTATATGCATTTGAAAAATGTTTTTGTCATTATGTTCTTATGAGCACTGTAAAAGATTTTTACTAAGTTGTAGTTACTATTATATTATAATGCCTTCTGTATTACAGTAATTGATGGTGACCGATTAATGATTAAGAGTAGTACAATGCTTTTATTTTGATTAAGTTAAGATTTAATCTTATAGTTTTAGAGTTTAGTTTATGAATTTGCCACTCCACAGTACGCTGCGGATTTCGGAGAATAACAAAAAGTGCTTCGGAAATTACGAATCCTTACTGCTGTTAATCGTTGTCCCTAAATATAACCTCAATTTAACATAATGTGAAGGTTGAGTTTAGAATTAATTAACTCCCTTGTTAAGTTTAGTTGGGATTACCTTCCTTTGTAACTGATTGTCACTTTCTTTTGGTAACCCTAAGTGATCCTTGTTTTGTTCGTTTGGCATGAACGAGCACGGGAAGGGAAGGAGGGAGTTTTCCGGACCATGTGATGTTAGAGTAGAGTGTATCGAGACACTGGTTGGACCGTGTTTTAATTGTTTTAATGCTTCTTGTGTTCTTAGTAAAGCGTGTTATTATCAACGACTAGTGTTGAGCTTCGAAGTTGTTTGTTATGTTGAATTAAAAGAAAGTTGTTAGTAAATATTCCTGACGTCGTTTCTAAATTTCTTGTATGAAAGTTTGGGCGAAGGTTAAGGATTCTTTAATGGTACCAAAAAGTAATTGAGATAAACCGCCCACCCTAGACAGCGATACGTAACAATACACACAACAAAGACTCCGTGATTTAATATGATAAACAGAAACATAGCAAAGTAAATACAATACAGAATTCAAATTTAAATAGTAAATACAAGTGTTGTATTACCTGATGTTCGGGAAACCATCAGCCTGACATTTTATGTGATGGTAATTGCTGCTTACAATGACCATTTCCTGAGACATAGGGAACGATATGTGTGGCGGCACTGGCACTAAAAACATAAACCCATTCACATTAGGTGTTATAAATAGCATATAGGTATAATATAAATATTTATATATTATAAATAGCATATAGGTAAAATATAAATATTTATGTATTATAAATAGCATATAGGTATAATATAAATATTTTTGGGGCACGGTGGTGAAGGCTAGGATTTTTCCCGGGACTCGAAGGTGTCCCTGAGTCTACCCAGCTCTGACATTAGTTGGGGTAAAGTCAAGGCTGGACATTGAGCTGGCCGCACATTCCCCTAGTAGGCCGTGGCCACAGAAATTGGAGAAACTTTTATCAATTTGGTCCAACGTGCACTTTACTATATATCTATTTACATAATATGTTGTTTTTTTACATTATATATATTAGAACCCCTCCCCCCCCCCCGGCCAGCTTTCGATATTTATGTTGTAATTGCAAAAAACAAAAACAACTGTTATTGGTTTTGCGTTTACATGATCACTTCTTATCTAATCAATGTTCAAATTTTCTTTTGGAGGACGTTTCCAATTTATACATTTAACTTTTGTCCCGATTAGTCAAACGGCTTAGGAGCCTATAGCGAACAAACATATATATATATATATATATATATATATATATATATATATATATAAAAACAAATAAACAAACTCACGGTAATTATATATGTTGATATATATGATGGTTCTCTATTGGCTCCTAAGCCGTTTGACTAATCGGGTCAAAAGTTAAATGTATAAATTGGAAACGTCTTCCAAAAGAAAATTTTATTTTATGACATATAAGCATTAATGTGTTGATTAAAAAAATTCTAAATGTTAGTTCCAACTATGCAAATAAATATAACCGTACATAACCAATGGCCGTTTCAGATCATTTACTATGTTGAACGCGAGATTCACTATGTTGAACGCGAGAGTATTATGGGGTTTTCCCAATTCTGCTGTTGTTTTTTAAAGTGGCAAGACCTTTTTTAAAAGTTACGCACCGCGATTTGGCTTGGAGAGTTTAAATGGGGTACTTTAAACAAATTCTAGCGTATGAGGTAACGACTAACACATCATTTCTTTTTTCATTATAGATGCATCGTCCAATCTAGCTAAAGCTTAGTCAGCAGATTTGTGGCGACTAACAATACATTCTATCAAATTTTCATTTAAAAAAACTTAATTATACTATAATTTTTTTTTTTTTTTGAAAATTTAACGGTTGGTTTTGTTTTCACTTTGAAAATGCGATCCAACTTTTTATGGTTCTTACAAAGCTAGAAAAAAAATGCGCTGTGATTATTTTTATGACGTCATCAAACTTTGCGCTCTAGCTTTGTGAATGAAGGGAAAAAATTAATTCATGTTTACATTCCTGTCGCATTAAAAAAAAATAATTGCTGGCAATGTTTTTGTTAACCCATTTACAGTTGGTGTCCTTTTTTAAGGACACTTTGTAAAATGCAATTTAAGACATAAAATTAAGTTAATTGTTTGCAATTTTTTCATTGATTGTAAATCATATATAATGATCTAACTAATTAATATCTTCATTTGTCTACTTTTAGTTTTTTTGGGGCTAAAAACAAATTTATGTCGTGAGTTTGATTAAATTGCGGAAAAAAAGTCAAGTCTGAAAAAGTGAAACTTTTTTTGTATTAAAATGATAAAAACTGACTTAAACTTTATCATAACTTTGTTAATTAATGTTCTTAGAAGGCATTAACATATATATTTAGTTTAAAACAATAATAATAATTACACAGGGGTGATAAAACCATCTGACCTTTTTTAAGGAAGCCAGCAACAAATGATACCTAGACATGAAATATTTTTTTGTGTGTTTTCTTTGCTAAAGCATAGAAAAACTTACTTTTTTAATACTTTGTTTTGAATATATTATGGAGTCTTTAACATTTGAAGATAGTTGAGTAGGACTAATATTTTGTTTGTCCATATTAATTAGTTTTAAAACCACATTGTATATTTATATACATAATATACATAAATATACATTATTAGACTACTTCTAGTATATGTTTATATTTTATTCTCAACATATGTCACAAACTTTACTCAATTCAACATGCTATTACTTAAATAAAAGAAGAATATTATATTATGCAGTCAATATATTAATTCAGCCGCCATGTAATGAATTGAAGATGAAACAGAGGACAGAAACACTAGAGGACAGAAGGGCAAAGAGTAAAGTAGTAATAATGCATAAGGCATTAAACTCTAATTTAGAAATACAACTCAATAACAACCTGTTGCAAAGCAAACAGCAATGTTTATCTAAACATAAAAGCAAAAACTTTCTGTGTCTCTTATTCGAGAACAAACGCATATTTGTACTCTTTCTTCCCGAGTGGCATTCGGGCATGGAATGGGTTGCCTGAACAAACCAGGAAAACCAGTAACTTAACATCATTTAAAACGTTAATAAAAATGCAAGACTAGACTCGGACCACGGATGAGCGTAGGACGCAATAATCTTCTTTATAGAAGGAGCGTCTGTAATGTATAAGATGACAAGATAAGATTTAACTAAAGATATTCTAGTGAATTTCTAGATTCTAGGTCTCCTTATTATCTAAAAACAAATACAAATACTGTTGAATCTGAGATGAGACTATTTAGCTTTATAGAATGTTTGAGTTAATTTTGTGTTGACTAAATCCTAGAATACATCATACAGCCGACAAAGACAGAGTTCTCATTTTCTAAAGCTGACTTTTCTTTTTCTATTACAATAGGATCGACACAAACCTTTTTTGCTATTTTTTGTCTTTTGCTGGCTCCGATACATTGCCTAAAAGACAAACCCGATTCCTATAAGACTATCCGCTACCCAGAAGACCAATATCATGCCCAAAAGAACAATGTGTTGCCCACAAGATCTGTCCGATGCCCTGAAGATTAATGTCATGCCCAAATAAGCAATTTGTTGTCCACAAAATCTGTCCGATGCCCTGAAGACCAATCGTCTGCTCAGAAGACACATGAGCTGCCCAAAATACAAATCTGATGCCCTAAAGACGAATGCGCTGTCCATGAAACCTATCCGTTACACATAAGACCAATGTAGTGCCCATAAGACCTATCTGATGCCCATAAGATCAATATGCTGCCCAGAAGACACATCTGCTGCCCAGAAGATGAATTCGCTCCCAAAGCAATGAATCGGCTGCTCATAAGACTAATCTGGCGCCCATAAGACCAAATTGTTGCCCAGAAAACCAATCCGTTGCCTTAAAGACCTATACGATGCCCTTAAGACCTAGCCGATGTCCAGAATACCAATCTGCTGCCCAGAAGACCTATTCGATGACCAGAATACCTATACGGAATTAGATATTTACAATGCAGTATGATGAAAACAATTGGAGGAGACGTCATCATAGAACCAATATAATCAATGGACCTATATCATATAATATATTAAAGGAAAGAATATCAAATTTCGTTATAAGCAATGATTGATATAAACTTATGTTGGCTATCCTGCCTATATATACATATGTATCTTTATCTTTTGTGAAGCCGGCTGGCCTAGCGGTTAGATCACCGGACTGTCAATCAAAAACCATCTGACAGGTCGCGGGTTCTAGCCCGGCCGCCGACGGATCCCTGTCGCCCTGCAGGAGTTTTGGGCCTGTAAACATATTTGCGCCAGCAGGCAGCAGTGTGTTTACAGAGCGCACTGAGCGTGCTGAAATAGCATGGATAGAAGCGCTATATAAGTAACCAATTTAATTTAATTTAATCTAGGTGATCACCCCACGTATCACAATATCTACAGCATAATATTATGTAAAAAACACATATATTATTATAAAAAGCATAATTTAAGAAAAATAAATATGATTTATATAATCTTCTATTATATATTGCATATACCCCTTCTGTAAAAAAGATGATTGCATCCTAGACTTATCTGTAGTCAGAGTCTAGTCTTGCATTTTCATTAGTGTTTTAAATGATGTTATTGGTTTTCCTGGTTTGTTCAGTTAACCCATTCAGTGCCTGGGTGCAACTCGAATGTCAATGTTTTATTACACTATTTTCTTATCTAATTGTTTTTAAAAGCAATAAATTAATAATTCCAAATTAAATTGTTAAAAAAATATGTATTTTTCCTTGAGATAAAAGGGCCTGTTTCTCACGCAACCATGCAATGTCACGGTATCATTTCTTGCTGGCGTCCTTTTTTAGACATTTTTTAAAATCTAAATATTTCTGACTTTCTATAACATATGTAACATATGTAAAAATCAAGAAAAAATAAGACCTCAGCAAGATATGGGTTAAGGCCGTACCAATGTTCAAGAAAATAAGTAACCGGTATTGAACAAAAAAATCATTGCTATCCAAACCAAGTATCAAATTACACGATTCACGGAAGGTCTCTTGATTATTTTCCCGTGGAGCTATCCAGCAAAAACGTCTTAAACGAAAGTAACAGAAAATAAAACAAAACAATTCATTCGGAGTAAGCAGATATTTTTGAGATTTGTGACACAGATATTTTTCTGTACATGTTTCATTTCCAGTAGTCAATCAATTATTTAATTACATGATGGTAAAATTAGTTTACAAAGAAAGGGAGTATAATAAAAACTTGGTTTTTATGGGTTAGTTTTTTTTCTTTCTCAATTAACAAAACACATTGTAGTCATTCGTATCACCGCAATTTTGACGGACATAACCACTAGTACATATATAAAAATAGGTGTACAGATATATAGAAATTAATATTATGCAGGTTTAATATGTTTAGACTTTGTGTAAAAAGGGTCGAGAACTCTTTAAAAGTTTATAGTCAATTCCCTGCCAACAACCCTCACAATAGAATACAATTGTTTTTTTAGATTAACATCAGCATGATCACCATATTTTCTTTGCCTACCATAATAAAATATATACAAAAACAAATATGACACAGGTTGTTCCTATAACATTTCTCGTTATTGGTCGTTATTACTATAAAAGTATGCCGTCAGACCAAATTGATTCATAGGGCCGGTGAAGAAGCTTTCAGCGGTTTTTGTGGCCACGGCATACTAGGTGATTGTGTGGCCAGCACTATGCACAGCCGCCTTTATTTACCCCAACTAGTGTCAGGTACCCATCAGAACTGGGTAGACTCATGTACACCCTCCAGACCCGGAAACAATCCTAGCCTGCACCAGGATTCCAACCCAGAACCTTCGGTGCGCCAGTGGTGCACCAGTCGAACGCGCTGCCGCTCAGCCACCTTTCCCCCATTATTACTACAAAGCTGCATAAATAATCTCATCGTTCTTTATTTCTAAATTCAAATACTGAATTTACATATTCTCCTTTAAACAGATAATTTAATCGTTAAGTGTGTATAGCATGCAATAAATAGTTTCTATAGTGTAATTGAGATTGTCTCGCTAGTTCACGTATAGTTATTTATTTACATTTCATTTTGGTGTAGAGATTAATTGCGTAGACCTATAGAGTTATTTATTTACATTTCATTTTGGTGAAGAGATTAATTGCGTAGGCCTATAGAGTTATTTATTATGACGTTGTAGCACCAATGTTTCTTGTAGTCTCTACGTCTCTACCACTTTCTAGTAGCCTACACCTTTTCTTGTGAATTCTGAAAACATCGGGAACAACAATTCTAGCACTTTCTTCAACATACTTTATATAAACACGTATTGATGCAGTTAAGTATTGCTAAGCTACTAAAAAAGCTACTTATTATTACCCAGTGAATTTAAATGTTATTATTGTGCATAGGGTCAAGCATTACAGTCTTCTTTGAACAGTCATTGAATGACTTGAGTTTATTATTTAATGTTGTAGTGAACAAGCTCCTAGAGATACAAAAGACGACCCAGATTTGTAATTCAATGTTTGATAACACTTTGACAAAAAAACATGAATAAATAGTATAATTCAATATATTAGTATACATAGTACTTCCTCACATAATTATTTTATTTGACATGACAATATAAAAAAATAAAAGATACTTTTTTTTTCTTTATAAAATCTTCCATGTAATCCTGATCAAACTTGCATCTGGCCTTGTTATCAATACCCCCCTCCCTCCATCCAATTTTCTACTCTTAATCTTTAGCTAACGTCCCTCTTTAACGTATCCTACCTACCTACATCCTACATATCCCGTAGTCTGTTAGACCGTTGGGGCGCCACAGATGACATGTAAACCAGCCTCCTCCACTCCTCCCGTCTCTCAGCCGTTCTCATTGCCTCGCACAGTTTTGTACCTGTCCATTTCCTGATATTATCTTCCCAGCGTTTCTTTGGTCTTCCTCTCTTTCTGCCTCCTCTGGTGGTACCCTGCAGGATGGTCTTTGCAAGCACGTTGGTTCTGGTGACGTGGCCATACCATTCCAGTTTTCTTTTCTTGGCTGTGGCCAGCAGGTCTTCATACTTTCAAATTTCCTGTTGTATACTTTTTCTTATCTGTTCGTTGGAGATATGGTCTTTGTAACAGATACCGAGCAGGGTCCTGAAGCATCTCATTTCCATAGCGTTTATCTTATATTCCAGCTCCGTTGTTAGTGTCCATGACTCGCAAGCATATAAGAAAATTATTATATAAATATAAAAATTAAAGTCAAGAATTATAAAGTATTCCTCTCGGACGGATTTAAACCATAGGCTCGTCGCTGAAGTTCTGCAATGTGGCCGAATGTCAGTGCGTTCGAGTGTCATACCTAAGGTCCTGTGTGAATTCTATGAATGTTGCCCGGGGTCTGGTCAAATGACGAGTCTACCAACCTCTGAGGGCACGGTGACACGCCAGCGCGATCAACTGGAGATCCAAAATTCCTGGGTTCGAAAACTGGTGGACGCTAGGATTTTGTCTCGGGTCTTAAGGGTGTCCCTGAATCTACCCAGCTCTAATGGGTACCTAACATTAGTTGGGGTTAAGTAAAGGCGGCTGGTCATTGTGCTGGCCACACATCCCCTAGTATGCCATAGACACATAAACTGTTGAACGCTGCTTCACCAGCCCTATGATCAGTTTGGCCCGAATGAAACTTTACTACCAACCCCTGAGAGACAGACAATAGTTAAAGAAAAATTAAAATTGACTTTATTTGAAAAGGCGTCTATCGTATAGTTTTGTTGTTGTTATTATTGCTTTAATGTGACAGTCACCAGAATTAAAATGAAAGAAATAGTCATTCGTTTCCCGCACGCACTGATTCAATTGTGTCAACTATTGTGACTAATACATTTACATATTTGCACACCCACACTACAAGTAAAGACGGGTATCAGCCCTCGCACCTTTCTGTGTGTATACTGTAAGTAATACTAAATGATAATCACATACCCAACGATTATTTAAGGACGAACAACCGCAATAACACACACCTAGATAGACAAACACACAAAATCATATTATACATGTAGTTAGTTATAAAAAACATAATACTGTTTGAAACACTTCACAATAATGTCAATAAGAATGTACTATATTGTACTATATTGTACTATATTGTACTATATTGTACTATATTATCCCAGTCAGACCGTTTGGATATATGTGGCTTGTAAAGCAGCGTTCATAAGTTGTTTTTGATGCATAAAAGTTGATTGTGTTGCCAACATAAAGTTAGCAAGTACCCACAAATCTCAAATGCTACACCATTCTCGATGGTTTGCACTTTATTCGATTATATGATATATTATATATAGGACACAGTAATTGAGCGTTAGCGCGATGATTCTAATACAGAAGACCTCAAATCGAAGTAATAATAAATTAAACCATAAAAACACAGCTTTTATTATACTCTCTTTCTTTGTAAACTAAGTTTATATTTAATTTATATTTTGATATATTAAAATAAATAAAAGTGATATCATACCTTATGAATTTCGACACTAACATTGTGAGCATCCTTTTTTTTTCTAGCTTTGGCCCGCAAAAACCATAAAAAGATAACTCGCTTTGTTTTGGTGTAGTTTTCATTCTATTTATTTCGTAAAAACGAACATATCCGAAAAGTTTATTTACTTTCGTCTCTTCCGGTAGAGGCGACCATGTTTCCATTTTCTTCGATTCGCAAATTTGTCGAAGGTATTAGTGACTATTCCAAAAGCTTTGATGATGAAAATTTTATAGAATGTATTGTTAGTCTGGACAAGTCTGCGACCCAAGTTTCAGCTCGATTGGACGATGGGAAGTGGTCGAAAAATTGATGCAAAGTTTTGCTAACAACCAAGCAAGCAAACAGACAGAAAATACAAGTTAATAGAAAGGGAGTAAAAACAGCAAACTATGTTCCCTGGTGTGGTAGGTGCAAATAGCTGTAGACAGCTGGCATTGCCGAATGAAGTTAAACGGCTTGGCATTGTGCATTGCACAGCACACATTAATCCGCGTGTGGCAAAGCCATAACAATAACATTATGAACTGGTGAACACAGTATCAAATAACCCAATGGATAAACATTGCTTAAAAGTGGTAATTTTAACCCTTTAATTAATATAAGTGACATTACCGATGTTTTAATAGATTATTATTATTATGTGCACTCAAAAATCTTCCGCTGCGAACCACAGGCTGGCAAATACTGAAACAACTATTCCGCTTTTGAAAACAACGACAAAAAAGCCCACTAAAGTCTAGAGCTGGTTAGCTGAAAAAAAAAAGTATATCATTTTTTTCAGTATCAATCATCGCCTTTTGTATCCCATGAAACACGTTGGCTAAATGAAATATGTCAGCTTTAAATAAGGAGATAAGTTATTTCATAAGATAAACACACATGTTTTTTTCTATTGTCAGTAAACACAAGCCTATATTCTGAATGACGTGTTTTATTGGTCGCGTCGACGTGTTCAAGCTGTGTGTGTTAGTGTGAAGCAAAATAAATAAGCTCTTCGGATTAGATTGAACCACGGCATACTAAAGGGTTGTGTCGCTCATACCTGGCTTGACCCAACTAATGTCAGATACTTATTAGAGCTAGGTTGACTCAGTGACACAAATCCAGACCAGGAAAACAAGCCTTCACCAAGCTTTGAAGCCGGGACCTTTGGTATGCCAGCCGAACGCGTTGCGGCCCCAGCCATTGCTCCCCTAATGAAGTGATTGTAATAGTAAGATGCTTTTTGCTCTATACTCTGTGTATAATTAGAAGACCTGAAACTCTGTGTATACTTAGAAGACCTGAAACTGAGCCGAGAGGAAGAGGTTAATTTCTGTATACAGGACAAACACAACAATGTCATTTCTTTTATTTCCTTTTATTAAGATAAGAGACGAATATGGCTTAAACGTGTTAAATGTGTTAAATGTGTTAAATGTGTTAACTGGTATCAACTACCCACACTTGGTCCTTTCGTTATCTATGACGTTAATACTATTTCTGTAAAATCATGAACAGTAATATATAACCGAGTTAAAAACTAATCATGAAATGTCGGACAAACTTACAATCTTACTTCAGGATTGAAGAAAAAAAGCAACTTTAACATGATATAAAAATAAGCTATCTTTTCTTATCTTATATATTACAGACACGCCTTCTATAAAGAAGATTATTGCGCCCTACGTTTATCCGTGGTCCAAGTCTAGTCTAGCATTTTTTATAAACGTTTAAATTATGTTAAGTTACTGCTTTTCCTGGTTTGTTCAGGCAATCCATTCCATGTCCGAATGCCACTCGGGAAAAAAGAGCACTTATATGCATTTGTTTTCGCATAAGGGGTAAGGAAAGTGTTTTTGTCCTGTTACGTCCACAATCCCCTTGTGGCCAGAGCTGTGTAGATCTTGCTGATAATTCTCGTTAGTCCTAGGGGAGACTTTAATTATTAGTATTTATGTTTCAGTATTACACGAACTCTTCTTATAGTCCTGGGCACAAATTCAGTATTTGTATTCCAACATTTCCTTTCTTGTAAATTATGGTAGTAGATAAATCTTATAGTAATGTATACAACACAATAGGATAGTAACTTGACAAAGAAGCTTCAGTGTAACTGTTGTTGATAGTTTATTTCAGGTGGTATGTTCAATATATACAATATATCTATTATGTACAGTTAGAATAAAATAGTGCAAACACAAACGTTCTCAAAAGAACATATTTTGAAACTCTCTGTCTTTCAGACAAAACAAATCATTAAATACTATCCAAGTGGTGCAAGGGATAGACCCATTACCAGTAGGGGTGAAAATCATGGTATCATTACAAAACTCATAACAAAAACGATAGGAACTTCCCCTATTAAATAATGAGTCGTTCCCAGACTCTGAGAATTTGAGATCAACACAGAATCCCAGCATTACCTAGAACCTTTCGTTTTCCTACTAAACGTCCTAATATCGCGTGTAGTAAGAAAAGAGAGAGAGAGGAGAATAAACATTGCGTGTTCCAATTCTTGGAAAAACAATATACATGACACGCCCCCACCCAATGAAAGAAATAATGTACCATAATTACCCAAGTAATACTCAACATGGTACATTTTTCGTACTTAACACTATCGTTTTAATAACCAACAATCAATGGAAGATTATTAGACAATTTAAGCAAACATGGCTCACTGGCACAACTAAATTATAAAAAGTGTCACTACCCAATGGTAATTGTGATTATAACGTGATGGACAAATATTTCCCCGTTAATATTAATATTAACTAATGTCTCAACAAGTACAAATAATTCAAAAATATTCTAGTCATTCTTATTTTAACTATGTACAGTTGTGTGGATTTCCACCAAAATTTTGCAAAAAGTTTTAATCTATTAAACAAATATAACATTGCTCTAACTCTTGTTAATTTCCAACAGTTTACTTCTAATATACAAACCAAAAGATAAGTAATACATAACTCGAATCAAACTATAGGTTACTTCCCCTTTAAATTACAGTGTCAACTTGACATTAACAGGGTTCATACCTAAGATGATGATACTTCCCCTTTTCTCAAATACGAGGAGAAAATACACTCTAGTTACGATTACTACAGTAATCTAAATATTAAAATGTAATCCACTATTATGCGTTTTTGGCAAATTTAAAAGTTTAATATAAAAGATTGTTCAGGGTTGAATGAGTGCACACCTTTAGGTACCTTTGTTTCCCTCCATTCCCGGATATATGGAATATATAACAACCTATATACAACATAGTGAATATCCACTAGTTTTTCCCATTCTATTACCATGATATAACAATTTAGCAATAAATTTCCAGTATTATCTATTAATTTATACCAATTGATATTATATCTCTTTCTAAGATAAAAATTGTACATATTATTATTTAGTTCCATTCATTAACTAAAATAAAAACAAGATAATAAATCAACTAGCTCAAAGTTTTCTCACGTAATTGCATGTGATGACAATTACTTTCATCCATCCATATCAAGTAAATACGTGCATATTATATATTTATTGCATCATGCATCAACATTTAAATGGAATTTCTTTTCCATAATCAAATGAATTTAAAATATATCAGAACATCAATATTATACATGATTATAAAAATTATTAATACTTTCAAAAGACTTGACTTCTGATTGATACAAGTATTCTATAGGTATTCCATGATCAAAATTCAAACGAAAGATAAGTTATCATGACACATTCTTAATGAATAATTGAGATGATCTGAAAAAGAAGTATGGGGTTATTCAGTCAATCATGTAGCACCCGAGATAGAGTATCAGCTATGACCTTGTCTCTATCTTGTCGATGATACGGGAATGGGATACCAGTCGGTCTCTGTCAAATTACTTAATTTCCCAAAGTCTCTATAAAACTGCAGTGTGTGGTCGGCTTTTGGTACCATCACACAGGGTGTAGACCATTTGCTATCACATTTTTCTCCTATGTCATCTTCTAACATATACTTTACATCTAATATAATATGCTCAGGTCTGATGGGGTCAAATGGATGCTGTTTAATAGACCTGGCACTATTGGTTAACACTACATCGTGCTCTATGACATGTGTCTTACTGGGAACATTTGTAAACATTGACTTATTTTCATGTACCAGCTCAATAATCTTCTCCTTATCTTCTACCGGAAGATGTTCTAGCCTTGTATCTAAACTCTTAAGGGCGTCTGTATTATTAAGTTTACTTTCTGCAAACTTATATTCTATCCTAGATAAATCCGTCGGGACCCTAGCTAATGAAATCATGGGGACCTCCCGTGGTTTACTCTTTTCCCTGGAAACATAGGGCTTAAGCAAATTAATATGGCATACCCTCTGCTTTTGTCTCCGGTCAGGAGTCTTTATCAAATAATTGACCTCGCCAAGCGTTGACTCTATCTCATAGGGTCCACTAAACTTTGCACTTAAAGGCTGATTTTGCAAAGGTAGAAACACAAGAACTTTGTCACCTGGTGCAAAAGTTCTAGCTGTAGCTTTACGGTCATAGTTCTGTCTCATACGCTCCTGCATCTGTGGAAAATGAATCTTCACATGGTTAAAAGCATGATAAAGCCTATTTTTAAATTTATCTACATATGACAAAAGTCCAATCGGTTCACTGTCCGTTAGCCAAGTTTCATGTAGAAGTTTCAACGGACCTCTGACTGAGTGTCCATACACAAGTTCGAATGGGCTAAACCCCAGGGATTCCTGAGTGGCCTCCCTTGCAGCGAACAGTACATAAGGCACACCCTTATCCCAGTCTTTCTCGTTTTCATAACAGTACTTTTTAAGCATCGATTTTAATGTCTGATGAAACCTTTCCAGAGCTCCCTGGCTCTCAGGATGATAGGCACTTGATAGCCTATGGCTTATCCCTAATTGTTCCATGACTTGTTTGAAAATGTTCGAAGTAAAGTTAGTCCCCTGGTCGGACTGTACTGTCTTCGGTAGGCCATAACGTGTGAAGAAATTTGTCAGGGCGTCTACTACCTTCACTGTTGTTATGTTCCGCAACGGAATGGCTTCCGGGAAGCGAGTGGATGAACACATGACTGTGAGCAGGTATTGAAAACCGGCTTTTGTTTTCGGCAACGGGCCCACGCAATCAATGAGTATATGACTGAATGGTTCGTCGAACGCTGGTATCGGCTGGAGTGGAGCGACAGGAATTCGTTGGTTAGGACGTCCTACCATTTGGCATACGTGGCAAGTCTTGCAGTATTGTTCGACATCTCTTCTCAGTCCTGGCCAGTAGAAGTAAGGGAGGATACGGTGGTGCGTTTTCCGGACTCCCATGTGACCAGCGAAAGGAAGATCATGCGCCATACGCAGTATATCTTGACGATAGCACTTAGGTATTACAATCTGGTGAATACTGTCCCACTCGTTTGTACCTGAGTTGAGCGGTTTCGACTTTCTCATCAACACTTCATCTTTCATGTAAAAACATTCCGCCATTGCATCTGCAGTCTTTTCGTCAACAGCTTTCATTCTGAGTTGCATTATTACTTCGTCATTCAATTGTTCTTTCACCAATTTCTGCTTTGGTGACAAAATGTTATCGTTCTCGGTTGCATCACCAGTTGTTAGTTCAGCAAAGAACGTAGCACTTAAATCGATGTCAGGTGTTTCTGATATCACTGTTTCATTCGCATGTGTGTCTTCAGAACAGACAAACACATCTTTCGTTGCACTACACGGCGTAGCAGGAGTCTTTACCGACTTCTTTTTCTGCATTGCTCTTGTCAGTGCACATGTTGGGCGTTCATTGGCAGGACGTAGGTTTTTGTCCTCCGCCATCTTTGTCTCCAACACTTTAACCATGGGCTCGACAGTGACTCTGCCGCCCATAATGTCATTTCCTAATATCATGGAAACGCCTTTGACGGGTAGTGCGCGCCACACTCCCACTACGATGTTACCTGTAAAAATATCCGACTCGAGTTTTATTCTGTGCAGTGGAGCTTCCACAGCCTCCATACTAGCACCTCTCAGCACAACAGACTCACCGGTACTGGTGGCATCTGTTAACGGCACACTGCCCTCCAGGATCACGCTGACAGCAGAACCCGTGTCACGTAATATCTGTATTTTCTTCTTGCTGAGTACATCGACTTCTGTCGACACTGTCCCCTCGTAGACAAAGGGTCGAAAATCGGATAGGTCGTCCTCTTCCGGGACTTCAGAAACCATCTGTTCCTCACGGCCTTCTGAAAGCATAATAGATTGAGTACAGCTATTCTCTTTTACCTTAGATAGACTGTTCTCAAAAACCATCGACTCCACAACTATGGGCGATGCCGGCCGCATTTCTTTTGAGTTTCTTGACCCTGTGTTGCACACTTCTTCTGTCTGCTTGCTATCTTTCTGCACTCTGGCACAGTGTAGAATAGCACCTTGCTTCTTGGTAAGGATCCAACAATCTTTCTTCATGTGGCCCTCTTTCTTGCAATTGAAACATACCACCTTTGCTTTATTTACATCTGTCTGCTTCCTGAAATGAACTAAGTTACTATTATTATTTACACCACTGTTCTTATTATTGTTTTCACTTGTCTCTTTTGGTTTACTAGCCTCCTTGGGCTCTGGTTTGTGCACTTTGGGTTTGTCAGCATAATATGGCTTTATGCTGGCGTGAATTATGGCATAGTTATCTGCCAATCTAGCAGCTTCATGCACATCTTCAACCCCTCGGTCTGAGATGTGGGTTTTAATATCCACTCGAATACAATCATTGAATTCCTCAAACAATATTAGGTTCTTGAGTTTATCAAACTCACTTACATTCTGTGACCTTAGCCACTGTTCTAACATTTTCTCCTTTTGTCTCAGAAAGTCTACATGAGTTTGATCATATGCCTTCTTTCTGTCTCTAAATAGCTTTCTATATTTTTCTGGTGTCAGGGAATAACTTTTTAGCACCCTATCTTTGATTACTTCATAGTCATTTATTTCCTCGGGTGTTAAACTCAACACTACGTCCAATGCTTTTCCTTTGTTGAGAGTTGACCTTAACAATAAAGCCATCTTATCATCAGGGAACTGATAATCTACAGCTATCCTCTCAAAAAGCAAAAAGAAATCTTGAACATCTTCTTCTCTGAATATAGGCAAGTGTTGCTTCATTGCGCTAATATCCATACCATTGCTGTCCCTACGATGGTCAGGTCTGTTCATGCGTGCCATCTCTATCCTTTCTCGGCTTTCAATCCTAATTCTTTCATTTTCCCTTTCAGTTTCTATCCTAATTCTTTCCAATTCTCTCCTTTCCATACTTTCTAATTCCATTCTCTTCATAGCTAATTGGAATTTTAGGTTTTCACTCAACCCTTCATCTTCATCATTGTTTGATGATCTAGATGACATATTTCTTACCTCGTCTCCGTGGGCAATTACCTCGCCCCCACTGGGAGCTACATAACCTTCATTGATATCGTTCTGTCCCACTTCAACTACACTACCAGTGTTCATGGCATTCTGCCCGTTCAAACATGTCATAATTTCTTTGGTCAAACGATTACGATTAGGTCTTGCCTGTCCTGCCTCAATCCCAAAGGACTCAGCTAATTCTTTTAGTTCAGCAAATGACATGGCATTAAGTTCCTCACTTGATATATTCGAAGCCATAGTATAGCGTTCGAAATATTTGTTATAGTAGAGTAGTATATATTGTATAATAAAATATAAAGTTCCAACTTACGATTTGTCCAGAAATTTGCACAATATAATATTAAACACTTCGTGGAATCTTCACACTTCCCAAGGAATAAAAACGCAAACCAGTTCTCTCCTCTTTTTAAAAAAGAATAGTTTCACAGTCCTTAAAACGAAACACAAATATGCCGCTCTCAGGACTACTAATGTCACAAAATATTTATAGGTCAGGAAAAAATATAACTCAAATTTTCCAGACGAGATCAACAAATTTTTTCCAATCCTAGATCAAGAAAAGTAGAACTCAAATCTACCGAACGAGACTACCAAATCTTGTCAATCCTAGGTCAGGAAAAGTAGAACTCAAATATACCGGGCGAGACCACCAAATTTTGTTACGTCCACAATCCCCTTGTGGCCAGAGCTGTGTAGATCTTGCTGATAATTCTCGTTAGTCCTAGGGGAGACTTTAATTATTAGTATTTATGTTTCAGTATTACACGAACTCTTCTTATAGTCCTGGGCACAAATTCAGTATTTGTATTCCAACATTTCCTTTCTTGTAAATTATGGTAGTAGATAAATCTTATAGTAATGTATACAACACAATAGGATAGTAACTTGACAAAGAAGCTTCAGTGTAACTGTTGTTGATAGTTTATTTCAGGTGGTATGTTCAATATATACAATATATCTATTATGTACAGTTAGAATAAAATAGTGCAAACACAAACGTTCTCAAAAGAACATATTTTGAAACTCTCTGTCTTTCAGACAAAACAAATCATTAAATACTATCCAAGTGGTGCAAGGGATAGACCCATTACCAGTAGGGGTGAAAATCATGGTATCATTACAAAACTCATAACAAAAACGATAGGAACTTCCCCTATTAAATAATGAGTCGTTCCCAGACTCTGAGAATTTGAGATCAACACAGAATCCCAGCATTACCTAGAACCTTTCGTTTTCCTACTAAACGTCCTAATATCGCGTGTAGTAAGAAAAGAGAGAGAGAGGAGAATAAACATTGCGTGTTCCAATTCTTGGAAAAACAATATACATGACAGTCCTTATGTTTATCTGAGCATTGCAACGGGTTGTTATTAGGTTCTATTTCTAAATTATAGTTTAATGCCTTATGCATTATTACTATTTTACACATTGCCCTTCTGTCTACTAGTGTTTCTTGGTTTAGTGATTTGACTATTGGTGTTACTCTTGTCAGTTGTGGATATTTGCTAATAATAAACTATTATGGAAAAGATCACAAGAAAGGACTTTTGAAAGACCCCTTGATATTTAAACATAAATTTATAGGAATTATGCAAATAAGTTTATTATTTTATTCCTAATGGTAATTATTGTGACTACGTAATCTTATCTTTTGTAAACATTTCATCATCATCAGTGCCATCATTTACTATTTAATTAAAATATTTGTAATTGAATTTTTTAAAATTATTTTAATTTAATAATTGAGTATTTGAAAAAAACGGGTTCTGGTCATAGATAAGAATGATCCTAACAAGACACTATATTGGTTCAATAATATGTCAATATTTAAATCTTGGCTTAAAGTTGATTCTATATTGGGCCAACATATTTTGCTGCTAGTGGATATAAGTTATGGTTAATAATATGGAGCGGTGAGTATTTATAACAGAAAGATATATCTTTTCCGGGTCTCTTTTAAGCTAAATGGTCGAGGTCAAAATATTTAGAGACTTTCCTTATTTTTTTATTTAACAACATTTCGAAATTGTAATAATTTATTAAAAGTATTGAATAAACTTGATTTAATTTTTTTTTAAACGTGTATCTTACAGAAGAAATTAATTAAATTTAGGATTCAGTAATGCATTATTTTAAACAAAAACATGGATTTTCATGTAGAAAATAAAATACTATATACTGGAGCTGATTAAATGGATGAAATGAATTAAACCTTAAGTGAGATACAATAACAAATACTACTGGTTTTACATCCATATTTACCTGGTAAAGACACATCCTGACCAATCGCCAAAGTGAATGTTAAAATGCACATTTTAAATCTTAGACACGACATTTTGGAATCGTGGCGTGCTTGTCCTTTTCAAAAAATGAAAATTGAGCCCTAAGCAACCTAAGGGATTTAGTCATAGATATAGTGATAGATATAGTGATAGATATTGTCATAGATATTGTCATAGATATAGTCATAGATATAGTCATAGATATAGTCATAGATATAGTCATAGATATAGTCATAGATATAGTCATAGATATAGTCATAGATATAGTCATAGATATAGACATAGATATTGTCATAGATATAGTCATAGATATAGTCATAGATATAGTCATAGATATAGTCATAGATATAGTCATAGATATAGACATAGATATAGTCATAGATATAGTCATAGATATAGTCATAGATATAGTCATAGATATTGTCATAGATATTGTCATAGATATAGTCATAGATATAGTCATAGATATAGTCATAGATATAGTCATAGATATAGTCATAGATATAGTCATAGATATAGTCATAGATATACTCATAGATATTGTCATAGATATAGTCATAGATATAGTCATAGATATAGTCATAGATATAGTCATAGATATAGTCATAGATATAGTCATAGATATAGTCATAGATATAGTCATAGATATAGTCATAGATATAGTCATAGATATTGTCATAGATACAGTCATAGATATAGTCATAGATATAGTCATAGATATAGTCATAGATATAGTCACATATATAGTCACAGATATAGTCACAGATATAGTCATAGATATAGTCATAGATATAGTCATAGATATAGTCATAGATATAGTCATAGATATAGACATAGATATAGTCATAGATATAGTCATAGATATAGTCATAGATATAATCATAGATATAGTCATAGATATAGTCATAGATATTGTCATAGATATAGTCATAGATATAGTCATAGATATAGTCATAGATATAGTCATAAATATAGTCATAGATATAGTCATAGATATAGTCATAGATATAGTCATAGATATAGTCATAGATATAGTCATAGATATAGTCATAGATATAGTCATAGATATAGTCATAGATATAGTCATAGATATAATCATAGATATAGTCATAGATATAGTCATAGATATTGTCATAGATATAGTCATAGATATAATCATAGATATAGTCATAGATATAGTCATAGAAATAGTCATAGATATAGTCATAGATATTGTCATAGATATAGTCATAGATATAATCATAGATATAGTCATAGATATAATCATAGATATAGTCATAGATATAGTCATAGATATTGTCATAGATATAGTCATAGATATAGTCATAGATATAGTCATAGATATAGTCATAGATATAGTCATAGATATAGTCATAGATATTGTCATAGATATAGTCATAGATATAGTCATAGATATAGTCATAGATATAGTCATAGATATAATCATAGATATAGTCATAGATATAGTCATAGATATAGTCATAGATATAGTCATAGATATAGTCATAGATATAGTCATAGATATAGTCATAGATATAGTCATAGATAAAGTCATAGATATTGTCATAGATATAGTCATAGATATAGTCATAGATATAGTCATAGTTATAGTCATAGATATAGTCATAGATATAGTCATAGATATTGTCATAGATATAGTCATAGATATAGTCATAGATATAGTCATAGATATTGTCATAGATACATCCCGAAACATGAAGAAAACGAAAGTATAAGCTTCGACTCAGTTATATGAACAATTAGTCCCACATTAAACTAATAAAACAATCTGCGAAAATATTGACTAATACTCTTGATAACTTAAGAAAAACACTTTAGAATGTATTATTGAAAGGAACAAACAAGAATAGCAAGCTATACCCTGAGTCTGAGTGTAGGAGTAATACCACACCCACATACCTTACTTGATTATGTATGCATATGCTTTGCCTTTCTGTATTGTTTAGTTGTAAGTAGGTGTAGTATCGTTGCCATTGTCTGCTTGCAAGTATCGCTAGCATTGTCTGATTGTGTTAACATACTATATCTCACAAGACCCGAGATACATACACGTAAAGTCGTCCCCCTTAATTTCACACGTGCATTTCCCTAAATAGAAAGTTGAATGCGCTATGGGAATGAACTCTGCTATTCAAGGGAGTTGATATAAGAGTTATAGAGTAAGTGTTGTTTAGAAAATCAAAGTCTATATAATAGAATGGGCCGCTTGCTTTAATATTTCTGTTATTTGATGACTTGAATGACTTCTTTTCAGAACTCCCTATTCCTTTTGCCATTCCCCTTTGTATGATTCACTTCCGTTTTATTTAATCGCTAAGATTTTCTCAATAAAAATTTAAATTTCAAATCGAAAGTTGTATAAAGCGGAAACTTTTAAGCCAGTGGTTACCAACCTTTCTAATGCCGCGACCCTTTAATAAAACTTCTAACGTTGTGGCAACCCCGAACCAGAAAATTTTTGTTCGTCGCTACCGTATCCTATAATTGTAATTTGCTGCTGTTATGTAATTGTAATGAAAATATCTGATATGCAGGATGTAAATGTAATGAAAATATCTGATATGCAGGATGTAATTGTAATGTAAATATCTGATACGCAGGATGTATTTTTCATTGATAGAAATCGATGGTGACTCATTCAAGTAACAAACCTTGAAATTCCGACCAAATAGCAACTACTCTAAGTTCCAATATATTCATGAAGTATCGTTTTATCGACAATATCATTGCTTTAAACACAGTAACTACGTTTAACACAGCAACTCTTTACACATGTGTGACTGTTCCGCTTTGTACTTTAGGCGCCAACGCTGTCACATACACCTGTATTTAGGCGCCAACGCTGTCACATACGCCTGTATTTAGGCGCCAACGCTGTCACATACACCTGTATTTAGGCGCCAACGCTATCAAATACACCTGTATTTAGGCGCCAACGCTGTCACATACACCTGTATTTAGGCGCCAACGCTGTCACATACACCTGTATTTAGGCGCCAATGCTGTCACATACACCTGTATTTAGGCGCCAACGCTGTCACATAAACCTGTATTTCGGCGCCAACGCTGTCACATACACCTGTATTTAGGCGCCAACGCTGTCACATACACCTGTATTTCGGCGCCAACGCTGCCACATACACCTGTATTTAGGCGCCAACGCTTGTCACATACACCTGTATTTAGGCGCCAACGCTGTCACATACACCTGTATTTAGGCGCCAACGCTGCCACATACACCTGTATTTAGGCGCCAACGCTTGTCACATACACCTGTATTTCGGCGCCAACGCTGTCACATACACCTGTATTTGTATGAGGAGTATTTCAGGGGGTTGGCGCGTTGACGTCATCACTCCGGGTACACTGTATCTTCATGTGGGCGGACCACCTGATGACGTATAAGATAAACGGTGTCTCGGTTTCTGAGATGATCGAACATATATTTTTTGCGTTGGTCTTAGGCGACCCTCGTGAAATTATAATTCCTTTAAGAGACCCAGATCAGTCGATCCGTTTTTTAGTGAGCAACCCATCTCTATCATAAAGCAAAGGAAAAGATAAATAGACTTAGTCTAGAGGGCTTTGACTCCGCACCTATTTAACTAACCGCTCTCTTAATGTATAAGTTTCTCCGTTTCTTCCATTAAGAGTCTTTGTTCGTTGATCTTGCAATCATTTAAATTGTGTCTTTTTAAAAGTTAGACTTTCTAGTAATTCATCATTATTTAGTAACGTATCCGATACACAATCACGAACTTTCATTTGATATCATGGTGTCTGTTAAAGTCAATATTAATTGCTTCAATGTAATAGCAATTATATGTCTGCATCAGTATCTTTATATAGAAAAGATAAGAAAAACTGGGAGGATTCTCAAAATCCAAATGTCGTCTTCCTGCAACTGTAGACTCATTGAAAGTATTGAATAATAAATTAGTTGTTATTTTTGGATTTAGCCGTGTAACAGGAAAGGTTTCCGCAACCCCAGCGATCGTTCACTGCGGTTCCCCGAATGATTATTATCGTAATGGCTTGTCGGAATACCTGTACTGTCACCCGGTAGCACAAATCCTATAATATAGGTACAAACATCTCGGCACCGGGTGGTTCTCGAGACGGGATTGCAGCGTCGTTTGCTTTCTCCCCACCGAGACCAGTGGCCTCTCGGCAGTGTAATGGATCTCGGACCCGCTGCGGGGGCTGTCCCCCATGCGTTTGCCCGCCGATGTATTCTTAATGGGAATGTATCGGCGGTTTACAAACTACGCCAGTCTTTGACGCCAGAAGCTTGACAACAACAACTCATATGCATATGCCAGGGTCAGGGCGACCAGAAGCAATTAAAAAGAACAAAAACTAAATACCGAAAAAAATCGTTCTCACTTTAGTTTTTATTGTATTGAAATATTATTTTCTACGTTTTTTTTATTATTTACTCTTTGGTATTGTTTTTTTTTTTCTTTTAGATATTATGTTATTGTTAATTTAATAAGCTATTATTAATAACAAGTCAAGTCATCACAACTGTTCGCTACGTTTTAATACCAGAAGCTTGATAGTAACAATTTTTATGCATATGCCAGGTTCAGGGCGACCAGAAACAAAGAACAAAAACTAAATACCGAAAGGAAACGTTCATTGTCTTTATTGTAATAGTCTCTGTTCTATCTCTCTTAACAAAACACATTGTAGTCATTCATTTCTCCGTCATTTTGACGGGCATAACCACTAGTAGCTAATATCCTTCCTGATAAAACTCGGATTCGTACTATCAGAATGACGTTTTACTTTGTTTGATTCAGCTGATAAAATTTCATCACAATTAACACATTGTGGTTTCTCAATTTCAGCTGTAGTTATTAAAGTAAAACCATACTGTAAATAATCTTTACTATATTTTCTTTTCTTAGCGATCTTTTCTTTACAATCCTTTGTAATATGATGGTTTGCTACTAAAATACATATTAAAATAGCGTTAATAATACAAAAGAATCTTCATGACAAAAATTATTCAACAGAGTAGGCCTATATTAAAGTTTCCTATGATTAACCATTCACAAAGCTATTTTAAGTTAATTTTGTTGCTTACCTGTTGTTACTTGTGGAGCTTCTTCCTTTTCTAGTTATTTTCGTGCACGCGTTTAATAACAAATGTGGAGCGTGTCAGTAGGAAACAGTAAACTTATTGTCATACAGTGACCCAGACTGTAACACCTTCACAAGGGGACAGTATTCACATCAATTACAGCCAACAACACATGACAAAAATGACTCCTACTACAACCTTTCCCGAGAATCCAAAAAAATTATCTTCAGACTCAGGACCGGGCATAACAGACTAAACTAACATATGTTCCGAAAGCTAGACATTGGAACCAGTGAAGATTGCCCATGCGGGATGTCTTCTGAGAACACAGAACATGTGCTCCAAGCCTGCCCACTTTATGAAACAGCTCGCAACATGTTCTGGCCGCAGATGACCTCCACCAACACCAAACTGTATGGAAAAGAGACAGACCTAGAAACTGTGCAATTCACCATAGCTATAGGCCTTATGTTTTAACCCCTCCATTAATCAAATATTGAGAACAAAGAAGAAGAAGACAGCTAACAACAAGGGATCGAACAGCATTCACACTAAGTTTAAATATTTTCATATGTGTCGTTTTAACACCAATACTGGTGCTTTCTACAAAGTAGCTGCTTTCTACACAGTAGCTGCTTTCTACACAGTATCTGCTCTTTACACGTGTGTGACTGGTCCGCATGAGTACATTACGGTACCATCCTCAGACCTCCTCCAATACTGCTGCTTTCAACACAATTTCTGTATTTTACAGAGCAGCTGCTTTCTACAGAGTAGCTGCACTCTACAAATGTGTCAACATAATGGCGCCAACCCTGTTTAATACGCCTGTATTTATACAAATAGTATGTGATGGGGTTAGCACGTTGATAACATCAATATTGGTATTCGTTTGTGGACGTAACTGCATGTGGGCGGACCCGCTTGGAGACGGTTCCTAAAACCAGCGAAAATATACTGTTTTCCTATGGCCTTAGGCGACCCCCGTGAAATGGTCATTCGACAAGCTAACACACAGTCTAAGAACCGCTGATTTATACCAAGAGTTCACTGAGAATGCTAAATGTAATGGAAACAAGCAATATCATCAACATATATAATTGCCGTGAGTTTGTTTGTTTGTTTATATATATATATATATATATATATATATATATATATATATATATATATATATAAATATGTTTTTGTTCGCTATAGGCACCTAAGCCGTTTGACTAATCGGGACAAAAATTAAATGTATAAATCGGAAACGTACTCCAAAAGATTATTTTATTTTATGACTTATAATCATGAATGTGTTAATTTAAAACATTCTAAATGTTAGATCCAGCCATGCAAATTAAATATAACCGTACATAGCAAATGGCCATTTCCGTTTATTACTATGTTGAACGCGATATTTTGTATGTTGAACGCGAGGGTCTTTTCGGGTTTCTCCAATTATGCTGTTGTTTTTTTTTAATGTGGCGAGACCTTTTTTTATAAGTTACGCACCGCAATTGGGCTTGAAGAGTTTCAATTGTTTACTTTAAAAAATACTAGCGTATGACGTAATGTCTATCAAATTTTTTTTTTCGTTAGTGGTGTTTGCATTATCCTTTTAAGTAAAAAGTAACCAAATGTTTTAATTATTTAATGGATTTACGTCACTATTGAGAATATCCTTTAATAGGCGACTATATACACTCTATAAATTTAATGATACGAATTATAAAAAAAACAAGTTAGGCTTATAAATGAGTACTTTCTAATACCGGGTACCATAAGCTTGACAGCAGCAATATAAAATAAAAACAAAATACCGAACGAAACATTCTCAGTACTGTTTTATTGATACAATAAGCAAGAAAAAAATTAAAATACAGAAAAATTCTTTCTCAATTTAGTTTTTATTGCCTTGAAATATTATTTTATAATTTTGTTTAAATTATTTACCTTTTTTATTGTTTTGTATTTATATATATTTTTTTTTTTAGATAGTATATGAGCATGCTAATTTAATAGCATGGATAGAAGAGCTATAGAAATGCCCATTCTTCTTCTTCTTCTTCTTCTTATATTATTGTTAATTTAATATTATTAATAACAAGGTAAGTCAACACAACTGTTCGCTACATTTTAATATCGAATTTAAAAGTCTCTTAACTCTCTTTCGGCTCTTGTGTCCAGGGCGTAACGCTTAGGATTGAGCAATCTCTGTCCAGGCTCCAGCCACCCAACGGCAGCCCAAGGTGTGGCGTGCCGTGTAACGGGGAAGGTTTCCACAGCCCAGCGATCGTTCACTGCGGTTCTCCAAAGGATCATTATCGAGGTGGCTCGCCAGTATAACTGCACTGTCACCCGGTAGCATACATCCTGAAGGCCTACTATAGGTACATGCATCCAGGCACCGGGTGGTTCTTGAGACGGGATTGCAGCGAACATTGCTTCCTCCCCACCGAGACCAGTGGCCTCTCAACAGTGTAATGGAGCTCGGACCCGCTGCGGGGGCTATGCCCCGTGCGTTCGCCCGCCAGTGTATTCTTAATGGGAATGTATCGGCGGTTTACACACTACGCCAGTCCTTGAAGCCGCCACAATTATTATGCATATGCCAGGGTCAGGTCGACCAGAAACAATTAAAAATAACAAAAACTAAATACCGAAAGAAACATTTTCAACACTGTTTTATTAATACAATAAGCAAGAACAAAAATTAAATACCGAAAAAAATCGTTCTCACTTTAGTTTTTATGGTATTGAAATATTATTTTCTACGCTTTTTTTTATTATTTACCTTTTTATTGTTTGGTATTGTGGTATTTTTTTTTCTTTTAGATAGTATATTATTGTTAATTTAATAGGCTATTATTAATAACAAGACAAGTCAACACAACTGCTTGCTACGTTTTAATACCAGAAGCTTGACAGTAACAATTATTATGCATATGCCAGGGTCATGGCGACCAGAAACAATTGAAAAGAACAAATACTAAATACCGAAAAGAAACGTTCATTGTCTTTATTGTAATAGTCTCTTTTCTTTATCTCTTAACAAAACACATTGTAGTCATTCGTTTCTCCGTCATTTTGACGGCATAACCACTAGTATACATAATAATTATTATTAAAATAATGTTTTGTAAATATGTCATGTGTGAGTAATTTCTTAATGTTGTTTGTCCTTGTTTATAAAAATTAGTAAACTTTTTCTTCAGATCGATTTTTAAGCCTCAGAAAAACGTAAACAGTACTATATGTAGACATTTCATGTTAAATTTCACTCATAACGGCTTCCAAGAAAGGTGGAAAAGTAGGCTATTAGCTAATATATGATACTTACGTGTGTTTATTCGAAAAGGATGGAAACTATTCCGTCTAGTATCTACATTCGCTTGTTTCTAATGTTCTTTATTTTTTAAATAAGTTCATTTGCATTATGAATGGACAATATCGATTATATAACATTGTAATACAAAATTTGAAAAAAATATCAATTAGACTTCTAAGAAAGAATAGAAGACAATTATTTTCATGTTACAATACGGAAGGAATAGAAGACATTTCAAGAAAATGTTATTATGTATGGTAATTTTACAATTGTCCCCTTCCCGGGGAAGAATAATCAATTTTAATGAGGAAATTAAAATATTACAGCATAGACTATAATATACATGGACCGCTTGTTTTAGTATTTCTGCTATATGATGACTAGAAACACTGATTTTCGGAATTCCCAATTCTAAATAAAGTAATTGCTATTCAGGAAATAAAGTTATTGATACACAAATTCCGTTTTATTTAATCGCTATGATTATCTCAATGAAAAATTTAAATCGAAAGTTGTACAGAGCGGAAACATTTATAGATCAGTGTTGTGTGCGCACGGGAAAAGAACATAAGCTCTAAAAATATAGCAGGCGGTCCATCTTATTTTAGTAAATGATAATAGGGCGTTTGCAATCACGTGACAAAAAGCACGTGATTTGTGTTTACTTTGTGTAATGGTGTTCAAGTAACAATGGCCGCTGTATTAATAACGTTTCATATAGGCTCGAGATTTTTTAAAATGATGTGTTGTGTTTTAAGTCTTATTAAGATTTAAGCTGTATTATGTATGTTAAATAAAATAGGCTATTTTATTATTATCATAGACATAGATCATAGACGATGTGAGCCTATTAGTGACTTGACTAGATAGCCTATTCACCAACACTATCACTTGACATCGTAGCTGCCCTACTTAGACATTAGCCTAGCCTACGAAACATTAAAAGTGTAGGCCTATAAAGTGAAATTGAAAGTGTAAATAGGTCTAGCCGGCCCTAGCCTTATCACATAAATAAATTTATCTACACTACTACTATTTACCTCCTTTTTTTTAGTAGGATAGCCAATATTCATATGTGAATTTGGCATGATAAGAATCTTCACCATGTGCCATATTTGTTCCTCAATTTACAAATGACGTCACTAAAAAACTTAAGCTCCGCCCAAATTTGTTTTTTTTAAATTTGGTTAGCAAAATAATTATATACATAATTATACTAATTTGAAGGCCAAAAAAAAAAATTAACTAATAAAATTGCCCTACTACATAAATGGTTAATTATCTCCCTTGATTACCTTTGTAAGTTACTCCAGATGTCAAACAATTTAAAGTACATGGAATGCAAAATGGCTTTAAAAAAAAAAGTAGTATATATGCCATTAACTTAGTCTATGTAGGCCATTGTTATCTAATATGTACAGTGCAGTATGTTTGTTGTAAGGAATATAATTCACAATAGAAACAATTTTAAACACCGTGTAAATTTAGGCTTGTTTAAATATAATTTGACTTCATGCCAGAATATATTTTTTAATGCAAAGTTCTCAGTGTACGTCGGTTTTAGATTTCACTATCATTCAAATTGTTTCCTCCAAATGCACACCGTAAACTATCAGGCTTGCACGCGTATACTTTAAAACAAATACTCTAGATCAGTGATGGCGAACTATATAACAGTGATGGCGAACTATATAACAGTGATGGCGAACTATATAACAGTGATGGCGAACTATATAACAGTGATGGCGAACTATATAACAGTGATGGCGAACTATATAACAGTGATGGCGAACTATATAACAGTGATGGCGAACTATATAACAGTGATGGCGAACTATATAACAGTGATGGCGAACCTTTTTGAGGCCGCGTGCCCAAATTGCAATACAAGACCAACTTATTTATTTTAACGTGCCAACACAGAATTAAAACAAAATCCTGAGGTTTTACTTTACAAATAGCAAACAGATCAAACAGTTGTCCGAACTAATTAACATCTTTTGTCCAAAAAGAATAACAAATTAACAGATCTTTGAATGAAACAAACAGTCTTATATATTTAAAAAAAACACGAACTGTAATAAATGAGTAAATTATTAATACAATTACAATTACACAATTAAAGTTATTACAGCTAACTGTATGCATTTGGCATAGATGATGTGTTTCTTGCTGTTGTGTGCATGCTTCTAATTTGTCAAGCCTTGGCTTCCGCTCATAATCCGTAATTTAAGAGTGACACATGCAGCACTCAGGTCATCTGTCAGTCTGTTTCTGGTATCAGATTTAATATTATTAACTTAAAGTTGAAAACAGCTGTTACAAGCATAAGATGAACCAAACAAAGTAAGAAGTGCAATCCCATCGATTTGAAGTTATTAGCAGAGAATTCCACACTTTAAGGATTTCATCACCAGAGCTGCCAACTGTGCTCTCCTTTGCCTTTCACACTCTTCTCAAGTGTTACACGCAGATAAAAGAATTTATTTTTCCAGATAGAGCTTTCTTGAAATTCCAATAGCACCATTTCCAGATTTCATAAATCTAACCATCAAATTTGACTTTATCTGGGCATGTAAAAAAAAAGAGGGTTATTGTCTCCATCTTACGGAACTGTACAAATCTATTACTGAAATTCTTCTTTGCAGCTGCTAAGCTTACAATGCCAGAAAATTACTTGTTGATTATCTGATGGCTTGTAGGATTGTCTGTAAATGTTATCAAATTTTGTAAATGCATTTTTACATTTGAAAAATATTTCAGCTGCCCACTTTGTAGTTCTCTTTCAAAAAATCAACCTGCAGTTTTCTTTCAAATGTTCTGATATCAAAAAACATAATTTCTGCTGTTTGCCCTCAACATAGGCCTAGCTGTTTTTTTTATTCAGTTCATTGAAGTGTGCTGTGAAATCTGTATAAAAAAACAACAACATGATGCTGGTAGGCAATCATATCAGTAAGCTGTGGATAATATTATCCTGACCCTTTTGAATCATAAACAGCCTAATTTCATTAAAGCATACTACAAATATCTCTCCAATATTCGTCCTCTGCTCAGCCATCTGACATTATTGTACACGAGTGTTTTGCTATTGTGTTTTGCTTCTTCAACAAAAACTGTATGAAACCAAATATGCGTCCCCCATCATGCAAGGTGCCCCGTCACTATAGTAACTAAACAACTGTTTTCTGGACCCATCCCATCCCTAGCGGTGTGGCCATATCTAAGCTGTTCCATTTTTAGTAAATGCTCGCGTGCCCACAGAAATGGCTCGGCGTGCCAGCTGTGGCACGCGTGCCATAGGTTCGCCATCGCTGCTATAGAACGTCAAACCACGTCTTCGCAGAGTAATATAATAATAATTTTGGAAACAAAATTTTTTTATCATACAGAGAAAAAAAAAATATATTTTAATAACATTGTTGATAACTTTCTATCTCTACACACTTTCGTTTAAATCTGTGGTGCCTTCTATATCGAGCAGTTTGCCTGAGAGAATCTTGTAAAAAAAAGAGCTTATAGACCTTTCTCTTTAAACTAATGGTCTTTACTTTTCGCACCCATACAACTGCCACTACAATGTATACAATTAATGCACTGATAATACTAAATGAAATGGAAACAAGCAATATATACATTATAATTATTGTAGTAGTATTCGTCTGTCGTGATCGACGATGACCATTTTTGGCATCCTAGGAATTACGGGGTGTGGCTGCTCGATGTGTTCTCATGTGGCTAATGAGGCCTATCTTTGTCCGGAAGGTACGTTGGCAAACCGTACAGATGAAGGTCGGAACGTCAACAGGGAGGTTTAAGACACGGTCCTTCCTGGCTTGCCTCCTGGACTCAGCTGCTAGGTTTTTGATATTTCTATTTTTTTTTCTTAATAGTTTCATGTGCGATACTACAAAACAACATATCGATCCGACACGTACCCTACATTTATATGAATATAACTGTTTATACCTGCTTTTGATTCCGTTGTCCAAATAAGAAACGTATGTGTACGTCTGTTGTTGTAGAAAATATATATGTATATCCATGAATGTGCTAATCTAATCTAGTCTTAATTAATACAAGTACATGAAACAAGTTTTAATGTATACATAAGAGACACTTATCTAACGTTTCTCACTCCTGAACTACTTTATGTATAATGTGGACATTGGTTTCAGAGCAGATTATTTATCAAATTCATCTGTTACTTCCAACTTTTAGTATGTATTATGTATATAAAATGTTTAATCCATTATACGGTTGGACTTTAGGATTTCGCAATTAAAAATAAATAAGTTATTAACTGAATTACGTTTCTTTGTTGACCAGTGAAATGACTTTAACTTTATCGTGACTTAATTTTGTAACCATATTTCAAGAGAGTTAAATTAATGTTGACTTCAGCTTTTTACTTTTTAATTTTAGAGCCAATTTAAGCCGTTATGTTTTTGTTAAGCCAAACAGCAGGTCTACATTGACTAATTAAAATGCTGAGTTAAATCTAAATTTCTGGCGTAAATTAAAGACTGATTTAAAGCCAAATTGTTTTGGTTTAATTTTAAGGCTAATTTTCTAAAACTAATTTCTGTCCTAATATATAATGTTTATAATTTAAGCTTATATATAGCTTGCAAGCGTCATCTAAATGTAAAGAATGATTTAATTATAATTACGCGTACTGTCTATACATTGGACTGCCAGAGTGTGATTTGAAAAAACTACAAAGGGTCCAAAACATGGCTGCGAAAATTGTTCTGAACATTCAAGACAACTCAACACTCTGTCTAAAAAAACTGAACTGGCCACCTATAAAACTTAGGATAAAATTTAAATTTTTGACTATACTCTATAAAAGCCTTCATGGTCAATGTCCCCAGAACATGAGATCCATGGTCGAGTTACACACATTAGAGAAAAAAAGACTGTGTTCAAACAAAACCCATCTACAGCTCAAGATACAAAGCGTAAAAAGAGAAACATTTGCAGCTCGCTCTTACAGCATATTAGCACCTCTGTGGTGGAATGAACTTTAGAACACAATTGAACAAGCCGACAATATAGACATTTTGAAAACAAAATTAAAAACACACCTTTTTCGATTTATTTTTAATAACATATGGTAAATGTAAAGCGCATTCGAAGACTTTGTTATGAATAGCGCTATATGAATAATAACATGTAATTAGTAATTTGTAAAATTCGTTGTCATGTCCAAGCAGATATTTATTGTGTTTATGTTGACACACAAGTGGGTCGCCACTGTCGCCGTTGCAAGCAACAGGGTGAAGGCCGTCTTCGCCTATGAAACAAATGTGTGTATTAATTGTGCCATATTCCTTAATGTCACCATTATTTTTACTTATATAGGCACACTATAGAGACATCTTATATTCTTACAAGTTTTACAGACATTCCTTCTAGATAGAAGATTATTACGTCTACTAGGCTCAAAACTCCTGCAGGGCGGCAGGGATCGGTACCCGCAATGTGTCAGTTGACAGTCTGGTGAACTAACCACAGAACCAACCGACCTCTTATTAAACTGTAAGCAGGCTTCCCGCCGTAAATTGAAGGTTTAATATAGAACAGTGCGTCAGTTACGGGTGCCTTACTAAAGGATTTTAGGGCACTTGTTTAGGGCAAGCACTTGCAAGGGTGGGCCAATAAAATGTTGCCACTTTTTAATCATACACACGTTTTCAAAACTAAAAGGGCTAGTGACATAATGATGAGGTTGGGCTTGGGCCCCAAATTTTATATTCTGCCTATTAACATGTTCATTAAGGTGGAAATGAGCTTCATCGCTAAAAAGAAATCAGGTCCAACAAAACGGGGTGATTTTCAATACGTTGACTGATGTTTCTACGAAAGGTTAGTTTTACTGTATTGTTCTTTATATTATTCTTATTATTATATTTTTTTCAGAGGCTTGTAAGATTGTCTATTGAACAACAGTAAACATGAATACTTGAGTATACATAGGTTTCTTCAGATGATAAGTTTATTACGGTACATATAATACATCAATGGACGCAGCACATGGTTCACAAATACTTCTTGCATATAACTTGTTAATTGTATATACGATCTTCATAACATCATTCTTCATTTATAGTTAAATACTTATTATATCTTGAGCATTTTAATTAGCTCCTCATAGGATTCTTTATTTATTAAAACACTATTCAAAGTCTACAAGACTTAGACTTGAATCAATTTAAGTATAACACAACTAGTTCAACAGAACTTATATAAAACTGAACCTTCTACCTCAAGAATCCAACATGTACTGATTATTTACACTATCATTCTCTCCCTTGTCAACTCTTGACCACTCACTCAAATCATGCTTTTCTTACATTCTTCTTTTGCACACTTCACTACTGTTTATATTTATTTAGAGAAAAACTTCACTCACTGATTCAACCATTCAAATCATGTTGCAGTGATTAAACTGTACTGTAACAGTAAAGGTAAAGCCACACTATATTCAAGAATCACGTGTTTACTGTAATCATGATTCAACGAATCACTAGAATTTGTTTCAGAGTGAATAAGAAATACGCTGTTTCGCAATCAGCCATGCCACACGTAAAGCACGATTGACGATTTAATAGCAGCCATCTTTGTTTACCTTTTTTAACTAGGCTAATTATCACATGATATAATTCCGCTTCCCATTGGCTGACACAGCTTGAATCCAGAATCGTGACTCCAAATTTTAAGGCTAAACCACACTAGAAGAAAAATCACTGATTCGCTGCGATTCAATTAAAAAAATCACGATGATTCTCCCCGTTTCTAATGTGGCATAGCGCGAAACAAATCAGTTTCAGTAGTGATTCCCGAACATGTTCTAAAATTTGGAGTCACGATTCTTGATTTAAGCTGTGTCAGCCAATGGGAAGCGGAATTAGATCATGTGATAATTAGCCTAGTTAAAAAAGTAAACAAAGATGGCTGCTAGTAAATCGTCCAGTTCGCTTAAAAGAACATTGTAATCTCCATAAATCTTTCTTCTTTCGATCCAAGGTTTTACCCACCATTTTCGTTTTCGATTTCTTTTTGCTTTAAGTAGAACAGACGCAGTGGGACATACCAAATTTACTTCGTCGTCACTGCTAGAATTCATGAGTCGTGAACATAAAATAGGGCGTCAAGAACAGTCACTCTCAACACTTTCTTGATTCTTTTGAAAATAAAATTGCGCGTCTTTGTTTTTCTGTCAATAGTTTTTTACGTGTGGCATGGCTGATTGTGAAACAGCGTATTTCTTATTCACTCTGAAACAAATTCTAGTGAATCGCTGAATCATGATTCCAGTCAAAACGTGATTCCTTGAGTATAGTGTGGCTTAAGGCTAAGCCACACTAGAAGCAAAATCAGTGATTGGCTGTCATTCAATTCAAAAATCACGATGATTCTCTCCGTTTCTAATGTGGCATAGCGCGAATCAAGTCAGTTTCAGTAGTGATTGACGATGATTCACAGATTTAGAACATGTTCTAAAATTTGCAGTCACGATTCTTGATTTAAGCTGTGTCAGCCAATGGGAAGCGCTAAAATATCATGTGATAATTAACCTAGTTAAAAAAAGACAACAAAAATGGCTGCTACTAAATTGACAGTCGTTCTGAGCAACTTACAGAGATAACAATTATTTTTATTGAGATCTACGAAAGACATGAATGTATTTGAATATTAAATTATCTATCTATCGAAATGTCATCATGAAGAAAGCTGTCTAGTCAATTAGTGTTAGAATAAATGTCACTGAACAGACTGGGATCGAGTGCACCGGTAAGTACTAAGTAGGCCTATCTTTCGTTTTTTATTCGCTGTACTGTAAATGTAAACTTGTAGTGTAGGCTGTAACATAGCCATAGTAATTATTACTATTACTAGTTTATAATAATAATATTATAGTGTTATGAATATGATCATGTTGATGTAGCCTACGGCCTAGCTAGATGTACTAAAATAGGCTACTAATAATAGGCCTACGGCCTACACGTCCTAGTCCTAGAAGTAGTAGATAAGTAGAGCGAGACAAGTATCGTCATCCACTAATATTTCGCTATTGCTTCAGTAGTAAATAATAATTTGTAATTTACTGTTGGACCAGTATAGGCCTGTACCATGCTTTATGTTTTGAGTACTCTCACTGGTCTACACAATTAGTGAACTACTATGAGTAACTATGCAGTAAATATTAAATAATGAGTAGCCTAAAGCTGCTTATGATGAGTATTTCAGCACTGAGTCCCACTTAATTTATTTTAGTAGAATATATGCCAATTTATAGCTAAATATAGATGTACAGGTGCCATTTATTTTTCACATGGTTTTACTGTACTAAAGTACATGGTCTTGAATATGAATGGTCCACTACTGTATTGGTCTTGGACAACATATATTATTCTAGTTATAGTTTTTTTTTAAGGTAGGACAGTCCAGGAGAATGACTATAAAAATTATTGATGAAAAATATTTTAATTGTAGGTCAGATAGGTACAGACAGATTATATCATTATGCCTTGATTATTCTGGGAAAACAAACTAAAACCAAAAATGATCTACATAATAAAGAAAAATTGCAATAAACATAAAATAAAATAAAAGCAAAAAACACATGTATACATTTCAACTGTTTTAATTTTTTTCAGATGGAAATATAAGAAAAAAATGCATGCTCTGAGAAATAACTACACCAGGGAGCTTCGCATTACTCGCAGCTATAAACAGAGTGGCTCTGGTACTACGGATGTTCGGGCAAGCAAGTGGCCATATTTTATTTCCATGAGTTTTATGCGAGGATTGGTCAACATCAGCACAGAGACTATTTCAAATATGGTAAATTAAAAAATAAAAATAAAAACTAAACTAATAAACATTTTCAAAAAAATATAACTCAGTTGGTCATTGTAGCAAAGAACTAGCAAACATTTGAACCAGATTGTTATATGCTCAATAAACACTCTTATGATCTCATGGCTGTGCTTGCCTCCAATATAAATGTTGCCACTGAAAAGGCACTTGCCCTTCGTTCCAGAAGTACTCCTTCAGTTCTTTCCTCAATTCTCTGGCTTTATTAGTGCTGTTGTTGCCAGTGGAAAAGTTTAAAGTGTGGAAACTGCCATTTTGTGTTGTAGTCATCAGCTACATTTTCCCATTCATCAGCAGTTTTGGGAATCTAAAACAGAATAGTATTTCAATTTAATATGCTGTTTTCACTCATAATAAAACATAATGTATTGTCTATAGCAGGCCCCTGCAAAGAGCCTTAATATTACTGATGAAGTTTTTTTTTACTGTTAATATACAATGTGCATGTATTGTCTGTTGCAGGCACCTGCTACAAGCAGTAATGCAGAGGATGCTGACACTGCCATGTCTCAGCAAAGCACTTCTTCATTTGACAGTCATGAGCCAAGCCAGCCAGCAGAAACAATTTCCTTACCACAAACAGCAACCCTTTTCAGACCAGCAGCAGCGACTCCTTCCAGACCATTCAAGAGAAAACCGACAGAAGATCCCCTGCATGCTTCCCTCTTTCAATTTATTGAAGATAGGCTTTTAAAGCAAGAGGATCCAACCTCCATTTGGGCGAAAAATGTGGGCTCAACATTGAATTTGATCCAAATTGAAAAGCGCTGCATATAGCTCGATTGGAGCTTGAGGAAGTTTGTCATAAATTCCTCAGAGAAGACTTAACCGAGTAAAGGGTGTTATGGTCAAGTTGGCAGTTACCATCATTTGACGTTTTGTTTTGAAAGACAAACTCGTTTATATTGAGTTTATTCTATTGTTCACATTGTAGCTACAGTTCTTTTTAGTATTCACTGAAACATGTTTGTAAGAGTTTTATGAGTGAGTGAAGTTTGTACCTAAAGAAATAGTATTAAAATATTTAATCTAATAAAGCAAGAAAAGTCTGATTATTGTATGAGTGAACAAGAGTTGACAAGGTAGAATATTTCTAGAATGAAAGATCAGTATGTTTTGGATTTTTGAGATGAAAGGTTGCTTTTTCCTAATAATGTATACTGAACTAATGTGTTAACTTAATTTTTATTCAATTATAAAAGAGTCGACTTAGAATAGTTGTTAAAGGAGCGGAATCGAATGTTCTAGTGATGATGAATATATGCAGGGCTTATGGAAGCTATATTCTATGAAGATTTTATAGTATCATGGACAATTTCTGTGTACTCATATTCTTTATCTTAAAATTACACCATCTTACACGCCTTCAGAATTAATAATAATACTGTAACAATTGTACCTGTTCTATTAATTATATTGAGTCTTTTCTATTGTTCATATTGTGTCTGTGCTATTAGTTGTTTAGTTAAATGTCTATTATATTGGTTATTTAGTGTCTGATATATTGGTTATAATGTGTCTGTTATATTTACACAAGGCAGTCATCTCATCTCAATCGGTGTATCCATTACACCAGAAGTAGCTGTGACCATGTGTAATCACTATTTTTAACAAATAAGTAAACTTGATGTAAATACTTTTTTATCTTCATTGAGTTGTCAACTTGTTGGTTAAAAAAATTAAAAATGAAATAAATGTTTGTATATTTTTGCTCTATTGTACTTTGTAGTTTTGTTGTTTTTATTTTCTTTTAGTTTTATATATGGTTTTCTTTGATAGACTGAAAAAATTGTAGGATTTATGCTTAGCATTCATATTGCTGAAACCAGATTTAATGAACACAAATATTTTGTATATAACAATGCAACTGAGTGCAGTTGTATATATTAAATAAAAGCAAACAAACAACAAGTTATTCTTCCACTTTCATCCACATTGTATTCATAGTGCTTATTGATGGTATTTAGTATAATTATCTAGTTAATATCTGAAGGAAACCTACCACCATGATTAAGAACACTTGTGATAAGACAACACATCTCTGGGAAAATTTCTCCAATTGTAGATCTTCTAATTCTATACAGGAAATGCATAGATTGATAGCTTGCCTCCTTAAATAAAAATGAATTCTTTTTAACACATTTTTATTATTTAAATAACAACAACAATATCCATGGATATTTTTCTCTAAGAACTGTATTGTTAGTGCATTTAACACAAATAGAGGGCACTATTCTGTACTCTTACTGTGACCAAAATAATGGTTTTAAAAAGTGTTAAATGAAATTTGGCAAATTCTCCCATCAGGGGCCCCTTCCAAACTTTTGTTATAAAGAATTAATGACAATTAAAAATAATTCATGATATGTTATATAATATTTAGAAGCAAAGTTTGCAATTCTAGGTAATTGGTATATAGGTAATTGGTATAGAGGTATAGGTAAACTTAGACGTAGGGTAAGGGTTATAATCATTAATTTATTCCAATCATTTCAGTGCAGAAAGGAGGTGATGGGCACTGGGTTTTAATTTGAACTTATAAACAACTTGGTTTAAAAATTAAATTATATCACTTCTGGTTTTCAGTAAGAAAAATAAATGAATGAAAGATAAAAGAACCAACCTGAAGATAGGCGCAATCATGGCATGTTGTTCATCAAAATGATAAATGTCCATTCTCAAAAAATTAGAAAAAGAATTGGCGCGTCAAGAATAGTCACTCTTAAACACTTTCCGTGATTCGTGATTCTCTCTGAATGTGCTTTTACGTGTGGCATGGCTGATTGTGAATCATAGTATTTTGATTCGCACCGAAACAAGATTCTAGTGATTCGGTGAAAAATGATTCTAGTCAAAGCGTGATTCTTGAGTATAGTGTGGCTTAGCCTTTAGCCTTAAGAACATGTTCTAAATCTGTGAATCATCGGGAATCACCACTGAAACTGACTTCTTTCGCGCTATGCCAAATTAGAAACGGGGAGAATCATCGTGATTTTTTAATTGAATCGCAGCAAATCACTGATTTTGCTTCTAGTGTGGCTTAGCCTTTAGTCTCTCTTCTATATTTGCTTCTGCCTGAGCCCACCCTGTATATATATTTATTTTTTTACCAAGAGGGCTTTCGAGAAGGATGTTACATATTCACTGTAGGCTTATAATATGGTATAAACATAAGATCTTCAGATTAGTAGAATAACACTTTATTGATAGAATCCTGCCCTAGGTAGTGCAATTAGTTTTTACCTGTAGTTTTATTTTTTGTTTAACTGAAATGCAACTAGACAGAAGAGATACACACATCTAGAGAATCAATACGACGCCATTTTAGTCAAATGGAAATCCGTAGGAATAAATTTGTTTTAAAAAAAAACCGTCTGACGTTCAAAATTATAAAATAAATAGTTTAATGGTTTTCATTTGGTTATAATGAAGACTATTTTAAAATAATTAACGTTTTTTATTTTTATTTTAAAATATTAATTCGTACCATTTTTGTTTAAATATCCGTAAGAAATTGATATATTTTAATGTCCTTTTCGCGTTTCGAAAAACGTTCTTTATATATTATGTATTGTCATGTATATTGTTTTTCCAAGAATTGGAACACGCAATGTTTATTCCTCTCTCTCTCTCTTTTCTTACTACACACAATATTAGGACGTTTAGTAGGAAAACAAAAGGTTCTAGGTAATGTTGGGATTCTGTGTTGATCTCAAATTCTCAGAGTCTGGGAACGACTCATTATTTAATAGGGGAAGTTCCTATCGTTTTTGTTATGAGTTTTGTAATGATACCATGATTTTCACCCCTACTGGTAATGGGTCTATCCCTTGCACCACTCGGATAGTATTTAATGATTTGTTTTGTCTGAAAGACAGAGAGTTTCAAAATATGTTCCTTTGAGAACGTTTGTGTTTGCACTATTTTATTCTAACTGTACATAATAGATATATTGTATATATTGAACATACCACCTGAAATAAACTATCAACAACAGTTACACTGAGGCTTCCTTGTCAAGTTACTATACTATTGTGTTGTATACATTACAATAAGATTTATCTACTAATCTAATGTACAAGAAAGGAAATGTTGGAATACAAATACTGAATTTGTGCCCAGGACTATAAGAAGAGTTCGTGTAATACTGAAACATAAATACTAATAATTAAAGTCTCCCCTAGGACTAACGAGAATTATCAGCAAGATCTACACAGCTCTGGCCACAAGGGGATTGTGGACGTAACAGTATATATGTTCCTTGCCGCCATGTTTGGACCGAGTTCCTGTCATCCTATCAAGTTGAAACTTGGCACATAGACGCGAAACTGATGATAACACATTATATCAAATTTCTTTCACCACCTCCTCCACACATTACCTCACTTATCCCTTAATCCGTGGGTGGGTCGTTGGGGCACCATCGTTGACTGTTCACTATCTCACGCCATTTGTTCCGGTCTGTGCTGCCCTTTGGGAGTCGATGAATGATAGACCGGTCCACTCCTTGATGTTGTCTTCCCATCTCTTCTTTTGCCAGTCTCTTTTTCTTCCTCCGTGGAATGTGCCCTGCATTATAGTCTTTGAAAGACCTCCAGATTTTGCTTCATGTCCATACCACCTCAGTTTTTTCTTCTTAACTTAGGTGAGAAGGCTCCCCTATCCTTAAATCTATTTTACTTTAGCATAAAATTTGTTCATTGAAAAATGTGAAGCTCTAAAACATACGAAAGTCTACCTTTAACAATTGTAAGAAAAATTCGTGCCAGATCAAGTGTTTTATATTATAGTACCAAAACACATCTCACTTGTTTTTAAACGACGCGAAAAAACGGGGCGGGGCTTAAAATTCAACCATTCCTATTTCCTTCATTGCGATGGCGCGAAGAAAAGACAAATGGGAGGGGGGGCAGTGGCGTATTTGGGTATGTTCCACATGTTCCATTGGAACAGGGGCCCCCACACATAGCAAAAATATTTTTTTTAGTGACATCCCCATTCTTTCGTTGAAAATGATGTCAAATAAAATCCATTTATTCCCCATGAGATTTTAAGCGCTCCAGTCCCACCAAGCTAACCGCAACATACAAGATATGATTTTACAGAATGTAACATTAATTAACGGTTCTTTTCTAAAGTATATTGAAGGCAGGTCGAGGCCGCGAGGGGCCCCCACATAAATTTGGAACAGGGCCCCCACAATCCTAAATACGGCCCTGGGGGGATCGTATTGAGAAATCATCAATTTTTATAGGCGGGTAGGTGAAACCACTTACATTGTATTCCTCCAATGATGGACTTGCCTCAGCCGCCATTTTACCCTTATATAAAGGCCTGCACGCTTAGAAAGTAGTGTTTCTCTATTTGACGTTTATGTGAAATCCTAACTTATTGTGGATGTACATGTTGCTGTACACATATATATATATATATATATATATATATATATATATATATATATATATATATATATATATATATATGAACTACTAGACCTGTTTGTACTTTGGGTTACATTTTCATTTAATAAAAACTTCTACGCATTGTTTAATGTTGTCAAGTATCTGTCCTAACTGTTTTGAACGCAATATAATATAATCACAAGCCGTAAAACTAAATATCTGCAAATACAAGTTTAAGATCGGAATATTAAAAGAAGGAAATGTCAGATAGCAAAGCTTGAGTTTGAACCCAGGGCAAGAGTGAAGTATGCAGATGAAACCAACCAATTGTCAAGTCAACCCTAGCTGACCAACGAGCGCATCTAATACATCACATCAACCAACAAAGATATAATATTGTAATTGAAGTAATGGTCCATTACCACTTATGGTTGCCAAAAAAAAAATATAAAAAAAAAAAAAAAAAAAAATTTCTCCGAATGTAGGCATTTATGTAATTCTACTTAGTAAATATGGTCTGTTATTAAACGTTGAAACACACATTCTGCAAATAATGAAGAGGAAGTAGTAACTTAGGTTTCTTGATTACAAATACTCAATCAAAATATAGAATGCAAGTATTGTGACATCAGGCGCAAACTATACAGTTAATTTTATTTAGTATATCATTTTTGTGTTATTTCTTATTGTATTTATTTTTGTTTATAAAAATCGGTTAACTTTTTCTTCTGCTCGATTTTCAAGCCTAATAAAAACTTTAACACAACTAGATATAAAAATGTCATTTTACTTTGAATTTAGGCCTGCATGGATAGGTAGAACGTGAGTAAGCATATTCTATTTGAGGGCGGTTAGTAAAAAAGGTAATATGTATTTGTTCTTGTATAAGGGATAAGAAAATAGCTTTAATCCTTATGTTTATTTGAGCGTTGTAACATATTGTTACTGTATTATATTTTTAAATTATAGTTTTATGCCTTATGTATTATTACTACTTTACTCTTTGCCCATCTGTCCTCTAGTGTTTCAAGGTTTAGTGATTTGACTATTGGTGTTACTCTTGTCAGTTGTAAGTAAATATTTGCCTTACAGCTCTTTTCTGAATGTGTACTAATTTAAAAATGTTTTCTTTAGTTGATATGTCATATACAGATGATGTATATGTATAGATCTATTTATTTGAGATAGCTTAATGTGAGGAACTTTTGACCCTTATGTTTTCCATTCTTTTCTTTACAGTCTTCAAGCCTTAATTTTGATCATGCGGTCCATCTTGATGCCCCTCGACTCGCTGCAAAGGTCAATTGTGCAATCGCCAACGTCTATTCGTGGACGGGGAAAAAGGGGTTAAAATGAATTAGGAAAAAACAGAGATAATCCGAATAGGAACCAAGAGAAATTTTGCCAAATAAACTGCCTGGTGCCATTTGTTAACAAAGTGAAGAATTTTAGTGTTTTATTGGATCCCACGCAGTCTTTCGACCATCATATATCTCATCTGTGCAGAGGTCTATATCTACAGTTGCGTAGATTCGGCCAAATAAGACCCTATTTGTCCACTGATTCTGCAAAGACACTGGCAGTCGCCCTGATACTTTCGCGTATCGACTATTGTAACGCCCTGCTAGCCGGCCTGCCCGAAGACAAAATCGCCAGGCTACAGAGAATACAGAACAGTACTGCACGCTTGGTTATGCGCAAGTTAAAACGAGACTCGAAAACCGCCCATCTACGCTCGCTCCATTGGCTCCCCGTGAAAGCCAGAATCGATTATAAAGTGGCGCTACTTTGCCATCAGTGCATTTTTAATAACGAGTTTCAGTCCTATCTCAAAGAACTAATAACACCATATGTCCCTCAAAGAACACTTCGTTCTGCCAACTAATCGCTTCTGGAAGAGCCCCGTTTCTTTCTGACGACCATCGGCCCTAGAGCCTTCTCAGTATCCGGTCCGAAGGTGTGGAATCAACTTCCCATTCAACTCAGGCAAACAAGCTCCATTGATTCCTTCAAGAAGAACTTAAAAACTCATTATTTTAATATTTATCTTAGTTAACATGCTTTAGAGCCCCACTGTCTTACTTGTATGTTAGGTCGGTTATTTTGTTTTAGTTGTTTGATTGTTCTATGTTTGTAAAGTTTTGAATCATCATTTAGTTTTTTATCTCTTGGCCTATAGATTGTATCCGCGTTCTTAGTTGTTATGTTAAATGCGCTCTGAGCTTACATTATGTTTGTTGGCAGCGCAATACAAATGTCATTATAATTATTTTAAATTTTAAGGCATATCATAAATTGCCAAAAGGGTAAAAAATAAAGTGTATATATATAAAGAAGTCAATGCGAACTATTGAAAACAAAATAATAGCTCAAAAGATGTTTTAAAAATTATATCTACAATTTAAATAACATCATCATTAACAGCAATTTATGCCAAGAGAGCACTGATCACCAACTTATAATTAGATACATAGATAATGGACAAGTCTTAATGAGGCGTGAACTTTTGAACCCGAATGTTCGTGAACTTCCTGTTCTATTTTTAAACTAATTAAAAAAAAAAAAGCATGCTCTTGCTGGTGTTTGACAATTGATTTCAACCTAGACGGCCAGTTCTAGTCTTTTAGAATTATACAAAGGATACAATATTAGTTATGAGGATTCCGTTTTTAACATCAAAAGTGAACAGGCGATCATTAATACTCAAGTATTAGTCGCGTGACGTGAAATTTTTATTTTTTTACAAAATAAATGAGTCAAGAGTTGCGTTTTCTTGGTTATTGAAAAACAAAATGCGTAAATTCATAAAAACGAATAACAAAAATTCTTTTGCATTAAGCAATAAGTTTGATATTTTAAAAAGGTGATTATTCCCTTCTGACTTTCACAATACATTGTTTTGGTTTGTAAACATCTATTGGAAATGAAATAAATTTTAATCCCCAACAAATTTGAGTACAACCAGTAAAGTAGCACACAGACATTGTTTCGAATAAAATGATCGAATAAGAACGGAAATGTTTTTGCACGAGACCTTTTATACATGCATACACGTTAAGACTTGTCCATAGCATGGATACATGCGCTATAACAATCATTATTATTATTATCATCATGTTGCGCTATTCTAAATGTTTATTACTAACATTTGTGTTTATTGATTTCTTATTTTATACTAGAGTTTGTTTAATATTAATTTACAAATGTTTTATTTGCATCTTTAACAAATTCAGTAGAATATGTAAACAATCATGTTACGTTATCATCATTGTTTATTAAATCAAGTTTTACATGGTTTTAATTATCTCTCTTTGTTTCTATAAAACTCTAAATCTATTCAGAATCAATACATTCTTGTAAATAGTGCAAATTGTGTATTCTCTTGTTATATTTAAAACATTTAATGTAATAGCCTACAGTTCATATTACACCTCTAGATTATGTATGATTTATGTTTATTTTTTTAAATAAAATTAAAACTAAAAAATAAAAAGATATGTTTTTAGTACCTTTTACTTTCAAATGGTGAAAACAAAAGAACGGTAACTATTGTCTATGAGATGTAAACGTTTTGTTTGAGTTTTTTCCCTTGTAATTTTCTCAGACTTAACAAAATACCAAGAAGGCGGTAGGTTTAAAGCTTGGCTGTACGAAGTAAGCTAACTTAACTCACTACCAGAAGACAATCATTTCAATAATAGAAAGACGCAGTAAATGATATTAGTATCTTATATTTTATTATACAACTTTGTTTGAAAGGTTATATTTATTATTAGTCCCACTTGCAAGTTATCTAATGTTTGTCTAAAACAGTGGCGTCTTTCGGAGGTATTAAAGGTAAAGATGATGTTCCACAATTACACCAAATCAAATATCTACACTTTATTTTATCAACCACACAACCTTGCGTTAAACTGACTGCATGATTATTTTATTTAAAAGATGAACAATAAGACAATATTCAGTATCAAACAAGTATAGGCCTAGTAACTTTTGTTGTAATTCAGTTGCAGTGTAACCAAATAGATTCAAAATCTAAGATACAATTTTCCAGTAGAAGAAAACAAATGATCAATTAGTTGCTAGTTAAACCAAACCTTTTGTTATTGACTTACATTTATGTGGATACAGAAATCAGTTGTAGAACAAGTTCAGTTGTAAGTTTCCTAATACTAGCGAATATCCACAACTGACAAGAGTAACACCAATAATTAAATCAGTAAACCTAGAAACACCTGAGGACTGAAGGGTAAAAATAAAATTGTAATAATACATAATTGATTAAATTCTAATTTATTAAGTGTAACACAAAAACAATATGTTGCAATGTTCAGATAAACATAAGGAAAGCAAAACTTTTCTTATCCCTTATGCAAGAACAAATGCATATAGGTACTCTTTATTCCCGAATGGCATCCGGGCATGTAATGGGCTACCTGAACAAATAAGGCAACATGTACCTTAACATCATTTAAAACACTAAAAGACTCAAACAACGTATGTGCATAGGACACAAAAAGCTTCTTAATAAAAGGAGCATCAGTAATGTATAAGATACAATAAGTTAAACAACAGCTTAATATTAGCGGTACATAACGTTTCCGCGCCGCTGTTTTGGCGCTGGACGTTTTGGCGCTGGACGTTTTTCCGCGATGGAATAAAGACATCACATCATTTAATAAATGTAATGTACTAACTTCAATTGAGGAAAACATTTTTTTTGTATAATAAATGAACCAAATAGTAAATAATAATAGTGTAAAACAATGTACGTTAATGCATAAATAGGACTATTGCACTTTAATAATTAGTTTTGCATAAACTGACTGAATGAAATAGTAAATAATGACAGATACAAAGTATGTATTTTAATGTACATAAGGCTTATCAATCAGATATATTTTTACTTGTTGTTTATTTTATTAAATAATAATCGTTTAAAACAGTTGTTAATGGGGTATTTTGTCTTGCCCATTATACAATTATCTAGTCTCTTCGGATCGTATGTTATATTTTATTATTAGAGTAATTTTTACCTTTTCTTCTGCTGTCTAACATCGACAGATAGATTCAACAACACTTTTAATTTATAATTAAATGAAAGGAACACTCCTCTGCAGCATATTATATTTAATCACATGAATCACAATTAACATTTTACATCAATGAAATAATATTACAAGTCCAAGAATATGATAATTCCTTTGAGTCCATACTAATAATTTTCATACGTCTATTCACTTCAAGATTCTGCAGGAGACTAACCTAACCGCGTGTGTCTGGTCATGTGACCACTTCCGTCCAACCCAGCGAGAATTTCGTGCAAATCGTGCAACTCATGTTGTTTTACCCAAAATACTGCGTTTTAGAATTATACTAGTCTTGTGTACAAATTTGTGTACAAAATTGATTACAAGTGTGTACAATTTTGGATAACTCTTGCTTGTCTTAATATTACAATTGATTTACATGAGTCATTTCCCTTGCATCATAGCAACAATATTCTGAATGTACAGCTTATATTTCTCCATTAAACAAAATATTTTCTAATCATCACATGTATTTTATTAGGTTTCTGCTTTTAAATAACCTACGCCAAGTCAATCACTTTTTGAAACAAACGAATACCATCAATATATTTCCAAATGTTTGGAAGATCCATTTCGAATTCAACCTGTAACTTTCGGTGGTCAGCTTCAGCATAGCTGTTGGTACCATCATCGCACGATCATACCAATTTTTGACTGGGGAACAATGACCACTCCTTAATGACCATTTTGAATAAAACTTGTTTTTATTAATCATTTTTTTTTTAAACTTGTTATTATTCATTCACTGGCCATCTTGTCTAGAAATGTACCCCGGTTTGGACCAGTCCCAATTATTTTACAAAAATCAAGTCATTTGAAAGGTGTGGCCACGGACTTACTATTTATGAACTTGTAGGCCTACATGTGTAGGTAGTCAATTTATACTGAAAACGTACCACGCGTATTTTTCTTATCAAACGTTCTTAGTGTGGACCACAGAATAAATATAGAACAGAATGCGCAATCGCGTTTTTTTTTCTGTTTCCGGAAGTAATACCGACGCCATAATGTTAGACTCAGCAGACCTGGTTACACTATATATTTATGCTTATTTACAATGTCTTTTTCATCAAATCTATTAGTTCGAACACCCAAAGCTAATGTTTCAGGCAAAAGGTACAAAGGCTGTTGTGTAATAAATTGTAACAATGATGCGAAAATGATTGATTATCGTACAAATAAGCATGTCAAACTACATGGCTTTCCTGACCCCGTAAAAGAACAAACAGCTGTAAATTGTAACTTCATATTACTTAATATTAGTAGCATTGGTTTAGTCCTAAACTTGCTAAGACTAGATATCAGTAATAAATAAGACTTTCTCATTTTACTATAGTAGAGTCTCTAGTGATCGCTGCCTTGAGTCAAAAGAAAATGGCGGAAGCCGAACTTCCCTTTTAGTGACTGGGCATATAGGGATTGCGCATTCTGTTCTATAACTATTCTGTGGTGCGTGTTACAGTTCAGTTTTGTATTCACTGCAACATGTTTTTAACAGTTAAATGAGTGACTGAAGTTTTTCCCTAAATAAACAAATAGTCTTGAAGTGTTCAAACTAAATAATCAAGAAAAGCATGATTTTTGTATGAGTGAACGAGAGTTGACAAGGGAGAGAATAGTAGGGTGAAAGATCAGTAGGCGTACATGTTGGATTCTTGAGATGGAAGGTTGATTTTTATAATAAGTTCTTTTGAAGTAAATGTGTTTAACTTAAGTTTTATTCAAGTCTAAAAGTTTGATCTTTGAATAGTTAATAAATAAATAAAGAATATTATAAGGAGCGGGATATAGTGCTCGAGTTATAATTAACATATGAAGATATTATTAAGGAATCCTTCAATGAGCGTAATAATTGTGAACCATGTGCTTCGTATACTTGCAACTTTATATATAATAATCTTTTCGTCTGCATCATTCAATATGTACTCAAGTTCTTATGTTGACAGTATACAATCTTACACGCCTCAGGAGTAATAATATTCATATCAAATAATACTGTAACAGTGTGGACCAAAAAAAACACTTCCCTACCAAGACAACAAATATATAAATAGTTAGATAAACCGTAATGCATAAAAATGTATTGCTATACTCTATAACTATTTAATATTTGCATCAGTCAGTAGGCCTATATTTAAAAAAAAAATAAGCTAGTAAAATTCAATAGTCCTACATATGATCTAAAATACATTGTTTTAAACATTTTTCATTTACTATTTATTTCATTTACTAATATAATAATACTACTATAATTTACTATAATACTAATATTGTTTTTTCTCAAATGAATTTATTACATTACATTTATTAAATTATGTGATATGCTTTCATTCCATCGCGCCAAAACGCCCAGCGTTAAAACGCCAGCGCCAAAATGAGAGTCGCGTCAAAACTAATGTAAAGAATAAGTAAAGTCAGTAAATACCCTTCGGACCGAGCTGATACATAGGTCCAGTGAAGCAGCGTTCACCAGTATCTGAGGCCAAGGCATACTAGGAGATTGTGTGGCCAGCACCATGCACAGCCGCCTTTATTTTACCCCAACTAAGGTCAGGTACCCATCAGAGCTGGGTAGACTTAAGGACACCCTCAGGACCCGGTACGCACCGTGCCCCATGTAAAGATTAACTGTGTTACTATTATTGAATCGTGGCATCCATCTTTTTTGAAGACCCTTAGTCTTAGTAGTGTATGGACGACTTGAACGAGGGGACAGAGAGGGGCAGATTTTATGCTTCGGAATAAGAATCTCCCTACATATCTTATCTTATCTTCTTATACATTATAGACGCTCTTTCTATTAAGAAGATTGTTGCGTTCTACGCTCATCCGTGGTTCGAGTCTAGTCTTACATTTTTATTAATGTTTTAAATAATGTTAAGTTACTGGTTTTCCTGGTTTGTTCAGGCAATCCATTCCATGCCCAGACGGCACTCGGAAAGAAAGACTACTTATATGTATTTGTTCCCTTATAAGGGAGAAGGAACCTAGACACCGCTCATCTAACCGTCTCCAAGTGGGCTCACTCGCATGCAAATGCAGCTACATACCCGACGTGATGACATAATCGAGTCTACCTGGTCACATACTACTCGTTCAAATACAAGCTCGGGTACTGGTAAACAAAGTTGGAACAAATGAAATATTCGAAATTGTATAATTGATCCTTCTTGGATTTAGAGTCCTTATGCAGACACACAAACATATTTATATAATAGATAAAATGAACTACATAGGCGTAGCTAATGGCTTATATTATAATAGTTAGTTAAAAGAAAAACATAGCTATTATTAATGTTCTGTTTTTAAATCTAACTTTAGCCAACTTGAGTATCTGCGACATCTAATCAAGGGAGATAATAAACCTTTGTTTGTTTCATAGTGCCATTTTATATGTTAGTAACTTTTTTTTACTTCAAAATTGTCATTTAAAGTATTTTAGATAAATATATATACGTATAGCTATCTTTATAATCATAAACTATATAAAATATACTACAATTTATTAATATTCTACGTTGTATATGTATTCCTTCATACACCTTTAAAGCTATTACCTTGTTTTCATTAGTAGGCGATTATTTACATTAAAAATAGTTCGTCTTTAATTTGATACCTATTAATATGTTAAGGCTAGAAGTGTTTCTTATCTACATAATAAACGCCCAAAGCAATTTGTCTGTTTTTAATGCTAAGCGACTTGGTTTTGAGAATAAAGAGAGATGACGTAATATTAAAGACTATAGTATAATAAGAGTACCATTTGCGCTATTCTTAGAGCTTAAGAATCGTGTTGTCGGTGCGCAGCTAATAACGCAATAAGACATCCGCTGTAGACAACTTTTGATTTTAATCCTACTTCGAGATCTAACTCTATAATTATTTAAGGCGCTTCTTCTATAAAGGCATTTTCCTACAAGTCTAGGTTCACATGAAAAGCAATGTAACGATATAATAATGAAGAAAATCAATTTTTACAAAAACATTATTAATTTTAAAGTTTTAATTTAGATCTAATATTCATTTACATCCTCTGACAACAACTAGCAACTGGGATTAGTTGGATATATATAGGTTATAGTTTTCCATTTATAAAACCATAGCGAATTACTAAACGTAGGTCTATAATTCCATATGTGATGGTTGAATCGGAAACTTGAATTTTCGAGTCATCAAATAGCAGAAATATCAAAGTAAGCTGTCCATCTTATTATAGTCTTTGGCAGTGCTTTTTTTCTATATACAAAAAAGGTACCGAAACTCCTATAAAAAGGTACCTTAACACCTATTTATGTCCGTCGTGTCATAAAGAGAAATAATACTGAAATTAGTATTGGAAAAAGGTGCCGGAACGCCGTTCCCTAAATATGGCTGTTTCTATTCTATTTTTTTATAAATGCATCGACACCTTGCAGCGACGCTGGAGTGCCATATTCAGAGGTGATGCAAGCCTGGGCGGGTGTAACCAAGGGTACAATGGGACCGACGATGCAGCTTGGCGCCAGTGGCGTCGCAGGAGATGCCGGAATGTAAATAGCTTTTTATATACAGACAGCCTGTAGGCACTCTATTTCCTGATTTTTTGTTGTGGTTTACTCCCTTAGCCTTTCCCGGGTAACGGATGTAGCCTCAGATCAGTGAAGTCTTGGAGTGGGAATTACCTTCTCCTAGACGAACTATCAACCAAAGTTAACGAGCCTCATCTACTCGAAGCGACTGGCTTTGAGGCGCCGGTGAACCGCCTTTACCCCTTCTCCTGTTAGTAGAAACATAGTCCCCTGGACTTAGATGATTAAGTCACTCGTGAAGGCCAGGAGTTCGGCTACCTGACCTTAGTTGGAGTAAAGTAAAGATGGCTGTGCATAGTGCTGGCCACACAATCACCTAGTATGCCGTTGCTACAGAAACTGGTGAACGCTGCTTCACCGGCCCTTTGGATCGATTCGGTCCCAAGCGTACTTTACTTACTTAACTTACATCTAATTGGTATATAGTGAGATTGCATTTCAGGACTTGTTGTTGAATGTGTCAGACCAACACAGCCATTGATCGGCGCCTCTTTTTTTTTAGGCAACTACATAGTTGGGGGATGGACATACCTAATCCTATTGTGAATCTTGAACCAGAATCTTCAGAACTTTATCCCGCCTTTGCGCATTCTGTTCTATTCTATACCTATTCTGTGGTGTGTGTTACAGTTCAGTTTGTTAAATAATAAGAGAGTGTAGCAATGCATTTTTATGCTGAAACAAGGAACACGAGTTTATGGAATTCAAAATCAAAGCAAATGAACAGGTCACGTCTTGATGTGAATTTAAAATATACATCATTTGTAAGTCTTACAACAGACCTTCAATCTAATGAGACTGATCTATCAAATAAAGTTGAGAATGGGAGACACAGAAAGATACAGTGTAAACAAATAGAGAAAGAGATAATGGTATGCATAGTCATTCAAACTCATCAATAGAAACTGAAAGAGAGACAGATAGTAACGGAAAGAGACAGAAAAGTTTTTTGTCTGTGTGATAACAATTGTACAGGCGTCAATTTATTAGTTTGTTTTCAAGACTTTGTCACACAAGGCAGAAAGATTTTGTAATCGAAAAATCGTAAATCAGCATTATCATTTAATAATATTCGCTAAACGTCAAAGTAAAAAAAAAAAAAAAAAAAAAAACTACTAGTTTAATACTTGCAATAACAAAGAAAATAATATTAGACGTAATTACAGGCCAAGAAACAAGGATTACATTTTATAAAAACATATATTATAATATGTATGACATATTTATCAATGAAAGGTCAGATAAACCTAGAGCAGTGGCGTAGCTAGAGTAAACGTCACCCGGGGCGGTCCGTTCAAATGTCACCCCACTGACCCTACACGACCCTATGCTGAATGGTTAGGTGTAGCTAAATTTTCATACATACTCCACCTAGGTTCTACTTTACTCTACTGACCGGTATGTTACTGCTTACATGTATGATCCAAGACAAAATCCGAATCTAATACCACAAAACAAATAGTTCAAATCCAAAGATTTTTAAAATGCAACTGTTCACTTTCAGAACATCAAAATGCAAAACACGGCAATGCACAGACCAAAAGAATGCCCTTCGACACTATAGTCCTAGAAGAAACGTCTTCTTGTTTTCATTGTGGCAAACAGGTCAATGATATCGTCAAAATCTATTTGTCTTGTAAGCTCGTGTTCAATGGACAGAACAGCCAAATTCGACAATCTCGACTCTCTCATGGTTGACCGGAGGTAATTTTTTATAAGTTTCATTTTGGAGAAACTTCTTTCACACGATGCCACAGAAACACATATTGTCAGAAGGAATCTTAGAGTCAGCGTAAGATATGGCAATGATTCAACAAATTCCCACTTGATGATAAACCGTAGCCGTTGCAGTACAGTCCAGTGCTTGGCTTCCTCCAAGATTATTTCGGCTGCTTGTAGGTTTCGCCTTAAACGTGGTATTTCTAGACAAAGGTCTTCTTCAGACAGCTCATCATACACGGCTGTGAGCTTGGTAATAGACAACTGTATTTCTTTGTCGTTGAAACAAATAATATGGTCTGGCTGAACGGCAGAAAAAGTAAGCCAAATGTCGTTCACTGCCTTTCCTCTCGTATCTAATTCCATATGAAAATAGTCCAGACACTCTAACATTGCTCTTTTGGTCTCCTGCTGCAATGACAATCCAGCATCTCTTGCCCCTTCTCCTGGTAATCTTCTCTTTCTTATGATTCTCTTCTCTGTAGGGATATCAAGTTCTTCACATTTCGCAAGTGCCTGCTGGACGGCATTGTTAACAATCTTCATACGCTGCTCTTCCAAAAAGACCTTGAGAGCCCTTAGTTTGGTTGCAAGTAATACCTGGTGTTTGCATGTTGTTCTGTGCTAAGTCGACTTCTTGTAAAACGTAACCCCAGAAAAACAACGAAATGAAATAAAAGTTGCATATAGCTGGCAACAGATTGTGCGCAGCGCCTCTTGTCTCGACGCTTTCTTCGACATCACACAGATATTCAATGGCTTCCACTAACTGGTTAAACTTCTGTGTCACTGGCTTCACTGCATCAGCATGTACACTCCAGCGAGTTGTGGACAGTCTCTTCACTGTTATTCCTGTGTATTTCACTAGTACATCCCAGCGATGGGTCGACAGAGCAAAAAAAGTGTACAGCGCCTCAAGACTTCCAAAAAACGTTACACAAGACGGATTGTTAGCAAACGAATGTTTGCCACAAAGGTTCAAAGAATGATTGGAACAATGTACAAAAATTGCCTTCGGATTAATGTCTGTGACCTTTTGTTGCACACCACCTTGGATTCCAGCCAGCTTCCTGCATTATCGTATCCTTGACCGCGACATAACTGAATATCCAGTCCTTCGTTTTCTAGTTTCTCGAGGATATCGCCAGTCAATGCAGTAGCATACTACCTGACTGTCTGTTCTTTGCTGGAGTCTGACAAGATGTTCTCTTAACGCTACATCGTAATGAAATATTACAATTCAACAAGCTCTATGAAGTTACCTTTGTTTAATGCTGACGCATCCTCTCGATGTCCTCTAAATGATCTAAATGACAGGTTCTGTCGTTCAAGGAAAAGTATCACATATAAAACTATGTGCAGAATGTCTCTGAAATTCTTTTTCTCTTTTTTCATCGATGGTTGATTGCAACTGGAGTCCTGAAGCCAGTGTTTTCCACCTCTCCACGATGATCCTTTGATTGTTGATGACTATTTCAGACTATTTTCGCACCTTAGTCTGGCTGAGAAATTTTGTTGGAGGTGACAAAGTGTCACCCCCAATATGCTGTCACCCGGGGCGGTCCGCCCCACTCGCCCCCCCCCCCCCCCCCCCCTTAGCTATGCCACTGACCTAGAGGGCTATAAAATATTCAGAATAGAAAAAACTGAACACTAGACTAAAATAATACTGTCAGCCTGTACTGTATTACATTACACTACATTAAATACATTACACTACATTAAATACATTACACTACATTAAATACATTACACTACATTAAATACATTACACTACATTAAATACATTACACTACATTAAATACATTACACTACATTAAATACATTACACTACATTAAATACATTACACTACATTAAATACATTACACTACATTAAATACATTACACTACATTAAATACATTACACTACATTAAATACATTACACTACATTAAATACATTACACTACATTAAATACATTACACTACATTAAATACATTACACTACATTAAATACATTACACTACATTAAATACATTACACTACATTAAATACATTACACTACATTAAATACATTACACTACATTAAATACATTACACTACATTAAATACATTACACTACATTAAATACATTACACTACATTAAATACATTACACTACATTAAATACATTACACTACATTAAATACATTACACTACATTAAATACATTACACTACATTAAATACATTACACTACATTAAATACATTACACTACATTAAATACATTACACTACATTAAATACATTACACTACATTAAATACATTACACTACATTAAATACATTACACTACATTAAATACATTACACTACATTAAATACATTACACTACATTAAATACATTACACTACATTAAATACATTACACTACATTAAATACATTACACTACATTAAATACATTACACTACATTAAATACATTACACTACATTAAATACATTACACTACATTAAATACATTACACTACATTAAATACATTACACTACATTAAATACATTACACTACATTAAATACATTACACTACATTAAATACATTACACTACATTAAATACATTACACTACATTAAATACATTACACTACATTAAATACATTACACTACATTAAATACATTACACTACATTAAATACATTACACTACATTAAATACATTACACTACATTAAATACATTACACTACATTAAATACATTACACTACATTAAATACATTACACTACATTAAATACATTACACTACATTAAATACATTACACTACATTAAATACATTACACACACATGATGTAATGAATAGATAGATTAGCTTGATAGATATAAATAGAAAACATTATTTTTCCTGACTTAGTTCAATGACCATGTAGAATAAAGTGACGTGTCCCTGTCGGACAAAACATATTTACATGGCAAGTGTAACCAGGTGGTTGTACATTCACTTATTTACACGTGTGGTGGAGATCTCAACTCACACCCTTGGCTTCGTTGTTTTGGAGGTATCTCTTGAAGTCAGATGGCAGCCTCTAGCGTAATCTGATACATTTATGATTATCACCTTTCCTTATAATGTGGCTTCATTTAAGGCTAACGAACAATGTCATTTGCTAACAAACAGTAACAATCGTGGTCTTCTTATGATGTAAAACTGGATGAATTTACAAAATAATATTGCTGTAAATGGCAGCGAAATTTTGTTGGAAATAATTCAATGATAAATGTGAACACTGAACTAATAACATGCAATTCATAAACAAATGCGAAGATACGTAATTAAACTGGTATATAGACTGATATAAACTACGTAATAACAATATTTAGATCCTAATTTCTGAACTAAAACGAAAGTGTATTTTATGAGACTTATCACCGGCCTACTGAATTCACTGCGGACAGTTTCATATAGATAAAAGAAACAGGGCGAATAAGTGAAACCACTGGCATGTCTCTTCGTACTTCTGAGATCTCCCTGGGAGATCTTCCTGGTTTAAGAAAAGCTCACGAAAAGGGGTCAATTGTTGAGAACTTGGACTAAGGCATTAAAATGTCAAGGTCGGTTTTTGACGATGAGATGCCGTGAGGGTGGATGGCAGATATCAACTGGAATATCTCGGAGGGTGGATGGCAGATATCAACTGGAATATCTCGGAGGTTGGATGGCAGATATCAACTGGAATATCTCGGAGGGTGGATGGCAGATATCAACTGGAATATCTCGGAGGGTGGATGGCAGATATCAACTGGAATATCTCGGAGGGTGGATGGTAGATATCAACTGGAATATCTCGGAGGGTGGATGGCAGATATCAACTGGAATATCTCGGAGGGTGGATGGCAGATATCAACTGGAATATCTCAGATGTTAAATTTACTGAATTGGTGACACGTGAGATAAGGTAGAAAACATCTAGTTACAAGGACGGGTAGAAGGGCGGGCGCAAGGCGTAAGCATTTTTGGATATGTCACTTGACCATCTTAACTGCAATTGAGGCCGAGGTCAATAAATTCGTATGCCATTCACCTGTGGAGCGATATGATGCATATCTTAACAGGTAACTCGTGACTGCATTGACCCATGGGTGAAAATGTGACAGTTGGGGAGTGGGCGGCACATGATTTTATTACTTGGCAGGTGAGCGATTCGCTGTGTGGTCAGAGGGTAAAAAGGACTATCATGGTATATAGTATATACAAACACATTTACGATTCCAAACTTTTCTCTCTTTCTTTCTCTCTTCTATTCTCTGTTACACTTGTAATGAAAAGAAATATAACTGTATATCTAATACATTCGTTAACAATTGGTCATTATAAAATCCGGCCGTTCTACTTAGTTTACATTTTTTAGTTTAAAATTTAGAATGTGTTATATAATATACCGCCTTATGTGACGACCGATTTCGATTCGTCACAGCAAGTAAAACAGCGATATTAAGTTTCTGTGGGCCAGGGCTTATGCTGTGACTGTGTTGCCGCCCTCGCTTTCCCCTCCTAAAAAAATTGAGACTCACTAGAGACAAGTCAACACCATCAGCCTATAGACCTGGGAAAGTGTGTACACCTCCACCAGGACGTGAGTACTTGACTTTCGCAACGACAGCCAAGGGAGCGCTGACGTTAGACCAACCAGACATTTGACCTTGACAGGTTTGATAGGAAAATGGAGGATGGGGGTTTAAAGCCAGAGCTATCCATAGGCTGTGAAGCCGCACAGTTGTTTCATAAATTTATTTATTGTCAGATTTAATGTCAGATTGTTGTTATTAATGTGTATTTTGCTGTATTCATTCTATAGTCGTAAAGTTGGATAAATACAACCCCTCCGACATATGTAATGGCTTTCTTTGCGACGGATGTCAAACTAAAGACTGAAAAAAAAGTAATTGAAATATGACCATGATTTCCAGAATCCAGCTGTAAAATACTATTTAAGCCGTTTTCTGGCTGGGCATTGCTCGAGATCAACTGGAAAAACTTTCAGAGTGTTCAATTACATTTAGTTGGTAAACTCTAAGGCTAATAGAAGGGAGAAATGTTCAGAAGTATGTTGCTGTTACCAACACTGGCAGTTCTGCTGATGGCGCTGAGTAAAACTGGTGCTCAAAATGCTAATGTGACGGATTTAAGTATATTAATAGATTCAGTAAACAGATTCTCCAATAATTTGTACAATTCTTTAGCCGATTCATCTCGTTCTTACCTAATCTCGGGGCTAAGCGCACATACGGCACTCCCTATGTTGTACTTGGGTGCGATGGCAAGTACAGAGACTCAAATGAAAGAAGTTCTTCAGGTAAGCTTATAGTTATAGAACAGATTGCGCAATCCTTATACGCGCAGTCACTAAAAGTGAAGCTCGGCTTCCGACATTTTCTTTTGACTCAAGGCAGCGTTCACTGGAGACGCTACTATAGTAATATGAGAAAGGCTTATTTATTACTAATATCTGGTTTTAGCCAGCTTAGAACTACTTAGAAGCGTAATATAATGTTACAACTTACCGTTGTTTATCATTTAAAGGGGCAGAAAACCCATGTAGTTTGACATGCTTATTTGTATGATAATCAATAGTTTTCGCATCATTGTTTCAAATTATAACACAACAGCATTTGTACCTTTTGCCTGAAACATTAGCTTTGGGTGTTCGAACTTGTAGATTTGATGAAAAAGACATTGTAAATAAGCATAAATATATAGTGTAACCAGGTCATTATGTTTGTTGGCAGCGCAATACAAATGTCATTATAATTATTTTAAATTTTAAGGCATATCATAAATTGCCAAAAGGGTAAAAAATAAAGTGTATATATATAAAGAAGTCAATGCGAACTATTGAAAACAAAATAATAGCTCAAAAGATGTTTTAAAAATTATATCTACAATTTAAATAACATCATCATTAACAGCAATTTATGCCAAGAGAGCACTGATCACCAACTTATAATTAGATACATAGATAATGGACAAGTCTTAATGAGGCGTGAACTTTTGAACCCGAATGTTCGTGAACTTCCTGTTCTATTTTTAAACTAATTAAAAAAAAAAAAGCATGCTCTTGCTGGTGTTTGACAATTGATTTCAACCTAGACGGCCAGTTCTAGTCTTTTAGAATTATACAAAGGATACAATATTAGTTATGAGGATTCCGTTTTTAACATCAAAAGTGAACAGGCGATCATTAATACTCAAGTATTAGTCGCGTGACGTGAAATTTTTATTTTTTTACAAAATAAATGAGTCAAGAGTTGCGTTTTCTTGGTTATTGAAAAACAAAATGCGTAAATTCATAAAAACGAATAACAAAAATTCTTTTGCATTAAGCAATAAGTTTGATATTTTAAAAAGGTGATTATTCCCTTCTGACTTTCACAATACATTGTTTTGGTTTGTAAACATCTATTGGAAATGAAATAAATTTTAATCCCCAACAAATTTGAGTACAACCAGTAAAGTAGCACACAGACATTGTTTCGAATAAAATGATCGAATAAGAACGGAAATGTTTTTGCACGAGACCTTTTATACATGCATACACGTTAAGACTTGTCCATAGCATGGATACATGCGCTATAACAATCATTATTATTATTATCATCATGTTGCGCTATTCTAAATGTTTATTACTAACATTTGTGTTTATTGATTTCTTATTTTATACTAGAGTTTGTTTAATATTAATTTACAAATGTTTTATTTGCATCTTTAACAAATTCAGTAGAATATGTAAACAATCATGTTACGTTATCATCATTGTTTATTAAATCAAGTTTTACATGGTTTTAATTATCTCTCTTTGTTTCTATAAAACTCTAAATCTATTCAGAATCAATACATTCTTGTAAATAGTGCAAATTGTGTATTCTCTTGTTATATTTAAAACATTTAATGTAATAGCCTACAGTTCATATTACACCTCTAGATTATGTATGATTTATGTTTATTTTTTTAAATAAAATTAAAACTAAAAAATAAAAAGATATGTTTTTAGTACCTTTTACTTTCAAATGGTGAAAACAAAAGAACGGTAACTATTGTCTATGAGATGTAAACGTTTTGTTTGAGTTTTTTCCCTTGTAATTTTCTCAGACTTAACAAAATACCAAGAAGGCGGTAGGTTTAAAGCTTGGCTGTACGAAGTAAGCTAACTTAACTCACTACCAGAAGACAATCATTTCAATAATAGAAAGACGCAGTAAATGATATTAGTATCTTATATTTTATTATACAACTTTGTTTGAAAGGTTATATTTATTATTAGTCCCACTTGCAAGTTATCTAATGTTTGTCTAAAACAGTGGCGTCTTTCGGAGGTATTAAAGGTAAAGATGATGTTCCACAATTACACCAAATCAAATATCTACACTTTATTTTATCAACCACACAACCTTGCGTTAAACTGACTGCATGATTATTTTATTTAAAAGATGAACAATAAGACAATATTCAGTATCAAACAAGTATAGGCCTAGTAACTTTTGTTGTAATTCAGTTGCAGTGTAACCAAATAGATTCAAAATCTAAGATACAATTTTCCAGTAGAAGAAAACAAATGATCAATTAGTTGCTAGTTAAACCAAACCTTTTGTTATTGACTTACATTTATGTGGATACAGAAATCAGTTGTAGAACAAGTTCAGTTGTAAGTTTCCTAATACTAGCGAATATCCACAACTGACAAGAGTAACACCAATAATTAAATCAGTAAACCTAGAAACACCTGAGGACTGAAGGGTAAAAATAAAATTGTAATAATACATAATTGATTAAATTCTAATTTATTAAGTGTAACACAAAAACAATATGTTGCAATGTTCAGATAAACATAAGGAAAGCAAAACTTTTCTTATCCCTTATGCAAGAACAAATGCATATAGGTACTCTTTATTCCCGAATGGCATCCGGGCATGTAATGGGCTACCTGAACAAATAAGGCAACATGTACCTTAACATCATTTAAAACACTAAAAGACTCAAACAACGTATGTGCATAGGACACAAAAAGCTTCTTAATAAAAGGAGCATCAGTAATGTATAAGATACAATAAGTTAAACAACAGCTTAATATTAGCGGTACATAACGTTTCCGCGCCGCTGTTTTGGCGCTGGACGTTTTGGCGCTGGACGTTTTTCCGCGATGGAATAAAGACATCACATCATTTAATAAATGTAATGTACTAACTTCAATTGAGGAAAACATTTTTTTTGTATAATAAATGAACCAAATAGTAAATAATAATAGTGTAAAACAATGTACGTTAATGCATAAATAGGACTATTGCACTTTAATAATTAGTTTTGCATAAACTGACTGAATGAAATAGTAAATAATGACAGATACAAAGTATGTATTTTAATGTACATAAGGCTTATCAATCAGATATATTTTTACTTGTTGTTTATTTTATTAAATAATAATCGTTTAAAACAGTTGTTAATGGGGTATTTTGTCTTGCCCATTATACAATTATCTAGTCTCTTCGGATCGTATGTTATATTTTATTATTAGAGTAATTTTTACCTTTTCTTCTGCTGTCTAACATCGACAGATAGATTCAACAACACTTTTAATTTATAATTAAATGAAAGGAACACTCCTCTGCAGCATATTATATTTAATCACATGAATCACAATTAACATTTTACATCAATGAAATAATATTACAAGTCCAAGAATATGATAATTCCTTTGAGTCCATACTAATAATTTTCATACGTCTATTCACTTCAAGATTCTGCAGGAGACTAACCTAACCGCGTGTGTCTGGTCATGTGACCACTTCCGTCCAACCCAGCGAGAATTTCGTGCAAATCGTGCAACTCATGTTGTTTTACCCAAAATACTGCGTTTTAGAATTATACTAGTCTTGTGTACAAATTTGTGTACAAAATTGATTACAAGTGTGTACAATTTTGGATAACTCTTGCTTGTCTTAATATTACAATTGATTTACATGAGTCATTTCCCTTGCATCATAGCAACAATATTCTGAATGTACAGCTTATATTTCTCCATTAAACAAAATATTTTCTAATCATCACATGTATTTTATTAGGTTTCTGCTTTTAAATAACCTACGCCAAGTCAATCACTTTTTGAAACAAACGAATACCATCAATATATTTCCAAATGTTTGGAAGATCCATTTCGAATTCAACCTGTAACTTTCGGTGGTCAGCTTCAGCATAGCTGTTGGTACCATCATCGCACGATCATACCAATTTTTGACTGGGGAACAATGACCACTCCTTAATGACCATTTTGAATAAAACTTGTTTTTATTAATCATTTTTTTTTTAAACTTGTTATTATTCATTCACTGGCCATCTTGTCTAGAAATGTACCCCGGTTTGGACCAGTCCCAATTATTTTACAAAAATCAAGTCATTTGAAAGGTGTGGCCACGGACTTACTATTTATGAACTTGTAGGCCTACATGTGTAGGTAGTCAATTTATACTGAAAACGTACCACGCGTATTTTTCTTATCAAACGTTCTTAGTGTGGACCACAGAATAAATATAGAACAGAATGCGCAATCGCGTTTTTTTTTCTGTTTCCGGAAGTAATACCGACGCCATAATGTTAGACTCAGCAGACCTGGTTACACTATATATTTATGCTTATTTACAATGTCTTTTTCATCAAATCTATTAGTTCGAACACCCAAAGCTAATGTTTCAGGCAAAAGGTACAAAGGCTGTTGTGTAATAAATTGTAACAATGATGCGAAAATGATTGATTATCGTACAAATAAGCATGTCAAACTACATGGCTTTCCTGACCCCGTAAAAGAACAAACAGCTGTAAATTGTAACTTCATATTACTTAATATTAGTAGCATTGGTTTAGTCCTAAACTTGCTAAGACTAGATATCAGTAATAAATAAGACTTTCTCATTTTACTATAGTAGAGTCTCTAGTGATCGCTGCCTTGAGTCAAAAGAAAATGGCGGAAGCCGAACTTCCCTTTTAGTGACTGGGCATATAGGGATTGCGCATTCTGTTCTATAACTATTCTGTGGTGCGTGTTACAGTTCAGTTTTGTATTCACTGCAACATGTTTTTAACAGTTAAATGAGTGACTGAAGTTTTTCCCTAAATAAACAAATAGTCTTGAAGTGTTCAAACTAAATAATCAAGAAAAGCATGATTTTTGTATGAGTGAACGAGAGTTGACAAGGGAGAGAATAGTAGGGTGAAAGATCAGTAGGCGTACATGTTGGATTCTTGAGATGGAAGGTTGATTTTTATAATAAGTTCTTTTGAAGTAAATGTGTTTAACTTAAGTTTTATTCAAGTCTAAAAGTTTGATCTTTGAATAGTTAATAAATAAATAAAGAATATTATAAGGAGCGGGATATAGTGCTCGAGTTATAATTAACATATGAAGATATTATTAAGGAATCCTTCAATGAGCGTAATAATTGTGAACCATGTGCTTCGTATACTTGCAACTTTATATATAATAATCTTTTCGTCTGCATCATTCAATATGTACTCAAGTTCTTATGTTGACAGTATACAATCTTACACGCCTCAGGAGTAATAATATTCATATCAAATAATACTGTAACAGTGTGGACCAAAAAAAACACTTCCCTACCAAGACAACAAATATATAAATAGTTAGATAAACCGTAATGCATAAAAATGTATTGCTATACTCTATAACTATTTAATATTTGCATCAGTCAGTAGGCCTATATTTTAAAAAAAAATAAGCTAGTAAAATTCAATAGTCCTACATATGATCTAAAATACATTGTTTTAAACATTTTTCATTTACTATTTATTTCATTTACTAATATAATAATACTACTATAATTTACTATAATACTAATATTGTTTTTTCTCAAATGAATTTATTACATTACATTTATTAAATTATGTGATATGCTTTCATTCCATCGCGCCAAAACGCCCAGCGTTAAAACGCCAGCGCCAAAATGAGAGTCGCGTCAAAACTAATGTAAAGAATAAGTAAAGTCAGTAAATACCCTTCGGACCGAGCTGATACATAGGTCCAGTGAAGCAGCGTTCACCAGTATCTGAGGCCAAGGCATACTAGGAGATTGTGTGGCCAGCACCATGCACAGCCGCCTTTATTTTACCCCAACTAAGGTCAGGTACCCATCAGAGCTGGGTAGACTTAAGGACACCCTCAGGACCCGGTACGCACCGTGCCCCATGTAAAGATTAACTGTGTTACTATTATTGAATCGTGGCATCCATCTTTTTTGAAGACCCTTAGTCTTAGTAGTGTATGGACGACTTGAACGAGGGGACAGAGAGGGGCAGATTTTATGCTTCGGAATAAGAATCTCCCTACATATCTTATCTTATCTTCTTATACATTATAGACGCTCTTTCTATTAAGAAGATTGTTGCGTTCTACGCTCATCCGTGGTTCGAGTCTAGTCTTACATTTTTATTAATGTTTTAAATAATGTTAAGTTACTGGTTTTCCTGGTTTGTTCAGGCAATCCATTCCATGCCCAGACGGCACTCGGAAAGAAAGACTACTTATATGTATTTGTTCCCTTATAAGGGAGAAGGAACCTAGACACCGCTCATCTAACCGTCTCCAAGTGGGCTCACTCGCATGCAAATGCAGCTACATACCCGACGTGATGACATAATCGAGTCTACCTGGTCACATACTACTCGTTCAAATACAAGCTCGGGTACTGGTAAACAAAGTTGGAACAAATGAAATATTCGAAATTGTATAATTGATCCTTCTTGGATTTAGAGTCCTTATGCAGACACACAAACATATTTATATAATAGATAAAATGAACTACATAGGCGTAGCTAATGGCTTATATTATAATAGTTAGTTAAAAGAAAAACATAGCTATTATTAATGTTCTGTTTTTAAATCTAACTTTAGCCAACTTGAGTATCTGCGACATCTAATCAAGGGAGATAATAAACCTTTGTTTGTTTCATAGTGCCATTTTATATGTTAGTAACTTTTTTTTACTTCAAAATTGTCATTTAAAGTATTTTAGATAAATATATATACGTATAGCTATCTTTATAATCATAAACTATATAAAATATACTACAATTTATTAATATTCTACGTTGTATATGTATTCCTTCATACACCTTTAAAGCTATTACCTTGTTTTCATTAGTAGGCGATTATTTACATTAAAAATAGTTCGTCTTTAATTTGATACCTATTAATATGTTAAGGCTAGAAGTGTTTCTTATCTACATAATAAACGCCCAAAGCAATTTGTCTGTTTTTAATGCTAAGCGACTTGGTTTTGAGAATAAAGAGAGATGACGTAATATTAAAGACTATAGTATAATAAGAGTACCATTTGCGCTATTCTTAGAGCTTAAGAATCGTGTTGTCGGTGCGCAGCTAATAACGCAATAAGACATCCGCTGTAGACAACTTTTGATTTTAATCCTACTTCGAGATCTAACTCTATAATTATTTAAGGCGCTTCTTCTATAAAGGCATTTTCCTACAAGTCTAGGTTCACATGAAAAGCAATGTAACGATATAATAATGAAGAAAATCAATTTTTACAAAAACATTATTAATTTTAAAGTTTTAATTTAGATCTAATATTCATTTACATCCTCTGACAACAACTAGCAACTGGGATTAGTTGGATATATATAGGTTATAGTTTTCCATTTATAAAACCATAGCGAATTACTAAACGTAGGTCTATAATTCCATATGTGATGGTTGAATCGGAAACTTGAATTTTCGAGTCATCAAATAGCAGAAATATCAAAGTAAGCTGTCCATCTTATTATAGTCTTTGGCAGTGCTTTTTTTCTATATACAAAAAAGGTACCGAAACTCCTATAAAAAGGTACCTTAACACCTATTTATGTCCGTCGTGTCATAAAGAGAAATAATACTGAAATTAGTATTGGAAAAAGGTGCCGGAACGCCGTTCCCTAAATATGGCTGTTTCTATTCTATTTTTTTATAAATGCATCGACACCTTGCAGCGACGCTGGAGTGCCATATTCAGAGGTGATGCAAGCCTGGGCGGGTGTAACCAAGGGTACAATGGGACCGACGATGCAGCTTGGCGCCAGTGGCGTCGCAGGAGATGCCGGAATGTAAATAGCTTTTTATATACAGACAGCCTGTAGGCACTCTATTTCCTGATTTTTTGTTGTGGTTTACTCCCTTAGCCTTTCCCGGGTAACGGATGTAGCCTCAGATCAGTGAAGTCTTGGAGTGGGAATTACCTTCTCCTAGACGAACTATCAACCAAAGTTAACGAGCCTCATCTACTCGAAGCGACTGGCTTTGAGGCGCCGGTGAACCGCCTTTACCCCTTCTCCTGTTAGTAGAAACATAGTCCCCTGGACTTAGATGATTAAGTCACTCGTGAAGGCCAGGAGTTCGGCTACCTGACCTTAGTTGGAGTAAAGTAAAGATGGCTGTGCATAGTGCTGGCCACACAATCACCTAGTATGCCGTTGCTACAGAAACTGGTGAACGCTGCTTCACCGGCCCTTTGGATCGATTCGGTCCCAAGCGTACTTTACTTACTTAACTTACATCTAATTGGTATATAGTGAGATTGCATTTCAGGACTTGTTGTTGAATGTGTCAGACCAACACAGCCATTGATCGGCGCCTCTTTTTTTTTAGGCAACTACATAGTTGGGGGATGGACATACCTAATCCTATTGTGAATCTTGAACCAGAATCTTCAGAACTTTATCCCGCCTTTGCGCATTCTGTTCTATTCTATACCTATTCTGTGGTGTGTGTTACAGTTCAGTTTGTTAAATAATAAGAGAGTGTAGCAATGCATTTTTATGCTGAAACAAGGAACACGAGTTTATGGAATTCAAAATCAAAGCAAATGAACAGGTCACGTCTTGATGTGAATTTAAAATATACATCATTTGTAAGTCTTACAACAGACCTTCAATCTAATGAGACTGATCTATCAAATAAAGTTGAGAATGGGAGACACAGAAAGATACAGTGTAAACAAATAGAGAAAGAGATAATGGTATGCATAGTCATTCAAACTCATCAATAGAAACTGAAAGAGAGACAGATAGAAACGGAAAGAGACAGAAAAGTTTTTTGTCTGTGTGATAACAATTGTACAGGCGTCAATTTATTAGTTTGTTTTCAAGACTTTGTCACACAAGGCAGAAAGATTTTGTAATCGAAAAATCGTAAATCAGCATTATCATTTAATAATATTCGCTAAACGTCAAAGTAAAAAAAAAAAAAAAAAAAAAAACTACTAGTTTAATACTTGCAATAACAAAGAAAATAATATTAGACGTAATTACAGGCCAAGAAACAAGGATTACATTTTATAAAAACATATATTATAATATGTATGACATATTTATCAATGAAAGGTCAGATAAACCTAGAGCAGTGGCGTAGCTAGAGTAAACGTCACCCGGGGCGGTCCGTTCAAATGTCACCCCACTGACCCTACACGACCCTATGCTGAATGGTTAGGTGTAGCTAAATTTTCATACATACTCCACCTAGGTTCTACTTTACTCTACTGACCGGTATGTTACTGCTTACATGTATGATCCAAGACAAAATCCGAATCTAATACCACAAAACAAATAGTTCAAATCCAAAGATTTTTAAAATGCAACTGTTCACTTTCAGAACATCAAAATGCAAAACACGGCAATGCACAGACCAAAAGAATGCCCTTCGACACTATAGTCCTAGAAGAAACGTCTTCTTGTTTTCATTGTGGCAAACAGGTCAATGATATCGTCAAAATCTATTTGTCTTGTAAGCTCGTGTTCAATGGACAGAACAGCCAAATTCGACAATCTCGACTCTCTCATGGTTGACCGGAGGTAATTTTTTATAAGTTTCATTTTGGAGAAACTTCTTTCACACGATGCCACAGAAACACATATTGTCAGAAGGAATCTTAGAGTCAGCGTAAGATATGGCAATGATTCAACAAATTCCCACTTGATGATAAACCGTAGCCGTTGCAGTACAGTCCAGTGCTTGGCTTCCTCCAAGATTATTTCGGCTGCTTGTAGGTTTCGCCTTAAACGTGGTATTTCTAGACAAAGGTCTTCTTCAGACAGCTCATCATACACGGCTGTGAGCTTGGTAATAGACAACTGTATTTCTTTGTCGTTGAAACAAATAATATGGTCTGGCTGAACGGCAGAAAAAGTAAGCCAAATGTCGTTCACTGCCTTTCCTCTCGTATCTAATTCCATATGAAAATAGTCCAGACACTCTAACATTGCTCTTTTGGTCTCCTGCTGCAATGACAATCCAGCATCTCTTGCCCCTTCTCCTGGTAATCTTCTCTTTCTTATGATTCTCTTCTCTGTAGGGATATCAAGTTCTTCACATTTCGCAAGTGCCTGCTGGACGGCATTGTTAACAATCTTCATACGCTGCTCTTCCAAAAAGACCTTGAGAGCCCTTAGTTTGGTTGCAAGTAATACCTGGTGTTTGCATGTTGTTCTGTGCTAAGTCGACTTCTTGTAAAACGTAACCCCAGAAAAACAACGAAATGAAATAAAAGTTGCATATAGCTGGCAACAGATTGTGCGCAGCGCCTCTTGTCTCGACGCTTTCTTCGACATCACACAGATATTCAATGGCTTCCACTAACTGGTTAAACTTCTGTGTCACTGGCTTCACTGCATCAGCATGTACACTCCAGCGAGTTGTGGACAGTCTCTTCACTGTTATTCCTGTGTATTTCACTAGTACATCCCAGCGATGGGTCGACAGAGCAAAAAAAGTGTACAGCGCCTCAAGACTTCCAAAAAACGTTACACAAGACGGATTGTTAGCAAACGAATGTTTGCCACAAAGGTTCAAAGAATGATTGGAACAATGTACAAAAATTGCCTTCGGATTAATGTCTGTGACCTTTTGTTGCACACCACCTTGGATTCCAGCCAGCTTCCTGCATTATCGTATCCTTGACCGCGACATAACTGAATATCCAGTCCTTCGTTTTCTAGTTTCTCGAGGATATCGCCAGTCAATGCAGTAGCATACTACCTGACTGTCTGTTCTTTGCTGGAGTCTGACAAGATGTTCTCTTAACGCTACATCGTAATGAAATATTACAATTCAACAAGCTCTATGAAGTTACCTTTGTTTAATGCTGACGCATCCTCTCGATGTCCTCTAAATGATCTAAATGACAGGTTCTGTCGTTCAAGGAAAAGTATCACATATAAAACTATGTGCAGAATGTCTCTGAAATTCTTTTTCTCTTTTTTCATCGATGGTTGATTGCAACTGGAGTCCTGAAGCCAGTGTTTTCCACCTCTCCACGATGATCCTTTGATTGTTGATGACTATTTCAGACTATTTTCGCACCTTAGTCTGGCTGAGAAATTTTGTTGGAGGTGACAAAGTGTCACCCCCAATATGCTGTCACCCGGGGCGGTCCGCCCCACTCGCCCCCCCCCCCCCCCTTAGCTATGCCACTGACCTAGAGGGCTATAAAATATTCAGAATAGAAAAAACTGAACACTAGACTAAAATAATACTGTCAGCCTGTACTGTATTACATTACACTACATTAAATACATTACACTACATTAAATACATTACACTACATTAAATACATTACACTACATTAAATACATTACACTACATTAAATACATTACACTACATTAAATACATTACACTACATTAAATACATTACACTACATTAAATACATTACACTACATTAAATACATTACACTACATTAAATACATTACACTACATTAAATACATTACACTACATTAAATACATTACACTACATTAAATACATTACACTACATTAAATACATTACACTACATTAAATACATTACACTACATTAAATACATTACACTACATTAAATACATTACACTACATTAAATACATTACACTACATTAAATACATTACACTACATTAAATACATTACACTACATTAAATACATTACACTACATTAAATACATTACACTACATTAAATACATTACACTACATTAAATACATTACACTACATTAAATACATTACACTACATTAAATACATTACACTACATTAAATACATTACACTACATTAAATACATTACACTACATTAAATACATTACACTACATTAAATACATTACACTACATTAAATACATTACACTACATTAAATACATTACACTACATTAAATACATTACACTACATTAAATACATTACACTACATTAAATACATTACACTACATTAAATACATTACACTACATTAAATACATTACACTACATTAAATACATTACACTACATTAAATACATTACACTACATTAAATACATTACACTACATTAAATACATTACACTACATTAAATACATTACACTACATTAAATACATTACACTACATTAAATACATTACACTACATTAAATACATTACACTACATTAAATACATTACACTACATTAAATACATTACACTACATTAAATACATTACACTACATTAAATACATTACACTACATTAAATACATTACACTACATTAAATACATTACACTACATTAAATACATTACACTACATTAAATACATTACACTACATTAAATACATTACACTACATTAAATACATTACACTACATTAAATACATTACACTACATTAAATACATTACACACACATGATGTAATGAATAGATAGATTAGCTTGATAGATATAAATAGAAAACATTATTTTTCCTGACTTAGTTCAATGACCATGTAGAATAAAGTGACGTGTCCCTGTCGGACAAAACATATTTACATGGCAAGTGTAACCAGGTGGTTGTACATTCACTTATTTACACGTGTGGTGGAGATCTCAACTCACACCCTTGGCTTCGTTGTTTTGGAGGTATCTCTTGAAGTCAGATGGCAGCCTCTAGCGTAATCTGATACATTTATGATTATCACCTTTCCTTATAATGTGGCTTCATTTAAGGCTAACGAACAATGTCATTTGCTAACAAACAGTAACAATCGTGGTCTTCTTATGATGTAAAACTGGATGAATTTACAAAATAATATTGCTGTAAATGGCAGCGAAATTTTGTTGGAAATAATTCAATGATAAATGTGAACACTGAACTAATAACATGCAATTCATAAACAAATGCGAAGATACGTAATTAAACTGGTATATAGACTGATATAAACTACGTAATAACAATATTTAGATCCTAATTTCTGAACTAAAACGAAAGTGTATTTTATGAGACTTATCACCGGCCTACTGAATTCACTGCGGACAGTTTCATATAGATAAAAGAAACAGGGCGAATAAGTGAAACCACTGGCATGTCTCTTCGTACTTCTGAGATCTCCCTGGGAGATCTTCCTGGTTTAAGAAAAGCTCACGAAAAGGGGTCAATTGTTGAGAACTTGGACTAAGGCATTAAAATGTCAAGGTCGGTTTTTGACGATGAGATGCCGTGAGGGTGGATGGCAGATATCAACTGGAATATCTCGGAGGGTGGATGGCAGATATCAACTGGAATATCTCGGAGGTTGGATGGCAGATATCAACTGGAATATCTCGGAGGGTGGATGGCAGATATCAACTGGAATATCTCGGAGGGTGGATGGCAGATATCAACTGGAATATCTCGGAGGGTGGATGGTAGATATCAACTGGAATATCTCGGAGGGTGGATGGCAGATATCAACTGGAATATCTCGGAGGGTGGATGGCAGATATCAACTGGAATATCTCAGATGTTAAATTTACTGAATTGGTGACACGTGAGATAAGGTAGAAAACATCTAGTTACAAGGACGGGTAGAAGGGCGGGCGCAAGGCGTAAGCATTTTTGGATATGTCACTTGACCATCTTAACTGCAATTGAGGCCGAGGTCAATAAATTCGTATGCCATTCACCTGTGGAGCGATATGATGCATATCTTAACAGGTAACTCGTGACTGCATTGACCCATGGGTGAAAATGTGACAGTTGGGGAGTGGGCGGCACATGATTTTATTACTTGGCAGGTGAGCGATTCGCTGTGTGGTCAGAGGGTAAAAAGGACTATCATGGTATATAGTATATACAAACACATTTACGATTCCAAACTTTTCTCTCTTTCTTTCTCTCTTCTATTCTCTGTTACACTTGTAATGAAAAGAAATATAACTGTATATCTAATACATTCGTTAACAATTGGTCATTATAAAATCCGGCCGTTCTACTTAGTTTACATTTTTTAGTTTAAAATTTAGAATGTGTTATATAATATACCGCCTTATGTGACGACCGATTTCGATTCGTCACAGCAAGTAAAACAGCGATATTAAGTTTCTGTGGGCCAGGGCTTATGCTGTGACTGTGTTGCCGCCCTCGCTTTCCCCTCCTAAAAAAATTGAGACTCACTAGAGACAAGTCAACACCATCAGCCTATAGACCTGGGAAAGTGTGTACACCTCCACCAGGACGTGAGTACTTGACTTTCGCAACGACAGCCAAGGGAGCGCTGACGTTAGACCAACCAGACATTTGACCTTGACAGGTTTGATAGGAAAATGGAGGATGGGGGTTTAAAGCCAGAGCTATCCATAGGCTGTGAAGCCGCACAGTTGTTTCATAAATTTATTTATTGTCAGATTTAATGTCAGATTGTTGTTATTAATGTGTATTTTGCTGTATTCATTCTATAGTCGTAAAGTTGGATAAATACAACCCCTCCGACATATGTAATGGCTTTCTTTGCGACGGATGTCAAACTAAAGACTGAAAAAAAAGTAATTGAAATATGACCATGATTTCCAGAATCCAGCTGTAAAATACTATTTAAGCCGTTTTCTGGCTGGGCATTGCTCGAGATCAACTGGAAAAACTTTCAGAGTGTTCAATTACATTTAGTTGGTAAACTCTAAGGCTAATAGAAGGGAGAAATGTTCAGAAGTATGTTGCTGTTACCAACACTGGCAGTTCTGCTGATGGCGCTGAGTAAAACTGGTGCTCAAAATGCTAATGTGACGGATTTAAGTATATTAATAGATTCAGTAAACAGATTCTCCAATAATTTGTACAATTCTTTAGCCGATTCATCTCGTTCTTACCTAATCTCGGGGCTAAGCGCACATACGGCACTCCCTATGTTGTACTTGGGTGCGATGGCAAGTACAGAGACTCAAATGAAAGAAGTTCTTCAGGTAAGCTTATAGTTATAGAACAGATTGCGCAATCCTTATACGCGCAGTCACTAAAAGTGAAGCTCGGCTTCCGACATTTTCTTTTGACTCAAGGCAGCGTTCACTGGAGACGCTACTATAGTAATATGAGAAAGGCTTATTTATTACTAATATCTGGTTTTAGCCAGCTTAGAACTACTTAGAAGCGTAATATAATGTTACAACTTACCGTTGTTTATCATTTAAAGGGGCAGAAAACCCATGTAGTTTGACATGCTTATTTGTATGATAATCAATAGTTTTCGCATCATTGTTTCAAATTATAACACAACAGCATTTGTACCTTTTGCCTGAAACATTAGCTTTGGGTGTTCGAACTTGTAGATTTGATGAAAAAGACATTGTAAATAAGCATAAATATATAGTGTAACCAGGTCTGCTGAGTCGAAACAGTATTACTTCCGGAAACAGAAAACAATGCGATTGTGCATTCTGTTCTATATTTATTCGTGGGTTTAACAGACATCTATAGGCCGTCAAAATACATGTTACTCTTCATCCGTCATTTTTCAAATTTTGTTCTTATCTTATATATTACAGACGCTCCTTCTATAAATAAGATTATTGCGTCCTACGCTCATCCGTGGTCCGAGTCTAATCTTGCATTTATATTCATGTATATGTATATAATATAAATGATATTAAATTTCTGGTTTTACTGGTTTGTTTCAGGTAACCCGTTCCATGCCCAAAAGCCATTCGGGAAGAAAGAGTACTGATATGCATTTGTTCTAATCAATTAAAGCTAATTATGACGATTATTATAATTTTATGTATATCAAAATGATCTTAAAAAACTTGTTTAATTAATAGCAGATGTTATGTGATCGCTCTGAGCTTACATTATGTTTTTTGGTAGAGCTATACAAATATTATTATTATTATTAATATTATCGCCAGGCTAAGTCGTGATTAATTTAAACTTTTCATAAAAAACATAAATGAAAATTTAAAAAAATAATGTCATGGCTAATTAAAGTATATATTTTTAACCATATCGAAAACTACATTATTTTTTTTCAGTTGAGAGATTTACACTTTCCTTTTCCAATTTATCAAAGTCTGCTCGAAAAAATGAAAACTACCTATACATTTGAAGCAGGCATAATGAATTATTTTTATCGTTGTTCAAATATTCCCTTAGAGAAACCGTATAAGGTATGTATATAAACAGATTGCCTTAATAATATAGTACAGTCATTATGTATATTTCCATATATCATATCATAATCATAAACATGTGAAGCCGGCTGGTCTAGCGGTTAGTTCACCGGACTGTCAACTGTTACGTCCACAATCCCCTTGTGGCCAGAGCTGTGTAGATCTTGCTGATAATTCTCGTTAGTCCTAGGGGAGACTTTAATTATTATTATTTATGTTTCAGTATTACACGAACTCTTCTTATAGTCCTGGGCACAAACTCAGTATTTGTGTTCCAACATTTCCTTTCTTGGACATTAGAGTAGTAGACAAATCTTATAGTAATGTATACAACACAATAGAATAGTAACTTGACAAGGAAACTTCAGTGTAACTGTTGTTGATAGTTTAATTCAGGTGATAAGTTCAATATATACAATATATCTATTATGTACAGTTATAATAAAATAGTGCAAACACAAACGTTCTCAAAGGAACATATTTTGAAACTCTCTGTCTTTCAGACAAAACAAATCATTAAATACTTTCCGAGTGGTGCAAGGGACAGACCCATTACCAGTAGGGGTGAAAATAATGGTATCATTACAAAACTCATAACAAAACGATAGGAACTTCCCCTATTAAATAATGAGTCGTTCCCAGACCCTGAGAATTTGAGATCAACACAGAATCCCAACATTAAGTAGAATCATTTGTCTTCCCACTAAACGCCAGGCGATCGGAAGCCTAAGCCCCGCCCACAAAATCCGGTTTTAATGAGAAAAAGAGGGGGAAGAAGAATAAAATTGCGTGTTCCAATTCTTGGAAAAACAATATATATGACACGCCCCCACCCAATGAAAGAAATAATGGACCATAATTACCCAAGTAATACTCAACATGGTACATTTTTCGTACTTAACACTATCGTTTTAACAACCATCAATCAATGGAAGATTATAATACAATTTAAGCAAACATGGCTCACTGGCACAACTAAATTATAAAAAGTGTCACTATAAGATAAGATAAGATTGCTTTATTGATCCGAATGGTAATTGTGATTATAACGTGATGGACAAATATTTCCCCGTTAATATTAATATTAACTAATGTCTCAACAAGTACAAATAATTCCAAAATATTCTAGTCATTCTTATTTTAACTATGTACAGTTGTGTGGATTTCCACCAAAAATTTGCAAAAAGTTTTATTCTATTTAAACAAATATAGCATTGCTCAAACTCTGTCAATTTTCAACAGTTTACTTCTAATATACAAACCAAAAGATAAGTAATACGTAACTCGAATCAAACTATAGGTTACTTCCCCTTTAAATTACAGTGTCAACTTGACATTAACATGGTTCATACCTAAGAGGATGATACTTCCCCTTTTCTCAAATATGAGGAGAAAATACGCTCCAGTTATGATTACTACAGTAATCTAAATATTAAAATGTAATCCACTATTATGCGTTTTTGGCAAATTGAAAAGTTTAATATAAAAGATTGTTCAGGGTTGAATGAGTGCACACCTTTAGGTACCTTTGTTTCCCTCCGTTCTTGGATATATGGAATATATAACAACCTATACAACATAGTGAATATCCACTAGTTTTTCCCATTCTATTACCATGATATAACAATTTAGCAATAGATTTCCCAATATTATCTATTAATTTATTCCAATTGATATTACATCTCTTTCTAAGATAAAAATTGTACATATTATTATTTAGTTCCATTCATTAACTAAAATAAAACAAGATAATAAATCAACTAGCTCAAAGTTTTCCCACTAATTGCATGTGATGACAATTACTTTTATCCATCCATATCAAGTAAATACGTGCATATTATATATTTATTGCATCATGCATCAACATTTAAATGGGATTTCTTTTCCATAATCAAATGAATTTAAAATATATCAGAACATCAATATTATACATGATTATAAAAATTATTAATACTTTCAAAAGACTTGACTTCTGTATGATACAAGTATTCTATAGGTATTCCATAATCAAAATTCAAACGAATGATAGGTTATCATGACACATTCTTAATGAATAAGTGAGATGATCTGAAAAAGAAGTATAGAGTTATTCAGTCAATCATGTAGCACCCGAGATAGAGTATCAGCTGTGACGTTGTCTCTATCTTGTCGATGATACGGGGAATGGGATACCAGTCGGTCTTTGTCAAATTACTTAATTTCCCAAGATCTCTATAAGACCGCAGTGTGTGGTCGGCTTTTGGTACCATCACACAGGGTGTAGACCATTTTCTATCACATTTTTCTCCTATGTCATCTTCTAACATATACTTTACATCTAATTTAATATGCTCAGGTCTGATGGGGTCAAATGGATGCTGTTTAATTGACCTGGCACCCTCGGTTAACACTACATCGTGCTCTATGACATGTGTCATACTGGGGACATTTGTAAACATTGACTTATTTTCATGTACCAGCTCAATAATCTTCTCCTTATCTTCTACCGGAAGATGTTCTAGCCTTGTATCTAAACTCTTAAGGGCATCTGTATTATTAAGTTTACTTTCTGCAAACTTATATTCTATCCTAGATAAATCCGTCGGGACTCTAGCTAATGAAATCATGGGGACCTCCCGTGGTTTACTCTTTTCCCTGGAAACATAGGGCTTAAGTAAATTAATATGGCATACCCTCTGCTTTTGTCTCCGGTCAGGAGTCTTTATCAAATAATTGACCTCGCCAAGCTTTGACTCTATCTCATAGGGTCCACTAAACTTTGCACTTAAAGGCTGATTTTGCAAAGGTAGAAACACAAGAACTTTGTCACCTGGTGGCCTACCTTGCAGCGAACAGAACATAAGGTACACCCTTATCCCAGTCTTTCTCGTTTTCATAACAGTACTTTTTAAGCATCGATTTTAATGTCTGATGAAACCTTTCCAGAGCTCCCTGGCTCTCAGGATGATAGGCAATTGATAGCCTATGGCTTATCCCTAATTGTTCCATGACTTGTTTGAAAATGTTCGAAGTAAAGTTAGTCCCCTGGTCGGACTGTACTGTCTTCGATAGGCCATAACGTGTGAAGAAATTTGTCAGGGCGTCTACCACCTTCACTGTTGTTATGTTCCGCAACGGAATGGCTTCCGGGAAGCGAGTGGATGAACACATGACTGTGAGCAGGTATTGAAAACCGGCTTTTGTTTTCGGCAACGGGCCCACGCAATCAATGAGTATATGACTGAATGGTTCGTCGAACGCTGGTATCGGCTGGAGTGGAGCGACAGGAATTCGTTGGTTAGGACGTCCTACCATTTGGCATACGTGGCAAGTCTTGCAGTATTTTTCGACATCTCTTCTCAGTATTGGCCAGTAGAAGTAAGGGAGGATACGGTGGTGCGTTTTTCGGACTCCCATGTGACCAGCGAAAGGAAGATCATGCGCCATACGCAGTATATCTTGACGATAGCACTTAGGTATTGCAATCTGGTGAATACTGTCCCACTCGTTTGTACCTGAGTTGAGCGGTTTCGACTTTCTCATCAACACTTCATCTTTCATGTAGAAACATTCCGCCATTGCATCTGCAGTCTTTTCATCAACAGCTTTCATTCTGAGTTGCATTATTACTTCGTCATTCAATTGTTCTTTCACCAATTTCTGCTTTGGTGACAAAATGTTATCGTTCTCTGTTGCATCACCCGTTGTTAGTTTAGCAAAGAACGTAGCACTTAAATCGATGTCAGGTGTTTCTGTTATCACTGTTTCATTTGCATGTGTGTCTTCAGAACAGACAAACACATCTTTCGTTGCACTACACGGCGTAGCAGGAGTCTTTACCGACTTATTTTTCTGCATTGCTCTTGTCAGTGCACATGTTGGGCGTTCATTGGCAGGACGTAGGTTTTTGTCCTCCTCCATCTTTGTCTCCAACACTTTAACCATGGGCTCGACAGTGGCTCTGCCGCCCATAATGTCATTTCCTAATATCATGGAAACGCCTTTGACGGGTAGTGCGCGCCACACTCCCACTACGATGTTACCTGTAAAAATCTCCGACTCAAGTTTTATTCTGTGCAGTGGAGCTTCCACAGCCTCCATACTAGCACCTCTCAGCACAACAGACTCACCGATACTGGTGGCATCCGTTAACGGCACACTGCCCTCCAGGATCACGCTGACAGCAGAACCCGTGTCACGTAATATCTGTATTTTCTTCTTGCTGAGTACATCGACTTCTGTCGACACTGTCCCCTCGTAGACAAAGGGTCGAAAATCGGATAGGTCGTCCTCTTCCGGGACTTCAGGAACCATCTGTTCCTCACGGCCTTCTGAAAGCATAATAGATTGAGTACAGCTATTCTCTTTTACCTTAGATAGACTGTTCTCAAAAACCATCGACTCCACAACTATGGGCGATGCCGGCCGCATTTCTTTTGAGTTTCTTGACCCTGTGTTGCACACTTCTTCTGTCTGCTTGCTGTCTTTCTGCACTCTGGCACAGTGTAGAATAGCACCTTGCTTCTTGGTAAGGATCCAACAATCTTTCTTCATGTGGCCCTCTTTCTTGCAATTGAAACATACCACCTTTGCTTTATTTACATCTGTCTGCTTCCTGAAATGAACTAAGTTACTATAATTATTTACACCACTGTTCTTATTATTGTTTTCACTTGTCTCTTTTGGTTTACTAGCCTCTTTGGACTCTGGTTTGTGCACTTTGGGTTTGTCAGCATAATATGGCTTTATGCTGGCGTGAATTATGGCATAGTTATCTGCCAATCTAGCAGCTTCATGCACATCTTCAACCCCTCGGTCTGAGATGTGGGTTTTAATATCCACTCGAATACAATCATTGAATTCCTCAATCAATATTAGGTTCTTGAGTTTATCAAACTCACTTATATTTGTGACCTTAGCCACTGTTCTAACATTTTCTCCTTTTGTCTCAAAAAGTCTACATGAGTTTGATCATATGCCTTCTTTCTGTCTCTAAATAGCTTTCTATATTTTTCTGGTGTCAGGGAATAACTTTTTAGCACCCTATCTTTGATCACTTCATAGTCATTTATTTCCTCGGGTGTTAAACTCAACACTACGTCCAATGCTTTTCCTTTGTTGAGAGTTGACCTTAACAATAAAGCCATCTTATCATCAGGGAACTGATAATCTACAGCTATCCTCTCAAAAAGCAAAAAGAAATCTTGAACATCTTCTTCTCTAAATATAGGCAAGTGTTGCTTCATTGCGCTAATATCCATACCATTGCTGTCCCTACGATGGTCAGGTCTGTTCATGCGTGCCATCTCTATCCTTTCTCTGCTTTCAATCCTAATTCTTTCATTTTCCCTTTCAGTTTCTATCCTAATTCTTTCATTTTCTCTTTCAGTTTCTATCCTCATTCTTTCCAATTCCATTATCTTCATAGCTAATTGGAATTTTAGGTTTTCACTCAACCCTTCATCTTCATCATTGTTTGATTATCTAGATGACATATTTCTTACCTCGTCTGCGTGGGCAATTACCTCGCCCCCACTGGGAGCTACATAACCTTCATTGATATCGTTCTGGCCCACTTCAACTACATTACCAGTGTTCATGGCATTCTGCCCGTTCAAACATATCATAATTTCTTTGATCAAACGATTACGATTAGGTCTTGCCTGTCCTGCCTCAATCCTAAAGGACTCAGCTAATTCTTTTAGTTCAGCAAATGACATGGCATTAAGTTCCTCACTTGATATATTCGAAGCCATAGTATAGCGCTCGAAATATTTGTGATAGTAGAGTAGTATATATTGTATAATAAAATATAAAGTTCCAACTTACGATTTGTCCAGAAATTTGCACAATATAATATTACACACTTCGTGGAATCTTCACACTTCCCAAGGCATAAATACGCAAACCAGTTCTGTCCTCTTTTTTAAAAAGAATAGTTTCACAGTCCTAGAAAACGAAACACAAATTAGTACTACTAATGTCACAAAATATTTCTAGGTCAGGAAAAATATAACTCAAATTTTCCAGACGAGATCAACAAATTTTTTCCAATCCTAGATCAGGAAAAGTAGAACTCAAATATACCGAACGAGACCACCAAATTTTGTTACGTCCACAATCCCTTTGTGGCCAGAGCTGTGTAGATCTTGCTGATAATTCTCGTTAGTCCTAGGGGAGACTTTAATTATTATTATTTATGTTTCAGTATTACACGAACTCTTCTTATAGTCCTGGGCACAAACTCAGTATTTGTGTTCCAACATTTCCTTTCTTGGACATTAGAGTAGTAGATAAATCTTATAGTAATGTTTACAACACAATAGAATAGTAACTTGACAAGGAAGCTTCAGTGTAACTGTTGTTAATAGTTTAATTCAGGTGATAAGTTTAATATATACAATATATCTATTATGTACAGTTAGAATAAAATAGTGCAAACACAAACGTTCTCAAAGGAACATATTTTGAAACTCTCTGTCTTTCAGACAAAACAAATCATTAAATACTATCCGAGTGGTGCAAGGGACAGACCCATTACCAGTAGGGGTGAAAATCATGGTATCATTACAAAACTCATAACAAAACGATAGGAACTTCCCCTATTAAATAATGAGTCGTTCCCAGACCCTGAGAATTTGAGATCAACACAGAATCCCAACATTAAGTAGAATCATTTGTCTTCCCACTAAACGCCAGGCGATCGGAAGCCTAAGCCCCGCCCACAAAATCCGGTTTTAATGAGAAAAAGAGGGGGAAGAAGAATAAACATTGCGTGTTCCAATTCTTGGAAAAACAATATATATGACACAACCAAAACCAAGTGACACGTCGCGGGTTCTATCCCTGCCACCGACGGATCGCTGTCGCCCTGCAGGTTTTGGGCCTGTAAACATATTTGCGCCAGCAGGCAGCAGTGTGTTTACAGAGCGCACTGAGCATGCTAAAATAGCATGGATAGAAGCGCTATATAAATAACCAATTTATTTAACATATATAAATCTCAAAACGTGTGGTATGTATTTATATGTGTACATACCGCATAATCTTTTTTAATACTGGACAGAATGACATGAAATTTGCCAAACATCTTATTCATGTTACTATGGTTTTACCTTTTAAAATATGACCAATGCGGTCATTTGGGTCCAAAAATTATAAGACAAAGAAAACAATTATTTATTGTTTCTCGTTAAAATTGCCACAATAACTTTATAAAATTTGTCTTCACAAAATGAGAAAAAGGATGGATTTGACATTTTTTTTAATGACGTTAACAAATATTGCGCATGAACTTTGTGAATGAAATGAAAAAAAAATTTCATTCATGTTTAGATTGCCTAAGTGTAATATACGTTTTATATTAAATTTGTAGCGTTCAATGTTTAAATTGCCGGGATCAACTTTAAAATAAATCAAGCTTTGCGAATGAACTTTGTAAATAAAGGGCGAAAAATTCATTCACGTTTAAATTACCAGAAAAATACTTTCTCATCGCTTAAGTTAATTTGTCTCATTATAACTGCATGTGTAGTGACAGATGTCACAACCTATAGCCAGTTTAAGATGTTTTAGCGTTATTAGAAGAGGTAGAAGAGGTTATGGAAAATACATAACTATTTATTCAGCCATCAGGTGATGGAATGAAGATGATGTAACAATGTAACCAAGGGCAATAGTGTGAATCTTAAAATTCTAGGTTCCTGATGATCTACAAAAAGTACACTTGATTTTTGAAATTGGGATGAGGCTTTACCGCTTCACAGATTGAGGGCATTTTTGTAGATTACATCATAGAAAAAATCACGGAGCAGACAACATGGTTCTCTTATACTGCCCACTCTTTTTTCAATTACAATAGAATTCAAGTACTGCATTTTTATTTTGCTTTTTATTTTCTTTATCTGCTGCCCCAAAGATATAACATCTGGTGCACGTAGTACAGAAGACCTATCGCTGAACAGAAACTAATTCACTGTTCAAAAGACTAATATAATACGCTGCCTGAAAGACCTATATAATGTCCAGAAGACATTTACTGCTTAGAAGAACAATTTTCTGCCCATAAATCATATAAGCTTTCCAAAACACCAATTTATTGAAAAGAAAACCAATGCGCTGCACAGACAACCCATACAATTTGGCTGGTCTCTCGGCCTCCTCCCTTCAAGGACTCCAACGTATCCAGAACTGCGCAGCCCGACTAGTTCTCAAGAAGAAGAAGTCAAATAATATAACTCCACTGCTCCGATCTCTGCATTGGCTACCCATCAACAACCGGATCTCACATAAGCTGGCTTCTCTCTGCTATAAGTGCATGAATAACTGTACCCCGAATTACCTTCGCTTTTGTCTGGAGCTCTACACCCATTCCCGCCCTCTTAGTTCGGCTTCTGACGCGCTTACTCTGCGGATCCCTCGTGTGAGGCTAGTGTCCGCTGGCGAACGTTCATTTTTCTACGCAGGACCGTCCGCTTGGAATCACCTCCCACTACAGCTTCGCCAGAGCCCTAGCTATGACACCTTCAGGAGCCGGCTAAAGACTCACTCGTCAGCAGAATTAGCGTTTTATTGCATGTTTCGTAGTCTGTCTGTATTCTTTAACTGTCGTCAGCGCATAGAACTGTCACCAACGGGATATGCGCTATATAAGCACATTTATTATTTTTTATTTCTTTATACAAAGCAAGATGTTCAAAATCCAGTAGGATGAAAAAATAGCAACTGATTACACGCTAACATTAAATTGTGTACTCTGGCAGACCAAATCTCCCTACAAGTGAAACGTTAATCGAATTTGGACCGTTTTCAATTTTTATTCCCAAGTCAGAAAATATAAGTGTCGACAAAAGCATGATACCATACTACAGCCTTTGTTTGTGGACCTATACAGTGTATTAGATGAACGCATGATGCCATACTACAGCCTTTTTTTGTGGATCTATACAGTGTATTAGATGAATGCTTGATACCATACTACAGCCTTTATTTGTGGACCTATACAGTGTATTAGATAAACGCATGATACCATACTACAGCCTTTATTTGTGGACCTATACAGTGTATTAGATGAACGCATGATACCATACTACAGCCTTTATTTGTGGACCTATACAGTGTATTAGATGAAAGCATGATACCATACTACAGCCTTTATTTGTGGACCTATACAGTGCATTTGATGAACGCATGATACTATACTACAGCCTTTATTTGTGGACCTATACAGTGTATTAGATGAAAGCATGATACCATACTACAGCCTTTATTTGTGGACCTATACAGTGTATTAGATGAACGCATGATATCATACTACAGCCTTTATTTTTTGACTTATACAGTGTATTAGATGAAAGCATGATACCATACTACAGCCTTTATTTGTGGACCTATACAGTGTATTAGATGAACGCATGATACCATACTACAGCCTTTATTTGTGGACCTATACAGAGTATTAGATGAAAGCATGATACCATACTACAGCCTTTAGTTGTGGACCTATACAGTGTATTAGATGAAAGCATGATACCATACTACAGCCTTTATTTGTGGACCTATACAGTGTATTAGATGAAAGCATGATACCATACTCCAGGCTTTATTTGTGGACCTATACAGTGTATTAGATGAAAGCATGATTATATACTTCAGCCTTTATTTGTGGACCTATACAGTGTATTAGATGAAAGCATGATACCATACTACAGCCTTTAGTTGTGGACCTTTACTGTGTATTAGATAAAAGCATGATACCATACTACAGACTTTATTTGTGGACCTATACAGTGTATTAGATGAAAGCGTGACATAGGCCTATGTAGTTTTAAGCTATGGGTCATAGCAACTACGATATACTTTGCTATTTATATTATCAGATATACGTAACAAGAAATATATCAAACTTCAGTCAGCCAGAATACAATTGCTGACTACTAATGACATTTTTCTTGCATGATAAATTGTGTGATAATGTGCTTGTATGTATATTTCTGTGATTGAGTCAAAATAATTATTTTATATTATTTAAAAAATGCTGAAAGACAAAGCATATTTAATTAAGACAAATTTCCATTTGCTTGGATTAATAAAGAAATATTATCTTATTCTCTATGGGTTCAAGCCAAGTATAGCTATACAACAGTATTAGCAGACACATAATATATTATTAATAAAAATATATACTTTTTTCTTAAATATGGATTATATAATGCAGTGTTTATTGTGTACACTCTTTTTTTATTTTATTTTATTTACAAACTTTAAATTTAAAAATTCAAACTTAAATTATTTAGAAAATGTGTAGTTTTCGAGTGTAAATAAGGCCTTTGTTTCCTACACATCAGTCCATTTCCTGTTGGTGTCCTTTCGAAATGACATTGTTTAAGTCAAATTTTTTCAAGAAATAAAATAATAAAAAATGCTGAAACTTTCATTTGTGTATAATACCATGACTTTCTAAAAAAAAAAAAAGTGAAAATACAGCAAAAAATAAAATAAAATACAAACTCAGCAGGATTTGAGCTTAAAACGTTACATATCCTTTTTACTTTTTATCGTAATAATTACTTTTTAAAATAGTATAGTTTCACAGAGTATAATTTATATATTTTGAGGAGTTTGATTATAATAATGCATTATTATACTTTCACAGCAAAATGTTGAGTTATATTTTTTCGCCCAAATCTATAACTTATCGGGATGTGGGCTTCCGATGCATCAAAGGATCGCCAATAAAACGAAATTTGATTTCAAGACAGGGTCCATCTCTGTGGCGCCAAATATTTTGTATTATTTGTTCAACGAACTTATCTTTACGGGCTACTGGGCCAACCCTTTCGATTCGCTCTTCACAGAAAACATAACTCTTTACAGAGAAGACAACAGCACAGTGCAAGTGGAATACATGAACCAAATTCAGAGATACAAATCTAAGTCTTATTTAGGTAATAACGTCACTAAAATTCCTTTCCGTGGCGGACGGTTTGCATTATATTTGATAAATTCTAAAACTGCTGAAAGTCGATTCGCACTTGAAAAGGCGCTGACCGATGAGAACTTTAAAGAAAACGAGCTCTTCCAAAGTCTTGAGGAGACGGTAGTTAATTTGACTGTGCCGAAATGCTACGCCAACAATTTTTATGAGCTTAATGATACCCTTATTAAAATGGGAATGACGGAAATGTTTTCTGATACAGCAATTTTTTTTTAAATTTCGCTTACGCGCTCGATTAGTATTACTGACACAGACATCCGTTAGCCCGCGTGATCCTATGTCAACCCGGGGGTCAGGTACCAGACACTAATTAAAACATCCGCTAAAGCCTTAACTCCCTTTCTCTCCCACCCACTTGTATCCCTCTCTCTCCCCTACACCTTTCTCCCTCCATCCCTCACCCTCTCACTCCTTTCTCCCCCTCTCTACGCACATTTTCTTATTGACACAAGTTTCGTTTTGCCTCAACTGTCAGTGTTTTCTCCGCCTTACAGGTTCCATTCACGGTTGGCACGCCCTTTAAAATATTGGCCAACAAGGATAGGCCTACACTTATATTACTGCGCGTTGAAAAAAAAGACGATTTCATTGGCTTGTTAACTTATGCTTAAACTAGGCCATGACAGCTCAACATTTTATTAGAAAACAAGATACAACCCCAAAAAGAAAATTATAGGTCGACCGGATATTCAGTTAGATGTGTATCTAGGTCAGTGGACACAGAGATTGATGGCCCACTATAATGCTGCGTCAACAATAATAATGACTGTCCCCAAAAGGTTTCAAACGTAGAAGAGTTTCGTATTACCGAATTATAATGTCTCTTAAATAGCCGGACGAGCCCTAAAGACTCTATTGCCCTGGGAGAAACACCAAAGCTGATTTCGGGCTCCAGCCATCACACGACACGCCAAATGCGTGGCGTGCAGTGTAACATGGACGGTTTCCACACTGCGGCTCTTAGGATCATTATCGTGGTGGCTCGACTGTATACCTAAGTGTCATCTGGCAGCACAAATCCTATACAATATGTACAGGTATCCAGGCGCCGGGAGGGTCTTCGAGACAGGCTAGCAACGTCCTTTCTACCTCCTCACCGGGGCCACATGCATACCCGATGAAAGTGGGTATAAGGACACCCGGAGCAGCTGCTGGTGCTGTCCTCCATGCGTTCGCCCACCGGTGTAGTCTTAATGTGAATGTATCGGCGGTTTACACACTTCGCCAATTTTGAGACCCATGGGCACAATGAACAATCAACAATATTTATTTGCCACATAGTACATAGGTACAATAAAGGCGTAGTCAAAAACATAAAAAAATTATAGCATTTGTGAATAATAAATTGAACAATAATAGTAATACCAATATTAGTAATAAAAATGAAGGTGATACAAAATTTATTAATTTAAGGTATCCTAAAAGAAAATTCAGGTGGGAATAATTTAGTTTATAATACAATTTTTTTTTGGGTGAAAAAAAAAAAAAAAAAAAAAAATAACAACTTAATTTACTAACATAGACATACTGGTACATCACTTTCATTAGATCTGCACAGCATTAACATAGTGAGAACGAACATTTAAGAAATATTTCACAATTTTTCTTGCGGCTTAGTATATTACATTACTTCCACGACTATTTCTCATTAACATAGTGACAAACCAACATGTTAAAATACTTAAACATTTCTAACCTTTTTTTCATTTTTTAAAAGCAGATACTAATATTTTTGAAAATATGCTTAGTTTTTTAAATTCTTTTAGAGAGCTAGAATTAAGCAGTTCCGACAGTTTTTTTAGATACATTTTTCGTTGGGCATTGAAGTGCACACATTGGAGTAAATAGTGAAATCCATCTCCTATATCTTATATGCAAAGGGGACATGATCTTAAATTATAATCTATTCTGGAGTGGCAAACCCAGTTCAACAGGGAAATTATTGTTACTTGTTCGTATTTTTAGTATATAGATAGCTTCTTTCAGAGGTAATTTATTTAAAAAGGGTGGAATATTTTCCCAGTCAGATTTATATTTTAGAGCTCTATATAATTTACCTTTATTGCTTATTTGCATACTCTCATAAAGTTCTTGTTTACTTTGATCCTTTATACGTTAGTTAATTATTGAATTTGAAAGTTTAGTATCTATTATATCTTGTTCTATGGGGCACGGTAGCCGAGCGGCAGCGCGTTCGACTGGCGATCCGAGGGTCCTGGGTTCAAATCCTGGTGAAGCCGGGATTTTTTCCCAGGACTTGAGGGTGTCCCTGAGTCTACCCAGCTCTGATGGGTACCTGACATTAGTTGGGGTAAAGTAAAGGCGGCTGGGCATTGTGCTGGCCCCACATCCCCTAGTATGCCGTGGCCACAGAAACTGGTGAACGCTGCTTCACCGGCCCTATGATCACTTTGGTCCGAAGGGTACTTTACTTTTATATCTTGTTCTAACCAAATATATCCTAATCCTAGTTGTTCTAGTTGTAACTTTATATTGGCGGACCATTTGCATTTTTCAACCAGGTGCACTTGAAAGTAAAATGTTATAGATTATTTTAGAAATTCTGCTTTGTTTACCGGTCGCTATTTTGATCCAGAAGTGTAACATTCTTTTTTTAATAAATGATCTTATATAAAGTTTGCCAGTTTCGCCTAGGACTACATAATTTGGTGTTTAATTTTTGTGTTCAATTTTAAAATTATCTTAAAATATCTTAGTCTAATATTTTCTAAAATGTCACAATTTTCCATACCCCATAGTTCGCAACCGTAGGTTAGTATAGGTTGTACTGTTTGGTCAATTAGATCAATTTGACTATCTATGGGCAAGCTTAGTTTATGGCATTTTCTGAGAAGATTGAACATAGCATTAGTACCTTTCATCTTACAATATTTTCTGTGTTCTGAGAAAGAAGCGTTTGCTGAGAAGATTATTCCCAGGTATTTACATTTAGAAACTATTTCTATTATATTATTATTTAGTACAAATGTGTAATTTCCTACCCTACCCTTTCTACCGAATATCATTATTTTGGTCTTATCTTCATTTATGTTTAAGTGGTTCTCCTTGCAATAGTTACTGTAAATGTTTAAGTTTTTCTGTAATTCTTTTGCGGTTTTAGCAGCTTTTTCTTGATGGCTGATAACACTTCATTATATGTTATTTCACCATTAAGTCTTGTCGTATCTAAGTTAGGTGCGGTTAAATTGGTTTTTATTGGGTTCATGCAACAGTTGTCTGTCGTTTCGTTTTGGGATTTGAAAAAATGGAACAATTCGTCAGTACTAATTTCTTTATAATCTTCTTTTCTGTTTTTATCCTTTAAGATACGCCAGTATTCTTTTGGATTCTTTCCTTTCAGATTTTTTATTTTATTACTCATTTTGTTTTCATATTTATTTATATTGGTGTTCATTTCACGCTTGTAGTTTTTACTGTGTGTTTTTAAACTTTCAAGTGAGCCTTTGGTTTTGAGGGTGTCAAGTACAATTAAAATCATGGGAACGCTAACAAAATTATAATAATATCTTGCTAATACTGAGCTTGGTCCCACGACACAGCAACTCTAGCACAAACAACAGAATCGAGGTAGAGAGAGTCTAACAGGAAGATGTATACCTAGGGGCGGGTAACTATATACGGATAGGGCGCTAAAGGGACAAAGGGGGAATCAAGGTTGGCCAAGACACGGGCATAAATTTTTAGATGGAATGTGGAAACTGACAGGCTAGGAAATTGGGGGAGTCGAGACGACTATTTAACTTAGGGAGACTGACTTTGCGGCACAGAACTTTTGCTAAGAGGCTTGATGTTTGTATCTTGCTCAAGCTAATTTATCAGTCCGTAGACGAGACTTTGCCAGACCACCGAATAAAGAGGACACTGGACAGTTAATTTCTGACACGGGTAAGTTGGGGTTTTACATCAATACTTTCCATTAGACAAGTTACATATAAATAGGACTGTACTTAGTACTTTATTGACTACTATTTAGGTGACGGCCAGTGTGTAGTGAAGGAAACGAGTAAGAGAGAGACGAGAGGACGACCACGATATTGACTGACTACTGGCAGCAGTTAGTTGCGCCACTAATACGTCGGAGTGGGTTGTCCGTGTCGTGCCATAGTGGACGTCGGAGGGACCAAGCAGGTGAAACGAAGGGAAGTCTTAACAGTTGAACTAAGGCGGGACAGACCCTATGCTATTGTTATACGATATACAAACTATGGATATGGATAGCAGATTTTAATATTAATCCCTTTCGTTATTAGATCTAATCTTCTTCTTATATTCATTCTCTATCAATTTTGTTAGCAGGCCATTTTATATTACGCATTAATGTTTATAAATTAATGTCACTCATACTTTTTCACTTATTTTTTTCATTAGTACTATATTGAAAGAATTTCTTTTAATATACTAATTTTTTTTCTTATATATAAGCTTATCATTTTATAATATTGGTTTTGATATTTGTTTGTTTGTTTTTCTTAAACTAAGACCAACATTAATAAAGTATAGTAAAGTAATCATTTTCTACATTTAAAAGATAGTCTCTGTCATTCTATTTTACGTTGTGCTACTTGTAGTAAATTGTTAGTGGTATTTAATATAATTATCATTGTATTAAACTTAATTAGTTGAGCCGGGATTTCTTGCTTAATTATTCATAATTAAGTTCCTGACATTGTGGGGGCCGTCCAAAGTAGGCTATAACTATAAGCCTGTATATTTTATTATATTTTCTTCTCTTTAAATTGGTGGTATATGCCTGTTTTATTGCCTAAACAAATAATAACATTTACTGTTTGATTTTATTATTTCATTTTTTTCTACTCTACGGATTGTTAAACATTTTTTTTCTTTTGTTAACATTGTTTGGTTTTGTTTTAAAAGTTATCTTTTCAGTTCCATATCACCATTTACAACTTCTGATCCAACTCTTTTCCTAGAGCGGTTTGTGTGTCACAAGTTCACCTGTCCTTTCTTTCGACTTCACTGGACGCTGGTAGTAATTACCTCCATACAGTTTCCGGATCCCACCCCTGCACATCACGTCGGACGGATAAGTCTGTTTTCCTCTCGTGTGTGTGTGTGTTGTGTGCTAGGAGTTGAGGGGTGAAGAGTTTCCCCGGTACGGGTTTTACGGGGTCACTTCAGGTTAAAGTATTTTTATTGTACGGCCGTCACGCCGTAGGGGTTTCCAATTACCACACCGAAACACTGCTTTGTTTGTGACAGTGAGTGTTATCTCCGATTTGAGACAAAAAACAGTATTCTGTCAGGAGCATACTTGTTTGTGTTTTCTTTCCTACATAATGTCAACACACTATACGCCGCGAACGGTGGAACAGTTAAAAGCTGAGGCCATCAGATATGGGTTAAAAGGAAAAAAACTTACCCAGTATATAGAGGACCAAAGTAAAATAGATTTAGATTCCTAAAAACGGTGTGCCCAACCAGACAAAAATAGTCAAAGCCACGAGCGAACAGACTATTCACAAACTAGCCAGTTACCGCCCGATGATTATCATAGAAAGGGCCCTCAGCTAGACAAAAATTTTAAACGCCTGGAAGAAGGTGAGGACCTTAACTATTTCTTTCTCCTTTTTGAAACGACTGCGATAAAAGACAGACTGCCACGCACAACATGGCCTCTTCATTTAGCTCATAAGTTGACAGACAAATTAAAGAATTACATGATACTACACGACCTATTACACAGCGCTGACTATGACCGAGTTAAGGCAGAACTACTTAGCTTTGCAGGATACTCTGACGAGACATACAGACATAGATGGGACACTACAGTACCTAGAGGGGATGATTTTAGGGAATATGCTATGGTGCTAAAAAGGTCATTGGAAAGTTGGGTCAAAACATCAAAAACGCCCCGCACATATGAGGGTCTTATGGATCTACTGTTTAAGGGGCGGATATACAATGAAGTATCACCCAACCTTTTACGTGAACTTTTAATGAAACAACCACAGTCGCCAAACGAGGCACTCTCTATTATTGACAGCTATAAAATAGCATCTAAAGGTGCCAATGTTAGCAAGGTACATAAACCCCTCCCATATGTAACTGCAGCCACCGATGTGGCTGTAGGAGTTGTAGGCAATACTTTAACTTGCTTCCGTTGCGGGCAAGCGGGTCACTTTGCTAAAGAGTGTTTTCTGAAGCCGATGGCAAGTGGGGCTTTCCAAAAAGGCCATGATTTCCACTCCAACAAGCACAGGTCCCGACAAGTATACAATTCCAACAATACCTTAGACAAGAACACCCAACGAATGTGACTCGTAGGTTTATGTGACAGTAACCCCTTATTCCATTCATTATTAACATGTTTGTGTTTTTACATGTTTCGATTAGTTTGTATTGTCATATCTACGTTTATACGTTTGAGTGGAATGTCTTTTCTTTTAAGCGTTTCTTCTGTCTGGACACTTATTTCTACATAGTGTTTCGTACAACCAGATTTGGCTCAAAGCAAACACCGCCCTCGGTAAAAAGTCCGCCCTTTAAAACAATATTTTGGCGCCATCAGACAAGATTGTGCCAAATTGTTAGGTAATATAATACAATATCAAAATACATGTAGTCCTATTATATTAGATTTGATAAAGATGTGAGTATTGACGAAAATAATTATATCTATAAACTCTGAGACAGCAAAAGTACAGTGGAGAAAGTGATAGTGGAGATAGAGAGAGAGAGCAAAAAATGTAAGACAAAAAGAGAGAAAGAGAGAGTTATAAAGAATAAGAGAGAGAGAGAGAGAGAGAGTGTTAAAGAATAGAGAGATAAAGAGAGAAAGAAAGGTTAAGGGAGAAAGAGAAATAGAAAGACAAAACGATAAACAATAAGAACACACACAAAGAAAATGGAGAGAGAGAAAGCGAGATTAAGAGAATAAAAATAAACTCTTATTAAAATAAATGTCGATGCAAATAAACGTAAAACTTGTTCAAAGAGAAATGCATTAGGCCGACGTGAATTTCTGAATCCTGCTGTATTAAATCACCAAAAAAACGTACATAATGCAAGTCTTGTAATTTTAAAGTATCTTTGTAAACATTATTAGACTCTGGCCTATTGGAAGCGCGCTCGGCAGGCATACCAATGGTCTTGGGTTTTAAATTCCGATGAAAGATACGTTGGCCTGGTCTGGAGGAGGGTGTATATAAATCTACACATCCCACTGACGGGTACAGGGAAATGGTTGGGACAAGGTAAAAAGTGATTGTTTAATTAATTGGAAGTAATTAACATTCTAATTCCGTTCAAACATGTATACATTTGTAAAATAAATAAGTAGTTAAATTAAAAGATATACGGACAACGGTGGACGAGCGGCAGCTTATTCGACTGGCGATCCGAAGGTTTTAGGTTCGACTCCTGGTAGAAGGTAGGATTGTTTACTTGTGGCTGTCCCTGAGCATACCCAGCTCTAATGGGTATTAACTTTAGCTGTGGTAAAGTAAAAACGGCTTGGCATTAAGCTGTCCATACATTCCCTAGTATGTCGTGGCCACATAAACTGGTGAACGATGCTTCAGCGGCGCTATAATTAATATCTAATGCGACGTTTCGTCTACAAGACACTTCGTCTAATGCAACAGTTCGTCTAATTCGACACTTCGTCTAATGCTACAGTTCGTCTAATGCAACAGGTCGTCTATTTCGACACCTCGTCTAATGCGACATTGTGTCTAATTCGACACTTCGTCTAAAGCTACAGTTCGTCTAATGCAACAGTTTGTCTAATTCGACACTTCGTCTAATGCGACAGTTCGTCTACCAGAAACATTTAGTCTTTCTTAGCAATATTTCTATTTAAGTAGTAAACTATGTCGTGAAGACATATTTAAATAGCCTGCTACAAAAATTACAGTTTTATGAAACTCTTCTAGAGAAGACTTCTATTGTCTTGTATTTTATATGATCAGCTGTTACTTGGTACTAAACGACCCATGTCTTACTTCAATATAATTGAAATTCAATTCATTTCAAATAGCTCTTTGGGTTCATAGTTTTTCTTAGTTCATAGTAGGGGCGAGTGTGTGAGCGGGAGGGGTAGCATATATCTTTAGCTATCTTGTCTGTTTCCTTCCAGTTGCAACCCATCTTCAAAATGTCTGCCTCTAAATCGCGTCGCCAGCTGTTTCTTGTCATTCCCTCTTGAGTTGATGATTTCACTTTGGAGCCATCCTTGTCACGCTGGATGGCGGTCTTCAAAAAGTGTGCCCTATCCAGCCACATCTCTTTTCCTGATTTTGTTTGCCAAATGAAGCTGGCAGTTCCTTAGCCCAAGGCGTACTCTACTGATTGTGCCAGACCTGCAAATCTGGAGAATTCATCTGAAACAGCAATCAATAAAATTCTGTGCACCGGTTTATAAATATGTTTGCCTGTCACTCCCTTGGAAATGGGGTGGTGGTGGTGGAGGTCCACCGTGCTCTAATTCTCCATTAATTTATTTGCCCCCCCCTCCGGTCTTCCCCATACATATGTAATCATTTATATATATTTTTTTTTTTCGCCCTGCCCTCCCAACTAGCAATTCTAGCTACGCCGGTGGTACGATTACTCATTCTTAGATTCATTGTGTGTCAGTTGTTTGTTGTTGTTGTTTTTAAAATTCATTTAGACATCTTTATAATTTGTCACAGGTGGTGTAGGCGTAGGGTGTACTTGTGGAGGCGGTTCGGGGAGGGGGTGGGGGTTGATGGCGATGATAAGGCCTAGAGTTAAGAATAGAAGTAGAACACACTGGTAAAAAAAAAAGACAAGAGAATACTGACATTTAATTTAATTTAAGCCTGACTGTATTTGTATGTGTCTGAATACGTCTGTTGTTATATTAATAATAATAATAATAAGACTTGTATAGCGCATATCCCGTTGAAAACAGTTATATGCGCTGTCAACAGTCACAGACATAGTATATACAACGAATAAAAGACAAAAAATGTAAAAATGTAAAATAATAAAATAATAAAATAATAAACTGCTACTTGAATAGGTAAGTCTTTAGCCGGCTTCTGAAGGTGTCAAAGCTAGGGCTCTGTCGAAGTTGTAGCTATTATTCATCTGGGTGGATTTGCATTGGTGTGTGCAGGTGCAAAAGGTTTGTACGTGTGTAGAAATATAATATAGTAAATATTCAGCTTACTTGCCGATTTTGTGCCTTGACGACTCCTGACAATGATATCCTGAACTGCATACAATACTAGCAATATAAACACCAACAAAATAAATTCACAAACTGACACCGCCTTCAAAAAATAGTCAAAAGAAAACCTTAAATCAACAAAATCAAAGAATTATCTGTAATGTACTGAAAGGACTAAAAGGTGTCTGCGTTTATCTGGATGACATTCTTGTGACAGGAAGAGATAACTGCGAGCATTTAAAAAATGTTGAACTTGTGCTTGAGCGCAGGCAAATAAAAACAAATGTATGTTCATGCAACCTTCAGTTGAGTATCTGGGTCACCGCATAGACGCGGAGGGTCTTTATCCTATCCCAGCGAAAATGAAGGCTGTAAAGGAAGCACCAACACCTACAAATAATCTGAACTTCGAAGTTTTCTTGGCCTCATAAACTACTACTCTAGGTTCCTCAGGAATCTTTCTGCTGAGCTTGCACCATTGTACGAATTTACGAAAAAGGACGTTTCTTGGAAATGGGGGAGACGAGAGGAAACAGTTTGTTTTTCACTATGCAAAGGACATGATCAGTACTTCTGATTTATTGGTTCATTACAACCCACTTTTACAACTTCTGGTACAATGTGACGCCTCACCGAAAGGAATCGGTGCGGTGCTAAGTCATAGATATGCCGATGGTACAGACCGGCCCATAGCATTCGCAACCCGTAGCTTGAATCCAGCTGAAATGAACTTTTCACAAATTGATAGGGAGGCCCTGGCTTTGGTATTTGGGGTCATTAAATTCCATCAATATCTTTATGGCCGAACATGAAATGATAGATTCATCCTCGTGACAGACCACAAGCCCTTGACCTACTTGTTTAGCCATGACTGCACAATTCCAGCAATAGCGTCGGCACGGATACAAAGATGGGCATTAACACTTTCTGCCTATAATTACAGCATTGAATACAAGCGAGGAGTTGATAATGCTAATGCGGATGCTTTGAGTCGACTTCCACTCCCGGACCTACCTCAATCTGTAACAATGCCTCAAAAGATGGTTTTTGTTGTCAACATGGTCGACTCAGCTGCTCCGTTAGTGAGTTCTCAGGAGATTCGGACCGAGACACAACGGGACCGTGTTCTGTCAAAAGTGTTTCAATGGGTCCGGTGGGGTTGGCCAGGCAAAGTTGATAAGTGTTATAATGCATTTTACATTACGAAGGAGGAACTATCAATCATGGATGGCTGTCTCCTATGGGGAAACAGGATTATTGTTCCTAGCAAATGTCGCGAGGCAGTTTTGTGTCTACTTCATGATACTCACATAGGTATATCAAGGATGAAGGCTACAGGCAGAAGTTATGTCTGGTGGCCAGGAATGGACCATGATATTGAGTCAGCAGTGAGAGAGTGTTCGTCATGTGACAAAACTCAAAATGTGCCAGCGGTGGCAGAGCTCCACCCTTGGGAATGGCCAAGTTCTCCCTGGTTTAGGGTTCATATTGATCATGCCGGTCCTTTTATGGGTAAACTCTTTCTGATTGTAATTGATGCCCAATCGAAATGGCTAGAAGTGATAAATGTTCCTAATACATCAACCCAGGTAACTATCAATGCACTCAGTGGAATATTTGCAGCTCATGGTCTTCCTGTCACTCTAGTATCGGACAATGTTACGGCATTCACTAGTGATGATTTCCAAAGATTCTGCACAAGGCATGGAATTAAACACATCCGCTCGGCTCCATGACATCCATCCACCAATGGACTTGCAGAAAGGGCAGCTCAAATCTTCAAGTCTAGCATCAGGAAAATGGAAAATATTATTCCGTGGGAAATGCGGCTAAACAAATTCTTGTTCAAATACAGAACCACGCCCCAAAGCACAACCCAAGAGACTCCATCACAGTTGCTGATGAACCGGTGCCTGCGTTCACCCATTTCAATGCTCCAGGCTGACTTGAGAAGTCGCGTAGAAACAAAACAAGCGCTGCAGGCCCAGTCGCACGATAAAGGTTGTAAAACACGCACTTTCGCACTAGATGATAACGTTTATACTCATAGTGTTGGTTCTAGAGCCGAGTGGTTGCTGGGGACCGTAGAGTCAGTGACCGGTCCGCTCTCTTATGTCATCAAACTGACAGATGGATGAACGGTTAAGAGACATGTAGACCATATTCGTAATAGGTATGCGGACATTCCGGATCTACTTGATCTTACAGAAGAGGTTCATAATAAATCCACAACCAGTTCATATTCAAGAGGCAATGTAGAGCCTGAGTTTCAGACAGCAGTACCGGAGGAAATAGTGAACATTCCAGCAACGGAAGCTCTGCCGGTAAATCAGTCGGCCTCTCGTGCAGCCCTGGTACCTCCGGTTTCGGACATACCAATACCATCACTGGAAAATCAGTTGTCACCTGTATCCCCAGTACCTCGAACATCAGGTCGTACTAGGCGTGTTCCAGAGCGATTTGGATCTTGGGCCACCTAGAAATTAAAGGAGGAGGAATGTTGCAACCATTATGTCTATTTGTTGAGTTGTTTTCCATTGTGTGAACTGTGAGAGTGCTGCCCCTTTTGTTGTTTACCCATAATCTCCTAGTATGTTAGCGACGTCCTTGTTCAACAATTTGAATGTAATAGTCTTCATTACATAATAAAGTCTGAGTACAATTATACACTGTGTCTTTACATTTATCGATTTATTACATCTTTTTATAATTTAATCAGACTATACAAGTCTTACAAGATTATAACAATCTATTTATGTAAGTATGTCAGAGTGACATTTTATTTGTGACGTTCTTTCTCCCATCGTGCGCCGGGCCTAGTTGCAACTACAACAAAAAAAAAATATAGGTGGTTGACTGGGATTGTATGCCTGCTAAGCAAATACGGAGGTGTTAAATCCCCCACACTGGCTAATAGTGGAGGTGCTAAGTAGAGTTTGTTAGGTAAATATTGAGGTGAAAATGACTTAGTGATAGCTAATTACGGATGCACTAACTGCGTTGTAGGTTAATCACTGAGTATTGAAGTTTTCAAATCATCGCGATTTCCACCGTTTAAGTAACAGCTCGCAATGAGGTTATGGCTACAGAAGATCACTACTTAAACAGAACTGTATGGAAATGATAGAGACCTGGAAACGAAAGCACAATTAGTCATAAAGACCTTCCTTTTTTAAATCCCTCCCTTAACAAAAAGAAGCTAAATACGGATGTTCTGTTATGAGTATATATTAAGTAATAATTATCCTGTTCTAACTAAATATTGAGATGCTAAAAAATCAATTCTAGCTACAAATTGAGGTGCTAAAATATGTTCTACCTACAAATTGAAGTGCTAAATAATCTGTGCTAATCTGTTTTATCTACATATTGAGATGGCCTACATAATATCGTGAATAAGCTACAAATTGAAGTGCTAATTAAAAAAATGATAATTTCTAATATTAGATTGTGGTGCTTAAATCCCGTCTACCTACATATCGAGGTGCCAAATACAAGTTCTAGCCACCTATTGAGGTTTATGAAAACCTGTGTAGCTACATGTTAAGGTGCTAAATACTATGGGTTCTCTACATGTACAGGGACTCAAAACCATGTACTTGCTAAATATGGATGTGTTTGATTTCTTTTATAAGCTAAACATCTTAAACGCAACATATGAATAGCTAGCAGCTTGTGTACGCAGTAATAATAAAATATAGATAGTAAATATCTTTAATAAAAAAATCTCTTTTAAAAATATTTAAATTATATAATGGTAACAAACCGCTATATTAATAGTAAGTAATTCAAACTTTTAAACAAATGTTAACATAAAAAAAATATATATATTATCTTTTTTTTAAAAAATTCCCAAATTTGTCCATCATGGCTTAAATTGATTTAATCTGACAAATGTAACAATAAAAAAATGCAAATCAGCTTCACTTCGAAACAACGATTTTGTGACATTTTTTTTTTCTTCTCCGTTTATTGTTGTAACCAGAAACAAACACAAACTTTTTAAAAGAAAAGGGAGAGAAGCGGAACAGAATGAATGGGTGATGTCTACATATGGCCTCCTTTATGAAAATGAACAAGCGTGCTGGTAAAAAAAAAAAAAAACAAAAAAAACAAACTTTAAACAAATAATTTAAGCTGCTATTCATGGGCGTATAAACTGCGTTACAAATTTAAATGTGATATTACTGCATCGGCATAAGCGGAACACTGGGGTATATACTATGCATTCTGAAATGATTGTGCCATAATTGAATTAGTGTATTGCGAGCTTGGAAAGCATGTTAAGTTGTAAAAAAACAAATCTTTTCGAACGATATAGCAAAAACAACAACAAATAAATAAAAAAAATACAACGACAATACATAACTAAAGCTATAAGAAATATTGGAAATAGCTAGCCACACTTGCTTTTAAAAAAATAAATGAAACAGTAAAAAAAGAAAAAAAGAAAAAAAAAAAAAAAAACTCATCGTTTTCTCTTTAGCTGTTTATTAGCCTTATCGGGCACGGTTGCCGAGTGGCATTGCGTTCGACTGGCGATCCCCAGGTCCTGGGATCGAATCCTGATGGGGGATATGATTTTGTCCCAGGACTTGAGACTGTCCCTGAGTCTACCCAGCTCTGACATTAGTTTGGTTAAATAAAGAAATTGGCTCTCGAGCATTGTCCTGGCAACTCAATCTCTAATTAATGGTACAAGAAAACGACAGTTTGGTTTGTTTTAGTTTGTTAAATTTGCTAAAGTAAAAAAAAAAAAAGAATAGCAACTCGTCGGACCAAATTGATCTATAGGGCCGGTGAAGCAGCGTTCACCAGTTTCTGTGGCCACGGTATACTAAGAGATTATGTGACCGGCACAATGCCCAGTCGCCTTTACCTTACCTCAACTAAAGTCAGGTAACTATAAGAGCTGAGTAGAGTTAGGGACACCCTCCAGACCCGGGGACAAATCCTAGAATTAACCATTACTTCAGTAGAGCAACTGAACGCTCTGTCGCTTGACCACAGTGTACTATTAAACACTAATATAAAAATATTTGTATACTTATAATATTTGTATACTTATATATTGACCAAATGTTGTGAGAAAAGGGTAAACTCATCTCCATTAATTGTATACACGTTAGACCTACCCCCTCAGATAAACATAATGACATAAATACTTTACTTATATCTTATGTGTGAACAATATTATAATAAATAAATTGATACAAGTGCTTCTTTTGTTTGAAACAATCTTATGCGAGAATAAATGCATATAAGTACTCTTTCTTCCCAAGTAGCATTCGGGAATGGAATGGGTTGTCTGAACAAACCAGGAAAAGCAGTAAATTAACATATTTTAAAACATTAATAAAGATGCAAGACTAGACTCGGACCACGGATGAGTGTAAGACGCAATATTCTTCTTTATAGAAGGAAAGTCTAATATATATCAGATAAGATTAAGGTAAGAAAAGTGCAAACATATCTCCATTCATTATGTACGCGTTATACCTACCCTTACCTTAAATACGCTCCTGACTTTTTTGTCCGTTTTTATTTTTCTTTCTAACCTTTAAAAATATTCCGTCAAGTTTGAAAACATCCTATTTTCTTCCCACCGCGAGTTGGTTGACCCTGTTAAATGTTTACCTTTGTAAAAAAAAAAGGTTTACTTTGACCTATGTAACGGTCTTCTGCGTGATGGAAAACTCGAAGACACACACACACACATAAACATTAGAATACACACCTGACAGTCCCTTAGTGGGAGGAGTCTTAGCGTTGCACCTGTGACTACTATTAAAGCCGTTGTCTGCCTTAGCTCATCTCGAGGAAAAAGCTGTTAGAAAATTTTGACTGTTATAGAACTCTTCTTTTTTTGTGTGTCAACTTTTGTTTCAAGGGAATAGTTGATGATGAGAATGCTGCTGTTGCCAGTGTTGGTGTTGACGCTGATGGTGTGGAGGGACGCCTGTGCTCAAACTGTTGATGTGACGGATTTAACCAGTTCTGTGACGCGGTTCTCACACAAGATGTACCAGGCCATTGCCGCTGACCAAAAATCGGCCATATACTCGGCGTTCAGCGCTCATGCTGCGCTTTCTATGGCGTATATGGGCGCCGGGGGCAATACCGCGGACCAAATGGAGGCAGTTCTTGAGGTAAGCCCAATTGACAGTTACAATACATCTATTGTCTTTCAAATATGTAGAAGAAACACACCAAAAATAATTATCTCAGTTTAAGTCAGAGTAAAAAATCTCTTTTATAGTAGGAGGCCTGTAAGATAAGATTAAAACTAATATTATTTTATTTATTACAGACGCTCCTTCTAAAAAGAAGTATAAACAGTCTTGCATCTTTGTTAATGTTTTAAAAGATAAGTTACTGGTTTTCCTGGTTTGTTCAGACAACCCATTTCTTGCCCAAATGCCACTTAATTTTGACCAAGGTTACACAGGGATGCGCGTGATATCACATGCAGACTACGAGAAAAAAAAATTAGGTTGGCCATAAGACATAGACAAGAAGTAATAAATGTTCACATATAACATTAACACACAGTACAGTAGAGCATACAGTTAATTGACACTTATTGAATAATAACACACATACAATTATCGCAAACACATCATTGACACATAGACGTAGCCTACATCGCGCATATATAAATGACTTACACAGAACATTAAATCACATAAACCATTGATAATCACAGACTAGTATATAGCGTATTGAACATTGACATACAAAGTGCATTATAGCACAGATAACATTGACATACAAAGTGCATTATAACACACATAATTTAAACACACAATAGACATTATGCATGCTAAATATAGATGACAATAAATGTATTTACCTTTTCTTAGTTTTTTTTTCAAAATGTTATATTGTTGTTTAATCTAATTAAAATTTAAAAAAAATACTATTTTAAACAAATAAACATCATAATATAATGTAACATATATCTTACTTAAACCCTATTTTATCTAATTGTTCTTTTTTTTATATTTTACCGTATTTTAAAGTAATAATACTGAATTCATCGAAGAAAAGATTAATGTATCGTTTAGTCATAGATTAGGTCTGTGATTTTAAATACTTGCCGCGATAAGGAACTTTACATTTTCTTCGAAGACACTCGTATTTTACATTTAAACACTTAGACATTTAAACACTTATACATTAAAACAATGTAATTTTAAACTTGCTAAACGGCGTACAATGTAGGCTGTAAACTTCAGTATATCGCAGAAATGGTTATTCTTCCAAATATGCACTGAGCTCAATATATATCTGATACACATATTATTACTTAGATCAAAGACTATAATGAGATGGACCGCTTGCTTAAATTTGTCTGCTATTTGATGACTCGATGACTTCTTTTCGGAAATCCCGAATACCCTTTTCACTGCACACTTCCGTTTTATTTTATCGCTATGATTTTCGCAATGAAAAATGAAAATTAAAACCGAAAGTTTTTTATGCCTACAGCAGCGATTATGGATGCGCACGGAAAAAGAACATATAAGCTCTTAAAATAGAGCAAGCGGTCCATCTTATTATAGTCTTTGCTTATATCTCTATGAGACTTTCGGCGTTACAATTTGTACAAATTCAATGAGCAATCCCTTTAAGAACGAAACTTATCATTAAGGAACTTTGGTAAAACTTAATGAATGGACAGTTCTATAGAACCCGTCGTGTAACCGCAATTCACAGAACGAGCTAAGCTAAAATCTTTACCTCCAACATTGAGCGAGTTGTACAAACGTGGGACAAATTGGGCATGCGCGGCAGTGCACTCGAATAGCCATTGCGAAAGTCACATGTTCATATCCAGGTTAACGTTAATTCTATGTTCTTGAAACTGTTTTTGATTCTACCCAGCCCTTATGGAAGCCTGAAGCTAGTGGGGTCTTAGTTTTAAATAACGGCGGTGGCGCACTGACTTGGCCACACATTTTTATTAACATGCCATGGCAAAGAAAACATGTGTATTTAATTTAATTACCTAAAAGTAAAGTACCCTTTGGACCAAACTGATCATAGGGCTGGGGAAGCAGCGTTCACCAGTTTCTGTGGCCACGGCATACGACGGGATCTGTGGCCAGCACAATGCCCAGCGGCCTTTACTTCACCACAACTAGTGTCAGGTACCCATCAGAGCAGGGTTGACTACCGAGGGGCACCCTTAAGTCTTGGAAAAAAATCCTAGTCTGCACCACAATTCGAACCCGGCACCTTCGGATCGCCAGTCGAACGCACCACTTAGCCAATCTAACTGAAAATGATGTTTGGGAACTTTCATTGTTAAAAATTTCATTATAAGTCATGTATTTAACTAAACACAGATATAAAAAAATAAAAAACATTTTTGACTGATTATTAATTGACTATTAAGATTAATGACTAACAAAAACTCACAATAAAACTAACCTTGAAAGACACTATAAAAAGCCATGTTAAATGCCAACTTTAGAAATTACATAAAAAGAACCTTAAACTGCACCATTAAACACCCATTAAGGGTTGAAGAGCCAGTAGAAACCTTTTTTTATTATTTGTACACGCATCAGGATCATTTTTGGTATATAGATAGTATAAACAGGCCAGAGTAAGTATACGCTAAAAAAAATATTTTCTGATGGTTGCGATGGAAATGGCGGCCATTTTGGATTTTTTAGTTAATAATTTACCATGCAAAGAAAAATGTATCAACTTGATTATTTATCAAGATAATGTACTGCAACTTAACGAAATATTTATAAGCTATATCTTTATAAAATTTGCTGATGAATTTTGGTTAAATTGATAAATAAAATTTATATGAATTTTTTAGTAGAACATAGGAAAAAAAAATTTAATAGCCATCATTTTTAATTAAAATTTAATTTAAGGAAAACTATAGCTCGTATCAAAAATTCATCGAATAAATTTGATTACTTACATGTCATAAATGTATGTAAAAAAATTCATAAAGATTGGTTTATAAATAAGGAAGTTAATATAAAAAGAAGAAGAAAAAGTAGTATTTTGAAAAAAAACACATAAAAATTGACAATTCTAGGAAAAAAATAATTTGGGGAGTAAAATTGAAAAATTCAATTTTCTCATCTATTTCTTAAAGGTTTGTTGAAAGATTTTTCTCTCACAAAGACAAGATGTTGACCTTTAATTTGATGTATATTAATATTTAATTAAACTCATTTCTTATATTAATGTAGTGTAAATATGTTTTTAAAAAATTAAATAAAATTCTGATATATATAACCATTTCAAAAGCAATTTTTACATTTAAATAATGTTACTAAAATTTTCGAACTTAATGTTTTAGATCCAGGAATAGTCAAAGTCAGGAATAGTCAAAGTATACAACTTTAGGCAAAAGCTTAAAAATTGAATATTCTGACATTTAGATCAATTTCACTGCCGTCCCTACCCTTAAATCACATAAATAGCACCTTAAAACCATCTTTAAAAGTATCTTTTTTAAAAATGAATTTTTTTTTTTTCTTCAGTTTACCAACGTGACAAATCCTCATTGGGATTTTCAGAACATCATTGAACAGATTAATGCAGCACCAAACATCAAATTACTGACGGCCAATGGGATTTGGCTCAACTCTCATTTTACTATTCACAAAGAGTATCAGGTAATTATTGAAACAAATTTCCTAAATAAACATCATACAGGTATTTTCAAATGTTGATAATGTACATATCTTTAAATCTGCGGCGACTGCACTGTTGAACTGCATGACACAGAGCAATAGTGCGACAATAATGTCCTTTAAAAAGGGTTTAAAGACATAAAAATTTATCTTCGGCTAGTGTTTTCGTGCTTGTGATATTATAACACAGGCAACATAATATTGGGGATAGGAACCACATGGAAAGTTGCGCTTTATAAGTAGAAACTATTATTATGTTAATTAAAAAATGGAAAATAACTAATAATTTTAACAACATAAATAAAAAAATTAAATTGGTTATTTATATTTTATCCATGCTATTTTAGCATGCTCAGTGCGCTCTGTAAACACACTGCTGCCTGCTGGCGCAAATATGGTTACAGGCCCAAAACTCCTGCAGGGCGACAGGGATTCGCCGGTGGCCGGGATAGAACCCGCAACATGTCGGTTGGTTTTTGGTGGACAGTCCGGTGAACTAACCGCTGGACCAGCCGGCTACACAACATTTAGCGATTTTAAAGACAGATAAAAGATATAAAGAAAACGGGAAGTTTCTATTTGGTGAAGTTAATGCAATTATTAACATTAACAATACACTCCTCGTTCATTATCTATAAGTGAAGAATAAAAATAAAATAAAAACATAACTATATTACTTTGAAATTCTATTAGCATTTTAAACGTGACCAATTTTAACGTTCTTTATTGTGTTTAACTTCCCCCCCCCCGACCTTGTTATGTTTGAAATATGTGTGTTACGGTAGACGCACAAATTTGATTATACTGCTTAAACTTTTTCATCGAAATATATAAAAATACACAAGAAAAGGTTACAAAGTAAATGAGATTGTTTTTCTATATAAATAATAAATATGCATCAATGGCAGAGTTCCCAATGTTATTTTATTAATTTTAGACTACTTTAACGTTTTATAGCTACACACAGTTTTTCAACATAGCATGTATCTAATTAGCGTTTTGTGTTTTAAAGTTTAAAAAAAAAATCACTTTCCACATTGTTCAACTGATGATAATGTAAATATTTTTTTGGAAAATCTCAATATCCGTTCCTGAGCAAAAAAAAACAACAGCATGCTCTTGTGGGCCACATGCGGTTCGAAGGCCTCGAGACTCGAGAGTATGATATCCTGGCAAATTTTGTGTTTTTTTTTTAAAAAAGAAAATGTTTTTTACGTAAATAGTTAAATCTATTTGAGATTTAAATGTAGAGTAAATTGCCCTACTGCAACCACTTGTCGGCAAAGGCTCGTAACTTTTTACTGAGCGAAGGGAAATTAAAAATTTCTTATTGCTTAGAGGGCGCATAGTTAAATCTCTAACTTTACATTGTTTGGAGCTGTTCTAGCAGACGGCTAGCAAAATGATAGGGAAAAATGGTTGGGTGTATTTAGCCCGGCAAGCAACCACATGCCCACCCCGCAACCAGTGATTAGCCCTAAGTGCAACCACCTGACCTTAGTGCAACCACAAAGGTGCCCTCAGTGAAACCAGTAGGGGATATTAAACCTAGAGATCTTCCAGTACATTCACACACTTGTAGACATAACATTAATAATTGGGAAACATTTACACACCAAAAAACAACCAATAAATCTGAGTTTTTCAGAACTATTTCTGTTTGATTTTTATTATATCATTGCTTTGTTTTAACATAGACTTAAATTAGCCGATAACTAAATCATCAACAACCTCTTCAGTATCTAGCTCTAAATGTAAAATAATTAAAGCTTAGACCAAGTGAATCACTTTGTGTACCTTGTAAATGTGGTCAGTGTATCAGGAGGGGCATACGAGGACATCGAACGTCGAATAATTTGGCGCGACAAGCCTTTGCCAACCTGAAACATGTCTGGAGATCTACATACCTCTATGTCAAAACTAAAGTAAGGATCCTTAACACAAACATTAAAACGGTCCTACTTTATGGGTCCGAAACATGGCGAACGACAGAGATAACTAAAAATATACTTCAGACCACTGATAACAGATGCCTAAGAAATATACTCAAAATAAAATGGTTCGACAATGTAGAAAACTCCAAGCTGTGGGAGAGGTGTGGACAAAGAACAGTAGAACAACAAATCATGGAAAGGAAGTGGAGATGGATTGGACACACCCTCAGGAAAGATATCAACAACAGAGCTAGACAGGCCTGAGAGTGGAATCCCCAGAGTAAAAGGCATAGAGGAAGACCAAGCGAACATGGAGACGAAGCATACTGGATAAAACCAAAAGAACTTGAAAGAGCTGGGAAGATTTGAAGGAACTAACGAGAGACCGTGAAGAGTGGCGTGCTTTGACAGAGGCCCTATGTTCCACAAGGAATCCAAAGGACATATGATGATGATGATGAATGCTGGTGTTGCCTGAGAAATAGGCCCATATTGAAAAAACAGTGGTACTGCAAGATGAAAAACTCCAAGCTGTGAAAGATGTGTGGGCAGAGAACAACAAAATAACAAATCCTAGAAAGAAAGTGGAGATGGATTGGACACACCTCCAGGACAAGTAGCAACATCTGAGTTAGGGGAACCTCCAAGGCAAACGGCAAAGATGAAGACAAGCGCACATAGAGTCGAAGCATGTTGGATGAAGCTGGACGAACTGGAAAGAGATGGGAAGAAATGAAACGACTGACAAGAGTCCGTACAGAGTGGAGTGCTTTGACGGAGGCCTTATGTTTCACAAGGAACCCAAATGACAAATGATGATAATGAATGTTGTTGTCTATAAAATTGATGCAATGTCATCACGACAAGTGTCTTGTCTGGTAATAGATGCGGGTTTTGGTTCTGGCACACACTTCTGTACCCATCGGTCTCAAATCTGGCTAAGTGTGTAAACCAACGATACGCTCCCATGAAGAATATACCTCTGGACAAACGTACGGAGAACAGTACAGTACGACCTCGGTGGGGTGGAAGAAATGTGCACTCGTCCGTTTTTAAAAAGATGTTTAAAAAATCTGTTCTGGCACAGGGACTGGCAACTGTGTGACTGATGCCGACATGTTTATAAAGGCACCACTATGACGGTTTCTAGTGAGACAGGAAGGCTGTACTTTCATGACTGATGGAGGCTGATGTTGGGGTGTTGATGCCCTGTCAGGCAGTGTTGTGTCTAATGTCCCACATAGTCATGTTCGGCAGTACTTTCTGCCAGTTTGTTGGATCCAATGAGTATAACCTACTGACTTTGAATGCTTTGGGGGCGAGACAATGCCAAACGTATGCTTGGTGAAAATTTCAGCTTCATTTAGTTTATTGTCAGGTTTCTGCCCATTTGTTTCATTGTTTGGAAAATGCCCACATCTAGCAGCTGCAAGATGTGTGTGAATGGGCAGGTAGGGAATATAGTATTATATAGCGTATGTTCTTGTCTTGACATATGGTAGCAGCATGGATTGCATTGTGAATTTAATGTCGTCATCGCCTAACAGCAGAATAGGCTTTTCTATCTATGCTGTTTAGGCACAAATACCTGCTCAAGGCAATCGGCAATAATGGTCTGATTTCTCCGTCCATTAGTGGATTTCGTGAAGAATTGTTTATATAGGTCTACTTCATTTTACATTTAATTTTATTAAATGAATGGTTCCCCTTAAAATGCTAGCTCTCTCCTGCATATCCCGCCATCTTATAAGGCTTTTAGCAAAGCTTTTTGGGCCTTAAAGAAAACCAAAGAGGCTAAAAGACATTATAAGATTTCATATTTTAAAACAATGGAATCCTAGCCAATTATTATAATTAAAACATAGGTCTATATGGACCTATATATTAAAAATATCTAGATGTAAAAACATGAAACAATGTATTAATTATAGTGTTACGAATCTCGGTCATAAATGAATGACGTAGTAAGGCATTGACCTCTTAACAAGTGCGTATCAGAGTCCAAGGCGACCAAGGTTTGACCTTTATGCCCTGAGGGCAGTTTAATTAAAATAATTCGTCCAACCCCGTGGAAATTGGAGAATAAAACTGAATCGCAGTATTATATAGAGAAAGAGGTTAAAATGCGTATTAAGACCCTGTAGAATCTTCGATGATAGTTTTCTTTGGAAAGTCCCGACCTCCTTAAAGTTAGTTCAGTTTGGAAGTTTGTCGAGTGAAGTCGCTATATTGATTTGTACATTAAATGCCATTTATTTTGAAATACTTATGTTACCATCAGTTGATGAAGTTTATTGATCGTTTATATTGAGTCTACAATTTAAATAAAATTGTTTATTCAACAACTGGAGTTGTTCGATCTATCATTGTTGAGAAAGGTGTTGAAGATAATTATCACGAATATAACTACATTGCTGCATAGACCTGTCAGTCAAGGAACCCCTAGCTTGGGCTACAGATTAGCAGAATCTAGAGACTTCTAATAAAGATACAACTATATTCATTGAATCCGATTTAACGAGTCGTAATAATAGTCATCATCATCTAAAGGGACATAACAGTTTGGGGGCTCGTCCGGGATAGTTGTATAGTGAAGCATATATTCAAGTGGTGTTGTGTTGTGTGTAAAGCCGTGACCTACTGAGCAAGCCTAATAACGCTGAATTCATTCTTCCGATTGGAAAAACGTAAGTTGGAAAAATTTACCATTTTATAAATCTCTTAACTAAAGAATGGAATTTATTGAAAATCCAGAAGAAGAAGTTCTGAAAACTTTATCAATAAAGAAGTTAAAAGAGATCGCTGAGATCTTGAAGATAGAAGTTACTGAAACTACACCATCGAGGACTGTGTTGACACAGCAGATAAAAGATGTGTTGATTGCGAGTGGCAAGTTGAAAGTAGAATCAAGCGCGGAGGGATATCAAGTTGAAGGTCAGACGTCGAAATCTATGTCAGAACAGTTTAGATTTCAGTTAGAAATCAAACGGATGGAAATGGAGATGGAACAAAGACGTCTAGAAATAGAATGTCAGGAAAGAGATAAGAAAAGTCAAAGAGAAACAGAAAGTCAGGAAAGAATAGAGCTAGCGAAGATAGGAGCTACTAAAAAAGAATCTCATAATGATGTAGAGATGGCCAGATGGAAAAAGCTAGTCCCTACCTACATTGATAAAGAAAGTGAAATAGCTAATTTCTTCCAGACCTTTGAAATTTCTTGCAGAGATTTTAAGTTCCCAGAAGATAAATGGGGAATATTAGTCAGAACAGCTTTTACTCAGGGAAGGGCAAGAGATTGTGTTCTATTGTTAAAAGAGGAGCATTTAAATGATTATGAAGTCATTAAAGACACTGTACTAAAAGCCTATAACCAAATACCTGAAAGTTATCGGAAAAGGTTCCGTCAGTACACAATGTCCCCTTACCAAACACACTTAGACTTCCTTCGAGCAGAAGAAAAGTTAATGGATCAGTGGATAAAATCCAGAAATATCTCCACATTAAAAGAAATGAAAGATATCATTCTGTTAGAGGATTTTATTAACAAAGTGAGGCCGGATATAAGAATGTATTTATCCGAGCGTGATATCACTGACCCACATAAGGCTGCTGATTTGGCGGAACAGTACACATTGTGTCATAGGACAGCTGGTGAAAAGACTTTTAATAGGGCACAACGGCAAGCAGAAAACACACCACAAAAACATCGTGAAAAAGAGCATTTTGTGAAACAAAATGATGTTAATAAAAGACCTGTCAACAAAAACGTCCAATGTACTTTTTGTAAAAGAACAGGACATAGCATCGAAGACTGTTGGAGCATAAGGAAAGATAAACGACCTAATAAAGTGGTAATGTGCACTAGCCATAAACCAAAACAAAAGGTACAAGAAAGCGAAAATACAAACGAACTGAATTCGAAGAAAGATTCTTCTAAACCAGAAACACTGAGGGTGGTTTTGCCTGAGAGCAAAAGTCAGAAGGTAGAGAAATCTACAACTGAAGAAAGTGAGGATGAATATCCTGATTATAAATACAGAATGGCTACTATTGGATTAATTGTCCAAGTCCACAGAGACGAAAAAGTAGACCAAAGTATTTTTGACTCGAACAAGAGTCTAAAGTCATCGAAAGATGAAACAACACCCGAAAGTCATGGTCAAGGGAAGAATAAAATTGACACAGAGACCCTGTGCAGTTTTCAACCGTTCATTAGTGAAGGTTGTGTGGCCTTACAAAAGGAAGGACCACTGAAGTCCGTAAACATATTACGAGACACAGGAGCATCATTAACACTGCTGCTTAAAGATGTATTACCATTGAATGTGAATACATTGACAGGACAGACTGTCCTATTGAGAGGTTTTGAATGGAAAGAAGAAATACCTCTACATAGGATATACCTCGCATCTGACTTGGTGACAGGATATGTGACAGTTGGAGTAATATCAAAACTTCCTGTTGAGGGCATATCCGTTATCCTAGCAAATGATTTGGCGAAAGGGAGGGTGAGACCTGAACTGATTGTGAAGGAAAATCCAGACCCTAGTCCTATTGTGGAGACAGGAAAAGAAAAAGAACTTTATCCTGTAGGTGATGTCATAAATGGTATGACACCACAGAAAAAGAAAGAAGAAATTATCTCACAAGAAAAGAAAAAGAAAGAAGAAATTCTCCCACGAGAGAAGATAGAGGAAGAAGAAGTGGAACTTGATACTACTATTTTCTCCAAAATTGATGATTGTCCGAAAGGAAATGAACAATCAAAGAAGTCATCACAAAATGAATTGATTGCTGAACAGAAAGTAGACCCAGAGTTGCTACAGCTGCATGAGAAAGCTGTCGACGAGAAAGAAAATCCTACTACTGATGTCTATGAACCGATAGACCACAGCATAAACAAACAACATCGCAAACCTGCAGTTGCCGGTACAGATGAAGATTGGAGGAGCATCACTGAAGAAACGAGTGCGGAGAGCTGGACCGAAACTACCAAAAGCTATGGGTTACCACAATCCATACCGACGGATCGAAGGACCAACTTCACCTCGGAACTCTTCAATCCAGTCCTAAAGAACTTATGCCTGGAGCAGGAGAGGTCAACTGAATCCCATCCGGAAAGTCGAGGAGCCTATGGACCAATCTTTGGACCCACTGTCCGAGGACCACTCAAACTACTTCCAGAGGATTGGCCGACCGAATTGGACCTCCTTGGGCTGAGCAAGTACCTAGATAAGTACATACATTTTTTGTCTGACATAACTGTTTTTGTTAGGAAAAAATTGTACACTGCTCACATGCAGATGCCATTGTTGTGTGATGAAAGCAAGGCAAAAATATTATATCATTTGAAAATGATAAAGCCTTACCTTCTGAAAACAATTGGAATAAGCTTGATGTTGTTAACATTGTTACTCTTATTTGTAAAATTTATGCCTGGAGTACAGGATGAATTGAATGACAAATTCACTGATAGTTAGTTACCAAACTTACTATTTTAAAACTAAATCCCTTACTTGTGATGAAAAAGGAATGAGTAAAAGTATTGTTAGAGTAAATATCATTATAGTGTGATATTTCTAAACAAACTTGTTAGGTTGAGCATTTAAAATAATTGCTATAAGAGAAAAAGATCAGTTTTATCCGCAGAATTGGTTTCTAAATCAGAGGACATTATAAATGTGGACTGATTATAAGATATGTTTGAGAATCTCTGGAAATGATAATTGAAACATTTGGCAGAGAGGATAATTTGATTGAAAAAGATGTAAATGGTTTTGAGAAAAGAGAATTTTTCTATCACTAAAGTATTGAGAAATGTTTTTTATTGTACTATGGAAATTTATTTTATCATGTACTGTTGTTGAAATAATTGCACTGAGTCAAGATGCAAATTTCTTCTATGTGAATTTATTCATTTGTTCTATTATCATTGAATGTATGATAAAGAAGGGTAAAAAAAAAATAGTTGCAGCAAGGCAGAACTATGACTAAAAAGAATTCCAAGAATTGTATTATATATGATTTTTCACTTTTAGGATACTGTTACATGAAAAGCAGACCAGAAGTGAAACTAATGTAAAATAAAACTTATCCTTGTTTTGTATAAATTTAGGATATGTGCCACTGACTTGACACTGTAAACCAGAATGGTTGAGAATTTCATGGTTGAGAATTTATAATGTTGACATACCAATGTTCAACAAATGTATGATTAATTAAGGATTTCATGTCAAGATTGTAAAACTAATCTATTTTTTTTGTATTAGTTAAAATAGATTGAATGAATTGTACTGACAATCAAAAGATTGGGTAGACCTGAACACTGTGAGGAACAGGAGAACCTAGAATCTATGAATAATGAATAAAACCTTTGTGGAACATGGAAAAGAGCAATGGATTCCAACCTTACCATAACTGAAAAGCTGGGAGATGGAACCATTCAGACTAGAAATTGTTTTGTAAAAATTGTTAAATTGATTTCTGTCTGAAAAAAATATAGTCTATGCTCTTTAAATTCTAATCTTTTATCTTTTGTACTTCAATAATATTGTATTTGAAATGTCTTTGATGTAATCTAAAGAAAATAAGTACTTACTGTTTAGTACTAAGATTGTATGAAGATAATATAATCTGCTTTGATTGATAGTTAATTAAGTAAATTAACCAAATTTGTTTCAAGTAAATCCATGTCTGCACGAAAGATAGAATGTTTCAATGTGAACTCTTTTAAAAAGAAAATAATGACGTCGAAAGGTCATGGTAAAATGAGAAATTGAAATATTTTTAATGAAATTGTCTATAAACTTTTTTAATTCTGTAACATACTATGTTTAAATTTATTAATAACATAAATGAATGTCATATTGAGATAATGGTTGTTAAATAATGCTCATTTAGTCAAGATAACTTTTTAAGAGCGTAGCAATTTCTGACCTAAAGCGGTAATTGGGTGGAAATTTGCATAGCGATGTCAATATTGTTAGAATCAATTGAGAATGAGAGGGTGAAAAAAGGAATAGAGAGAGAGAGTGCGGAATTGACCTACATTTTGGGTCGCGTCACAGACAGTATTGTTTAAAGTTTAATGTGTTAGCCAGCCTACAAACATGAAAAAAAATACTGTCGAAGCAATAATATTTTTTGTTGTAAAGTGAAATTAGGTCAGGGCTAGTATTTTTTTTGTTTTGTAATTGAGTTAGGCCTAGCATGTGTTCTATCAGAGCGTTTGGTTTTTTCTCCTTATGAAAAAATAAGTCGTGTCTGCATAGACATTAAGTGATTTTTTCTTTTGTTGTTTGATTAAAAATGTAAAAGCTAAGTTTATAATTAAATGAACGAGAGAGTTTTTATTAACGTGGAATGATAATGGAATGGAAATTATTAGATTGTATAATGTTTAACCCTATGTATTTTTCTTGTATACAAGATTTAGATAAACAATTTAATTGTCCATTGTTTTGAATTAAAAATTGAATGATTGAATGACTGTAGTTAAGCCATTTGATAAGATGAACTTAGATTGCATATGTTATATGTTATTGTTATCAGTTCGATTGAATTATTGGGATAGCCAATTGAATAATATTATTTTCCCCGGAATATTTTCTTTTATAATTATTCCTTAAAATTAACATTTTTTTTGTATTGTAAAATGTAAAAGAAAAAATTATAAAATTTTTTTAAGGGCGGTCGTGTTACGAATCTCGGTCATAAATGAATGACGTAGTAAGGCATTGACCTCTTAACAAGTGCGTATCAGAGTCCAAGGCGACCAAGGTTTGACCTTTATGCCCTGAGGGCAGTTTAAATAAAATAATTCGTCCAACCCCGTGGAAATTGGAGAATAAAACTGAATCGCAGTATTATATAGAGAAAGAGGTTAAAATGCGTATTAAGACCCTGTAGAATCTTCGATGATAGTTTTCTTTGGAAAGTCCCGACCTCCTTAAAGTTAGTTCAGTTTGGAAGTTTGTCGAGTGAAGTCGCTATATTGATTTGTACATTAAATGCCATTTATTTTGAAATACTTATGTTACCATCAGTTGATGAAGTTTATTGATCGTTTATATTGAGTCTACAATTTAAATAAAATTGTTTATTCAACAACTGGAGTTGTTCGATCTATCATTGTTGAGAAAGGTGTTGAAGATAATTATCACGAATATAACTACATTGCTGCATAGACCTGTCAGTCAAGGAACCCCTAGCTTGGGCTACAGATTAGCAGAATCTAGAGACTTCTAATAAAGATACAACTATATTCATTGAATCCGATTTAACGAGTCGTAATAATAGTCATCATCATCTAAAGGGACATAACAATAGTCTAAACTAGAGCGTTACTAATATGGTTGCACACAGGGCATACTTCCCTTATAGCAACCATTGTGGTTGCCCAGGTGGCAACACACTCTTTAGCCATGACCTGAGTGCAACCAGCATGAAATTAGACTTATGTATTACAATTAACACATTTTATAATAAACACAGTCTTATTTCACCTTTACATAACCTTATCATAATGTTAAAAACTAATTATTTTAATATTCTAATAATTAATGATATAAAGAACAACTACCCCAAATTTTTTTTCGAAAATTTTCACGGCAAATATCTCCTTCCAGAATGGCAGGAGATGATCCGATAGTAAAGAAAACTTAATTGTAGCCTTAAGGAATCATATTCTGCTATCTTTCTTTTTGATTTAACACATATAACGAGAGTTAGGCCAAGTGGTTGCTCAAAGGACTGGTTGCGAGAGGGGCAATTTACTCTATACATAGTAATTTGGAGGTATAAGAAATCATACGAATTGCGTGATAATTTTAGACCATACGCCTTACTTAACCAAACTATACATTACTAGATCTATATTTAATTATAATTATAGTTTTCAAATACTATACTATACTATAATTTTATTTACTATGTCATATTATAATATACTTAAATATGCTATTATAGTTTTACTATACTATACTATTTTTACTATACTATACTATTTTTACTATACTATAAAGCATAAAACTCTACTCCACTCCACTCCACTCTACTCTACTCTACTTATCTCTACTATATTACATAATACTTTATTTGACTATAAACACAGACAACTTTTAACTTTAATGACACTATTATATATTGACAGGACGATGCTGCCAGTTTATATTTCGCCGAGATTGACAACATTGACCTGAATGCCCCTGGTGGACCGGAGGCTCCAATCAACAGCTGGGTTGCCAACAAAACGGAAAATAAAATCCAGACCATTCTCCAACCAGGGTCCATCTCTCCGAGCACTGCTCTTGTACTGGTGAACAGCCTGTTCTTCAACGGCACCTGGGCCTCACAGTTCAAGCCGGCCTTGACACAGAAAGGACCTTTCTATAGACCAGACGGCAGCACAGTTCAGGTGGACTACATGAATCAGATCCAGAGATACGGTCTGAAGAAATCCTACTTAGGCAATGACATCATTAGAATTCCATTCAGAAACCGACGATTCGCTTTCTACGTGGCGCTGTCCAAAACTGCCGCTAGTCTGTCCGCACTTGAACGGTCGCTGACTGACGAGAACTCCGTGGAAGACGCAGTCTTCCATGGTCTCCAGGAGACGGTCGTCAGCTTGACCTTGCCGAAATTCAATGTCGCTGCCACCATGACCCTGAATGCCGCACTCATTAAAATGGGAATGCCCGAAGCGTTCTCTTCCGCCGCGAACTTCTCCGGGATCACTCCGTCGTCGGTGGCTATCAGCCGTGTTATCCAGAAGGCAATGATTGAGGTGCAAGAGTCCGGAACAGTGGCAGCTGCAGCAACAGCCATCATGATGGAGAGGACTAGCGCCAACGTACCACCTCCGAATCCTTATATCTTTAAAGTTGAGCGCCCGTTCCTGTTTTTCATCAGAGACGACAAGTTGGCCCTGATTCTCTTCCAAGGAAAATGCTCTGACCCAACTGTTAAAAACATCGTTATTTAAAAAAAAATATCAGGCATCGTCCAACATTATGCTCTACCATTATGGCACATAGAGAAGTTATTTACAGATTATTATGTAATTATGTGATCAATAAACAATATTCAGTTTTTTGTACTTTATGAACGTAGCCAATGCGTATATTAAATTTTGCATGCAGATTAGTTTTTTATGCATATGTAACACGTTTGTGTTTTCGCTCTAAACAGTTTATAAACATGTATATAACAATTCTTTAAAAAAGTTGTTCTTGTTTTATTTTTATTATGAATACTCATAACAAGGTATATATGATTGTTATGTTGAACTATTTGCAAAGGATACCTCTCTTAAAATTTATATCCTAAAAACTTGAAATTTGTTTTATAATTAATATTTTAACTTAGATTTAAATTAAAAAAACACATTTTTCTCAACCGTTAGTTTAAAATAATAATTCACATTTTCCGTACGTTTTTGTAAATGTTCAATTTAATGTAACATTTTAATTTTATATTTAAAGGATTAGGAATTTCTGTCAAGATTTAAAAATGCAACACAATTTTTTTTCTTCAATAATTTGTGCAAGAACAAATTTCTCCAATCTAAAGATGGCTGATTTTGATTTCAAAGTTGGCTGATTTTGATTTCAAAGTTGGCTAATTTTGATTTCAGAGTTGGCTGATTTTGATTTCAAAGTTGGCTGATTTTGATTTTAACGTTGGCTAATTTTGATTTCAGAGTTGGCTGATTTTGATTTCAAAGTTGGCTGATTTTGATTTCAAAGTTGGCTGATTTTGATTTTAACGTTGGCAGATTTTGTTTTCAGAGTTGGCTGAATTTGATTTTAAAGTTGGCTGATATTGTTTTCAAAGTTGGCTGATTGTGTTTTCAAAGTTGGCTGGGTTTGATGTGAAAACGTATGATATTAAAATATTTATTTTATTATTATTGTATTTTTAAATAAAGTCTCTAATTTGACATATTGTTAATGTGTTATATGTTTCTTCTAGTTTTAAGAAAGTATTATTATTCTATCAAGAATTTTTAATAATTACAATATTAATGTGAAAAAATGTTGAAACAGCTTTTAAATAATTTATTACAAAGTATTTTGAAAAAGACTAATAGAGGGAGCAAAAGAAAATTTTTCAAAAAGATATTTTAAAATATTTTTATATACAACATATATTATTAAATGTTTGTTTTTTAAGTTTGTGTTTTTAAGTTTATATTTATACATTTGTATTTTTGTATTTGTATCTTTGTATTTGTAGCATTGTATTTGTATATATGTATTTGTATCTTTGTATTTGTATCTTTGTATTTGTATCTTTGTATTTTTATTTTTGTATTTGTATTTTTATTCTTTGTGTTTGTATCTTTGTATTTGTACCATTGTATTTATATCTTTGTATATGAATTTTTGTATTGTATTATGGTATTTGTATCTTTGTATTTTTATCTTTGTTTTTGTATTTTTGTATTTGTATCTTAGTAGCTGTATCTTTGTATTTTTATCTTCGTATTTTTATCTTTGTATTTGTATTTTTGTAATTGTATCTTTGTATTTGTATCTTTGAATTTGAATCTTTTTGTTTGTATCTTTGTGTTTGTATCTTTGCATTTATATCTTTTTATTTCTATCTTTGTTTTTGTAGCTTTGTATTTTTGTATTTACATCTGTGTATCTTTGTATTTGTATATTTTTATTGGTTTCTTTGTCTTAGTATATTTGAATTGGTATCTTTGTATTGGTATCTTTGTATTTGTATCTTTGTATTTGCATCTTTGATTTTGTATCTTTCATTGAATATCTTTGTATTTGTGTTTGTGTATGTCGCAAGGTATATTATTATTATTATGTCGAAATCCCAAGAGTGCAAATCTAATCGTCTTCCGAGATTATGGAGCCAATGATTGTGTTGCATGTTTGAATTAAGTACGTTTACCTAAAAAAATAATAATTATAAGACATGTGTGTTTCAGATTATGTCCAGTGTATATGTTCTTTGTGACTTTTTTGGTCTTAAAGAACAACTAGCTGACGCCTACCGTGCAACAAGTGAATAAGCCAACAAGACATTTGATATATACGTGATCCTGATTCATGTGTCTTTAGTCTAGTTATCACTGTCGTCAAGACGGGAGCGTGCAGTGTGTGTTCTGTACTTTATGGCTTGTGTAAGCTTTTTTTTTATCTCCATTGGCTTTCTCACGGGCCGCGTGCAACAGGTGTGCCCACGGGCCTTAACACAGCCCGCTTTAACGTTTAGTATTAGCCACCACAGAGCTTCAGGGGGGGGGGGCAGGGTGGCCGAGCGACAGCGCATTAGACTGGGTTCGAATCCAATAGGAAAAAATGTTGTACATCCATCCTCTATGTGATCTGACACATTCTGTTTTGACAATAATCTGGCGTGACTGATTATCTATAAACATGATACTTTATAGAATTGATCAGAGCATAGACTTTAATAAGATGGACCGCTTGCTAGATTTTTAGAGCTTATATCAATTTTTTTTCCGTGCGCAACCAATAAGGCTGTCTTAAATTACTTCTACGCTCCTCGTTGTTTCTTAAATGTTTCCGCTTGATACAACTTTCGATTTTAATTTTAATTTTTCATTGAGAAAATCGAAGCGATTCAATAAAACGGAAGTGCAAAGGCAACAACGAATTGGAAATTCCGAAAATCAGTGTTTCGAGTCATCATATAGCAAAAATACTAAAGCAAGCGGTCCATGTATATTATAGTCTATGGATTTTCTTTTCACTTTTAACAAATCACATTTTCATCATTCGTTTCTCCGTGACGGACATAACCATAAGTTAGACCACAATGGTGATACATTATCTAGAAACATTGACTTGTTAAGCCCTTGACATATTCTTAAAATGATACAAACAATAATTATTTATCTATCTCCTAGATTTAATCTAAACTGTCTCTAAACTACAAGTTTTAGTGATTACAATGGGAAATAAATGTAAAAATTGTGTTTTATATAAGATATACAATACATGTATCACTAAACTCAGATCATAGTATCATACTTTGTCTTTCTACTAATTGAGTCATTCTAGCTATTCTTATTTGTTAGACGAGTTACTTCTGTATTATATATCACAGATATAGTATGCTACCCTTCTGATCAAACTGATCATAGGGCTGGTGATGCAGTTTTCACCAGTTTCTGTAGCCACGGCATACGAGGGAATGTGTGGCCCGCACAATGCCCAGCCGCCTTTACTTTACCCCAACTAGTGCGTCATAAATATAATAATTATTAGATTTTACTTACTGAAAACATTAATAATACATTTTTAAGAAAAATAATGCTGACATTTTTTTTAATCTTTAAAAAAAAAAAATATTAATGGGAATAAAATAGAAAAAAAAAAAAAGATATCAGAGCGGAATTGAACAAAGTCCCCCGCATGACAGTCGGATTCGCTACTTAGACAGGAAGGACACCTCTCGAGAGCGAGAGGACAAAAGTAAAATATGAGACAATAAGGTTACATTTAAATTAGGGTTAAGTTAAGGTTACATTAACCAATGGGAGTCGGGAAATACACACACGGTCTACTTAACAAATATATTTATATCTTGACAAATGTTTAATTTAAAAAAATATATTCAGAGCGAGTTAGTGTGTGTCAAGGAGGCGTTTAGGTCTAGGCTTGGTCTCACGGCATCACAATAATAACATAGCAGAAACATAGTTCGACTTAGGCATGTTTGGCATGGACAACTTATAGGCTTGGAGACCAGTTTAGTGTGTAGGGGGGGATGGTAAACACATAGACTAGAGCTAGTTGATACTTAATACTTGTGCGACCGCGAGAGGGACTCTGCATGGACATAGGGAGACAGAACCAAGTATGCTAATAAATCTAGCTAGACAATGACAGGAGCGGGACTTGGTGGGTTCAATGCAAAACTATTTAATGTAGGGACACTGGGAAATGTGTACAGAGCTTGAGCTTGTGGTCTGATGATTGGATCACACCCAAGCCAAGTCAACTGTCCACAGACAGATGAGTGTTTTCTGACACGGGTTAGTTGAGTTTTGCATCGATACATTCCAATAGACAATATATATCATATATATATATATATATATATTTATATATTTAGAACAACATTAAGGGTTTTTGTTGACTATTATGTAGGTGACGGCCCGTGCCCAGGCCGTACCCGGCCCATGGCCCATAGCTCGTGACCGGTGACCGTAGCAACATGGCCGAGAGTGGTGGCCAGCTACTGGTGGCAAAGTGGCTGATTACTGGTGGCAAACGACCGGTGGCTGACGGTGGTCGACGTGACAGTGGCCAGTGTCGAGATGACAGTCTAGTACGTAGCAGTGACGTGTTGACGACCGGCGGTGCAGACTGATGGCTGACGACAGTTCGGTGTCACAGTTACGTCAGTAGTGTGTCGGTGGTGCATCAGTGTAGAGACGGTGTGATGCCGTAGAGGACCAAGCCAGTGGATACGTGTGGCGTAGGATATGATATTGTAATTATTAAGATCTGGGACCTTCCTAATTAACCGAACCATGACTATAAAAATAAAGTAGTCATTTATGTAATTAATTTAATGAGGAGGTTCTTGACAGTGTGTACCAAAGAGAGAGAGAGAGAGAGAGAGAGAGAGAGAGAGAGAGAGAGAGAGAGAGAGAGAGAGAGAGAGAGAGAGAGAGAGAGATAGATAGAGACAGAGAGAGAGAGAGAGAGAGAGACATTAAAACTCTGACAAGGGTAGAGAGAAAAGGTGTAGACCTACATAACATACTAATATAATACTACCACAGTAATAATCTAATATATAATTGTGGCTTTATAACAAGAATTATGGACTTAATGTAATGGATGAAATATAAAACTAAAATGTTACTCCACTCCTTGTTTCTATTAATATTGACTTTGTTCGGTTATCTGTTTTTATCCTCTTGGTCAAAATATTATTCCAATGACTTCTTACATCTACATATTGATATAAAAATAATATAACATATTTTATAACATGAATGGGCCGTATTGCTGCTGAGAGTTAACACCCTTGCCCCCTATAAAAGTCAATCTTATATGATAACTATATAATAATAACTCTTAGAATTTTTCAGCGTCATCTAGGACTAGATGTGATATGGAAAGTAGGTCCTATTGCAAAGGTAGGTCTATGCATCAAACAGTTCTGTAAAGCATTTTTAATTTGAGCGAACAAGACAAGGCCCATGTTTATATTGAGCGGGTGAAATTTGGACTTGTCTGTAAGTGTCGGGGATTACGTGTTTGGGAATTAAGTGAACTGTCACCAGTTCTACAATCTCAATTTTACTGATAAAAACAAAACGACTGCAGTTAATTAATGTCATATTATTATTTTAAAAAATCATTAGAAAAAATTAATGTAAAATTTTTACACATTAAATTTTTAGCTCAATGCATATATATATAAACTAATTATTTCCTTTATATTTCTAAAGATAACTTTGAATCTGAAATCTCCAAGTCCAGATAGAAATAAAAATAATTGTAAAGGTATTTGTTACGTAGTTTTACAGTTTAAAAGTGTGTTTTTTTTATTCGGTACTAAACATAATAAATAACTATAGAAAAAAATAAATATATTTATATATAAATATAATAATATAATATTTTCAACTAAAGATTTCAAATTTTATTGCTCCAGTTATTGTCTAAAACGATGACCAACCAAATGACAACAGCGTTTCATTAATAAGTAATAAATTGTTTAAGCTATGTAAATATGTTTCAATATACAATTGTATTTCTTTGTCTATAAAAACTTATATTTAGTTGTTTGATAAAAAGTTGAAAAATCCTCATCATCAATCCATCCACCATTGCAGTCAACTTTCTCCACTTTTGCCTCTCTTGAGCAGTTGTCAATAGTTGAGTCAACAGCAGCCCTGTCCAATATTTTATATTGTCGAACCAGCACTTCCGCCGACGGCCTCTCCGACGTCCACCTTCTGCCTAGTAAGATTGTTTTTGGCAAGTTTCTTATATCGCAACACATGACCGAACCATGTCAGTTTGCTCTGTTTGATTGTTGCTATAATGTTTTCTCGAGGGCCTGCAATTGAAAATATTATTTCCAAGAGATACTCATTAATCCTGTGTTTTACTCTGTAGATTCAAAGTATTTTTCTCATGCATTTATTTTCGAATGCCTGCAACTTATTTTCAGTTGCTGATACAAGCATACAGAACAATGGTTTTGACGAAGGCTCTGTAAAATATGAGCTTTGTTGGGAGACTAATGCTTTTGCTGGTCCATATTCTATTTAGGCGAGTTATAGACGACATTGCTGTCCAAATCTTTGCTCGAAGTTCTGACTAACAGCTTCCGGCTACGGAAGACTCACCTAATCCAGTAGCAGTATTCGCTTGCACACATATACATTTTTGTCTTTTGTTCGTTGTCTGTAATTTGTACTTGTCGTCATCGCATATAACTGTTATCAACGGGATGTGCGCTATACAAGCACTATTATTATTATTATTATTAAAGGATTGCTCCTAAATATTTAAAATTCTTTACTTCTTCCAGTTGTTTTGGTTCATTATGACGTTTGCACTTCTGGCATATTATGTGGTGTTTATCATTATTTTTCTTTTTTTCTGAGCTGATTTTCGTTCCGAATGCCCTTGCTCTATCTTCAAGCTTGTATGTGAGCTCTTGAGGTTCTTTGTTGGTCCTGGCCAACAGGTCGATATCATCAGCAAATTTTATATTACATAGGGGTCCTCCACCAATGGAGATGGATAAGAGGTAATCATCGAGTATTTCTTGCTTGATTATTTTTCTAGTAGGATATAAATAAATCTGGCCATAGGATGCAACTATGTCGGACTCCAATGGACATCTTGAAGAAGTTCCCAATTGCCTGTATCAGCCCATCTTCAATGTTGTAGCGTCTCTTCACCTGAAATAGTCCTTCTTGCCAGACACGATCAAATGCTTTCTTGAAATCAAAGAAGTTATGATGGAGTTGGTGTTCTATGTGTTTTTTAATGAGCTAGCGACAGTTAAAAATCTGCGCAATTGTGCTTCTGCCTGGTCCTAGACTTGCTTGTTCTTCTGCCATAAATTCTTCAGCCACAGGATGGACACTTTTTAGACAACTTTTGGCATTACCTTGCTAGTGTAGCTAATGAGACTGATTGTCCAGTTGTTCTGACATGTTTTATAATTTTGCGTTCCCTGGGCAGTGGTATTATGAGTGACTGCGTCCATTCGTTGGGTCATTTTTTTTTATCTCCCATATTTCTGGTAGATCGCAATAACGATTTTGGTTACCGCAGCGCCCCATAGTTTCAACAGTTCAGCAGGAATGTTGTCGATTCCTGTAGACTTGTCTCCCTTTTAAGCTTTCGTAGTGCCTCTTGACCTCGATCAGAAGCACTGGTAAATCAACCAACTTTTTTTATTTCTTTTCTTCTACAGTATGCTGGTATCATTGTAGGTCTTCTAATTATATAGCTCAGTGCAGTATTCCGTCCAACGCCCATGTAATGATGTGCTTTCACTAAGGAACTGGCTATTGTTGTCCTTAATTACTGATGCTGGCTTCTGGTGTGTTTTTTGTGAGGTTTTGTATTGTATCGTACGCTTTCTTACTATTATTGGCCGCTATACTATTCTCCACTGTGCGGCACTGACCATCGATCCAGTCTTCTGTAGCTTATTTCATGTCGATCCATGTAATTATTTGACTGTACTTATCTGTTGCTATCCGGAAAATAGATCAACACATACGTTTATTATACAGCTTTTACTTTATTCGATGTACAGGTGAACATGAGAATCAGGTATCAGAATGTGGAGAATTTAATTTACACACACATTTGACAAACTGTGAGAATAATCCAGGTCATCCAGAGTTTATACGGATTGAATCATTAAGCTTGAAACATCTACCTGAAGGTCACCGTGACAGTGATTTGTATGAACTCATCAAAGCTGTAGCTGACCTGACAGACATAAGTGTCACCATGAAAAGTCCAGACAGACCAGAGTTTGGGCCAAACACAAAGATTCCATATTTTTTGTCTGAACTGAGAGGAAAGAAAACATTGAGGACAGGAACTGGGAGGGTGAGGTGGCTGAGTAAGTACACACATTCATATTTTCAAAATTGGACGATTCCAAAATGTCCATGTGATAAATGTTAAGCTTCAGACAAACCCAGCAAAGTTTAATGTGGAAGATTAATGTGGCTACAGCTGCACATGTGGTTTCTGATGACATTGAGGCAAGTCACACTACCTTGAGATTGTTTTATGATAGTGAAGATAGTTAATTTGTTATTATTAAAGTTAATCAACGTTTTGGTGTTATTAACATTGAGCAAGACAGGTGCCAGTTTACCTGTGTGACTTGTGATACAAATTTGGGAAATAAATTGGAGAAAATGGTAGAACATTTTGAAGATGTCTAGTGGAAAGTCGAGAACAAATATTTTGAATCTCGAGATATTGACAAGTTGAGCTTTATAGTGTCGTATCCTCATGGATGTTCTAAACAGGTAATGTTGGTCAATGGACGGAGTACAGGTGGGGAGGGATAAGTATGACCATATGTTTACCTATACAACATGTACATATCCCGGAAGTAGTGGAGCCACTATCCACTGTCTTGGGTATGTTTGTGTTGGTTTGACTGTTGACCTTGTCCATAGTGGAAGTTTAGAGCCTGGACTTAATTACAGTGCAGTTGGTTGTGTCGTGTAATTGTGTTGACTTACTTGTGTGTCAAAATGTAAACATACAACATAAAGGATGTTTTTATATCTGTTTGTATCACTGCAATTAATTAGATCTATATGTATTTATAACTCTGTATTCTGTATTGTTTTTGTTTACATATAAGGTATTTATATTCTCATCTGTTAAGTATGAACGTTGTGTATACATTTGTAAACATTTTACTTGTAAACATTTCAATTTTTTTTCTCTCTGTAGCTGTAGGCTATGTAAATATACTTAATACATTTATATCTTGATATCTTCTTGTGGTTTATATCTGTAACCTAATTTTTATTTTGCCATAAATATGTTTATTTAGTTTTAAATTTATTTTACTTAAATAAATATCATTGTAAACAAATGTATCGACAATAGGTCATCTTGTCATCTACTACAAACGTTCACTTGAAAAAATAAACTATCAACTGCGAAAATTGTTTTGTTTTATATTTTTCAAATTGTAATTCAGAGAAATTACTTTCAACATATAAATAAATATAAAATATGTTTACATTTAAATATTGCCTATAATAGTTAACATTTATGAAAAGAAGTTGATGGATCCATTAAACAAAAATAAAATCGATCAAGGAATCTTGCTCATTGCCCGTACAACATAACAAGGGAAATAACAATGAAAACGTTAAACGGCCGTGAAGATTTCCTAGTTACTGCCCTTGCCTTTGAGAAGGACGGGTTGTCTAAAGACGATCAGAATAAACGATTATATAATTATTTATTACCAAAAAGGAATTTAGTCTGTAGGTCTTATGCTGTGAAAGTATGTATCAAAACATTACACTATCAAAATACATTTTTTAAAACGTCACATTAAACTACGAAATACATTTTGTTTACAATAAATGCTTTTGTTAATTCCTTAAAAATAGTAATCTAACCTAGAAACCATGGGGACATCTCCTCGTTTCACTATTAGTATTTTAACCGTGACACTTAATGACCTGTACACTCAGGGTCAGTCTAATAGTTTATTACTACAAGACTACTCCTTTTCATTCAATGGTTCCTTAATCTTCAAATGTTGATGGTAAGTCCCAAATTGTGACATGCCTTGGCCAAAACGTGTTCATTAAGGCTTGAACCTTCTTCTCGATGTGAGCCACACTAGCGGTATCGTCTGCAAATAGCATGTCTATAACTACTGCTTCAAAGATCTTTTTTTTTTGCGTCCATGGTCATTTTAAAAAGCCCCACGCCTGACCTGGTGTGCAAATATAATTCTTCTGTAGATTCACGGAATGTATATTTTAGTAGTGTTGAGAAAACTATGAGAAAGAAAGTTGTAAGAATGATACAGTTATGTTTTATTAATGTGCTAATGTCAAAGTACCGGAAGTCTCATCATCATATTGTATATTGACTTACATGTTATCGTGGATTGACTTGATCCGAATAAGTAGTTTTGGTCGGCAGCCAGTCTTTGACAGTGTGTTGAAGAGTCTATCTATGTTCACGTTGTCAAATTATTCAATCAGATTAATTAGTTTTGGTTGGCAGCCAGTCTTTGACAGTATGTAGAAGAGTCTGTCTACGTTCACGTTGTCAAATTACTCGATCAGATTAAGTGGTTTTGGTTGTCAGCCAGTCTTTGACAGTATGTAGAAGAGTCTGTCTATGTTCACGTTGTCAATGACTAAATCTATAACTGTGAGAAAGAGAGGCTTCTGTTGCTTTCTTTAGTTTTCTTCTAATTGTCTAAGAATATCATGTCAATAGTTGACCTTACTGAGCGAAAGACATACAGACAAAAACACTTACTTATCCCTTATGCCAGAACCAATGCATTTAAGTACTCTTTCTTCCCGAGTGGCATTTGGGCATGGAATGGGTTGCCTGAACATGCCAGGAACTTAACATCATTTAAAACATTAATAAAAATGCAAGAATAGACTCGGACCAGGGATGAGCGTAAAACGCAATAATCGCCTTCATGGACAGATTGTCTGTAATATATAATATAAGATAAGATAGGAAGATAAGAAACACACACTGCAATTCTGTGTATTTTCTGTCACTTTTGTGTTTATGGGTTTCAACGTATGCGAAGTGAGGAAGCCATCAGTACGCTTGCACCAAGAGATCACCGATGAACTAACGCATGGGGGATAAACCCCAGGTGTACTTCCTAGATTTCATTTCACCGCCCAAAGGCAAAGTGCCACGGTGCAGAGAAAGCAATCAGCGGCGTTCCGCCTCAAACCTGCCCTAGAGGACTAGACGCCCATACCTATAGTATGTGTAGGTATACGAGTGAGCCACCACGATAATGATCCAATGGGAATTCTGCAGGTTGAGGAGATGTAGTTGCGGTGTATGTGACAGCTGAGACCGTACACTAGCTTACGCGACACGATTTATCGGCAATCCGTGTTGTAGCTGGGGGCCTGGACACATCCTTGTTTTTACACCCCTGGGCATAAGATCTGGAGAGCTTGTCCGGTATTTTTTTTGGCAAGTATAAATTGGTTCTTCTTTTCATTCATTCTTCTTTTAAATCTCACTGATCCCCCACATATCTAACAATTTTTCTCTTCATACCTTGCATTTTTTACTTTTATCTTTCATTTTGTCGTCCATTATTTACTTATTTGTCTCAATTTAGTCTAAAACATCTCTTTCAATTAAAAAAGAACTCCCAATTAAATAATACAACATTCAAACGGCACAATTAGCAGCACTACATTTCGTAACTCAAGAGAGAGTCACATTACTGAAAAAAATATATGTTCGGCAAATCGAAAAACACATTTTCTCTCCTTTACAGGGATTTTACGAAGAATTTAAAGTTTAAAGAAACAATTTATATAGGCCTATATTTGTGTTCATATATCTGTCTATCTGTCAATATATATAGAGAGAGGGAGGTAAGAAGAGAGAGATAGAGATAAAGAAAAATATAGTGAGAGAGAGAGAGAGAGAAGAAAAAGAGAAAGTTATACATGCAAACAAAGTTTACATATGGTTATTGTTACTGGAGTTTCCGATGAAGCAACTAGGCTACGTATAGGCACGTCTTAACGATAATGCTTGCATAAAAGGTCGAAGAGAAAAACATTTCCGGTCTGATTCGATCAATTACTTCGAAATATGTCTGTGTTCTACGTTACTGGTTGTAAGAAAAGTTGTAGTAGATTAAATTGTATTTCGTTTCCAAAAGATGTCGCCAAAAAAACAACAACAATGAATAATGAATGTCAAATTTGAAAAATCATCAATTTATAATCTCAAACTAATTGCTTGATTCAAAAAAGATTTTGTTTGTATGAATTTACGCATTGTGTTTTTTTAATAACCGAGGACGCACTCTTCACTAATTTATTTTTTAAACAAAGCTAAATTTAACCCAACGCAACTACCACTTCAAGTATTAATTATCGCCTACTATTTTTTTCTGTTAAAAATTGATTCCTCATAACTAATCTTGTAGCCTTAGTATATTTCTAAAACACCAGAACTGGTCGTCGAGGTTGAAATCAATTGTAAAAAAAACATCAAAAGTATAGTTTTTTTTCGAAATTGGCGGGAAATGTCACCGGAAGTTCATAACTTCTTCCACTTGAAAAGGTCACACCGTATTAAGACTTGTCAATGACGTCATTACTAGTCATTTTACTATTACTTTCATCTTAGCATCATCAGCCATCAGACAAACAATACAAGCTTCTGGTTAACTATTAATTCCACCTTAGCATCATCAGCCATCAGAGAAACATTATAAGCTTCTGGTTAACTATTAATTCCACCTTAGCATCATCAGCCATCAGACAAACATTACAAGCTTCTGATTAACTATTAATTCCACCTTAGCATCATCAGCCATCAGACAAACATTATAAGCTTCTGGTTAACTATCAATTCCACCTTAGCATCATCAGCCATTAGACAAACATTATAATAAGCTTCTGGCTCACTATTACTTCCACACAATTTTCCCAGACAATTATGCAAAACTTTTTAAAGATAATCAAACACTTACTTAACAATAGTCAGAAGTGTAATTTACTGTTAGTTTTATTGAGGGGCGGGGGGGGGGGGGAGGGGGTAATTAAACAAATCATCTAATGTAGCCTATATATATTATAATATTTTCATTTGCAGTCTTTTCATTGAATAACATAATTTCACCTTTAATTATTTAGTATTTAAGTTTAATGCTCAAAATGTAAACAATTTTTTTTAAATGTTTATTATACCATTGTTTTAATTAATCAATATTATATTTGCCGCGATAGTTTATTTTAAATAGTAACACCAATGGAGGATATTAGATAATGCTAACACAGAACTATATATTTATACTGTTTTGTCAAACAATATTTGTAATAATACATTGAAAACATTGAAAATCTCTATATATAAAAAGATTGTGTCTTCTCTAGCTAAGTTGTTAACTGCTGTATGGGCGACCCGGGTACGATTCTCCAGTTAGACTATACCTTTTTTTCTACATTTTTTTTCAAACTTTTAAAAACAAAAGACATTGTAAATCTTCGGGCAATTTAGATTTTTGTTAAATAAAAATACTTCCCTATTTTTGTATTCGATATAAATATTTATTTTAAATTACTTTCCTAATTAGGTCTTCAGTGAAAAAAAAATAATTTAAATATTAGATTTATAGCTTCCTTTTTAGTTGTAGTTTATAAAATTTTTATCTGCACCTTATACAGTAATGTTTTTTTTCACCCGGGCAACCCAGGGCAATGTAGCTTGTAATAAATAAATACTTTTGTATAAGATATTTTTTTTAAGTGATTTACAAACTATACTTATGTTTTATATATGTGCCCAAATAAGAAATATTAGACTGTTACGAAGTCAATATGAAATCTGGTAAACTAGTAAAAATGTATTACATCTATTCGTAGATCTTTTTAATATATATCAAACATATTTGCCGGCCGTAACTCATTGTAAGCTTGAATAGGGTGAGGGAGGGAGTTAAAAAAATTGACATAATTTTATAAGAGGGGTCACTAGAACGTTTGACAGTTGTTAAAGTAGGGGAAGGGGTAGAAGAACTAAAAATTGTAAAATAATTCAAGATATTTTAAATTTAAACTTTTCGTTTTCAGTCTTTTAAATACATAACATAATGACATAAATAATATATATTTCTGTTGCATTTAAAACTGACAACTGTAGCCTACATGTTTTTTTTAGGGTTTGAAATGAGATTAAGGTGTTTTATTTTCTATTTTTGTATATATATTTTTTTATTATTTTTTTTTGGGGGGTGGGGGGGGGGGGTTATTGAGCAAAATTTAGATATTAGACTGCACAAATAAAAATCTGCTTCGACTGTTATAATTTGAAGCCTATGTTATTCATAGTAGAAAAAAGAATAAGACAAATACAATTTTTTGGTCTGGTAAAGACATATTTTTTAAATTTATGCACTGTTGTTTTACATACACAGACATTATGTTAAGGTACAAGCGCCTGCTCTTTATTACCGATCGAATGATCGGTCACCTGGTACTATATACTATATTACTATACTATACTACATTAGCGTCTATACTACCAAAAAAAAATAAATTCACAAACAGTAACAGTTAACAATGCAAATATGGCTGGTGAAATTATACAAGTTCGTATATTACATTTTGGGTGCGGCTTACAATTCACTTGCATTTCACCTTCACGGGTGCGTCATATACTTTAGATTTTACGGTAGGTCTGATTATGTAAAAACAACAAGTTAAAAATTTAATAAGTTAATGTTGCATATTGCATATTGCTGAGCACATTAATGAAACAGTAAGATTAAAAACACATAAGTTTGTTGGCTGAAGAATTTTTTATTGATATTTGCAACGCCAAATATTATCATTAATAAAAACAGTGTTAAACTTGCTGAATTTACTTGTTATATTTTTGCAGTTAACATTACCTATGTTAAATGAGCTTTAAAAGTGGTAAGAAATGTACTTTTTTATTGAACGTTGCCTAGATAACAAGTAAATCGAAAAACATTGTTTAAAATTTTCACAATGAAAATGGTTAGATTTTTCAATATTTCGAGAATTTGAATCGGCAACAATTGAAGAAATAAACTTATATTTAATTATTTTCACAGAAATCTAATAAAATGTTAAATTTAAATATGGAAATCAAATATTTATAATATGTTGATATCCCCCAAAGTTGTGGGTACATCTAATCAGCATTCGTTTCTGATATTGCAGGATTTGACAATTTTCCTTGGAGCAGAATCATTTCGTAGAGATCATCCCGTACGAAGAACATAAACGGGTGATCAGCTTTGAAGGCTGGGTCTGTCAAAACTCCCGGTACACCAGGAGCTCTATGTGGGTTACTCATAAGGTATATACCTCTCTCTGTAAGCTCAATGGTAGCTGTCTGGAAAACATCAGATATTTGAGAGCGATTTTCAGAAATTCTCGTAAAATCGGCATTTCCCAGAAAAGCTACGGGCATTCCCAATGCTCCAAGAGTCCTGTTAAGATTTATTTTAGTCTTGATCGTAAATTTCGGGAGCGTGACCGTGACGCGGGTTGCCTGTAGGCCGGTGAACAATTCTGCAATGTCAATGTTGCCCGACAGTATATCGGTTTCCAGTTCGTCCAGTCCAACTCCCGAAATTGGTAGAATGACGTAAAGTGCAAATCTTGTATTTGTAAATGGCATTCTGACAATATCAACTTTTGAGAAAGCTGACAATTTCAGCTGGTACGTCTGAGACTGTGTTATGAAGTCCGCGTACACGAAACTTCCGTCGGAGAGATGAAATTGGGCTGTTACGGTCAACGCCAAATCAAACCGGGGCGTCCACGATCCCGCGATAAAGAACGTGTTCACCAGCAATAGCGAGGTAGCGTTGGTGATGTCTCCATTTGCCAAGATTTCTAAAATTCTATTATTGCTTTTTTCAGACACCCATCGGTTGGTCGTTGTTTCCAGTGGGGCCTCAATAGCGAAGTCGATCGGTTGTGCTGGAGATTTGTAGAGCAATTCAGCAAATGTCTAAGAGAACAATAAGTGTTAATCACATATTTTATACACATCATATATATATTTATCTATCTATATATATATATATATACAGTAACATGTGACCGAGCATTCGATCGGTAATAAAGAGTAGGCGCTCGTACCTTAACATCATGTGTATGTAAAACAACAGTGCATACATTTTAAAAATACGTCTTTACCAGACCAAAAAAATTGTATTTGTCTTTTTCTTTTTTCTACTATGAATAACATGGGCTTTAAATTGTAACAGTCGAAGCAGATTATTATTTGTGCAGTCTAATATCTAGATTTTGCCCGATAAACTACTCCCCTCCCACCAAAAAAAAAAAAATAATAAAAAAAATAATAAAATAAAATAAAACAGCTTAATCTAATTTAAACAAAAAAAAACAAAACATGTAGGCTAGAATTGTCAGTTTTAAATCCAACATAAATATATTTTATTTCTGTCATTATGTTATGTATTTAAAAGACTGAAAATAAAAAGTTTATATTGAACATATCGTAAATTACGTTACAATTTTTAGTTCTTCTGGAAATTTTCTTCAAAAGCGCTCTAACGATTTTCTTCATGTTTTAATGCACGAATTGTTTCACCTGAAAAAAAATCTACAGCTTTTCGGCCCCACAAATAAAAATCGGAAATGATCGTTAGACAAAAATACCCTTTAGATTTATCGTAGACAAGCCGTTATGTGCCCGATTCTTCGAACGAGCTTTTTTTTAGAATATGCTTGACACATTATAGTTTTTTAGTTTTGTTTTTGCAACATACAAAAAGTAGTATTTTTTTTTTTTTGTGGTCAGTATTTTTTAAATTTATTTTTGTTTTGCACACTTTATTATATACCAATTCAATATACAACTAAAAAGGAAAAACAAATAATATTATTTTTTTTTTTTTCTTGCTCAAAGTATGACCACTATGATCTAATTTTGTGAGTTTATTGGGTAATTAAACTCTTTCTGTAAAACAGAACTCACATGTCTTTTAAAAAGTACTGTTAATTCGAAAATGATTGTTTGATATATTTTTTTGCTACAACATTAGTCGTAGATCAATTTTTTTTGTTGTTTTTTGTTGTTTTAGTTGGCGTTATTTGCTATTTATTTATTGTTGCTTTGGAAGCAAACTAAGAATTAAATTTTAAATTCAACAGGAAAAACAATAACAACTGAAACCGATATGAATCATAGTTTATACAACGTATACGACATGAATTAAAACTTTAAAAAGTTGGTCCGGCAAATTTAAACATTGCCCGGCAATATAAAAATTTCCCGCTACATAGTTTATAAGACGTATACGATACAAATTTAAACTTTAAAACGTTGAGCTCGGCAATTTAAACATTGCCTGGCAATTGAAAAATTTCCCGCTACAAAGTTTATAAGACGTATACACAGAATAGGTATAGAACAGAATGCACAATCCCTATATACGCACTCACTAAAAGTTACCATTTTCCGCAATGCAGCGGTCGCTAGAGACGCTACTATAGTAAAATGAGAAATGATATCTACGTCTGCCATAAATATATACAATATATATAGGGCCTACATTATCTTTCATTATAGGCTTACTTTTATATAAATTTGACTTAATTACCCATTTTGTTTTGAACATTATATGATTAGGCCAATATGATGTAAAAATATGTATTACCCGGTACTGATTTGAAAAAAAAATGGCTTAGACGTAGCTCGGTACCGGTAACTAAATTGCTGCGGCTACAGGTACATAAATATATATACTTTTTAAACCAAAATAAACTTTTAAAATTATGAAGGGAAATAGGCATATAATTCATAATGAGTTAATATGAGGTTGTTTATGCTGTTGTTTATCCTTTATGGAGTCAGGAAAGCCATGCAGTTTGACATGCTCTTTTTTACGATAATCAGTCGTTTTCGCATCATTGTTGTAGTTTATTACACAACCGTTTATGCACATTTAGCCTGAAATATTAGCTTTGGGTGTTCGAACTTGTAGATTTGAAGAAAAGGACGTTGTAGGCTAAATAAGCATAAATATAGAGTGTAACCAGGACCGCTGCGTTTAAATAGGCTTAGTATGGCGTCGGTATTACTGCCCAAAACAGAAATAAAATGCGATTGCGCATTCTGTTTTATACCTATTCTGTGGACATATACAACACGAATAAAAACGTGAAGGAATTTTGTATTTGCCAGATACAACGTAAGATACCCATTAAAACCATTAATCATTACCCATTATAACAATTTAAAAATATCCCGCTATAAATTACGACGCAAATTAAAACGTGAATATATTTTGTTCTATTCATTCATAAAGTACATTAGCAAAGGTTTAAGCAAAGTTAATTTTAAATGAATACGCAAAATTTGATGACGTCATAACGAAAAGCCGGCTAGCTATCTCTGCGCAAACTTTGATGACGTCATCCTGAAAAAAATCTCAACGCCATCCTTTTTTATATTTTTTTAGCGCGATCGATCGAAAAACTATAAAAAGTTGGAACGGCAATTTTAACATGAACCCAAAATATGTGTTTTTTTTCGCGTTTTTTGACCAAACTGACCACTGCGGTCATTTAAATTTTTTTAAAACCTTGACAGTGTTCACCGCCGTAACGCAAAGAATATTTGTAGCAAATTTCACGTTTTTATGTCCAGTATTTAAAAAGATTATGCGGTATGTACATACCCAGCCAGCCAGCCACATACATATTCCTTTTGAGATTTATATATATACAAGCCGTTATGTGCCCGGTCCTCCGAACCGGCTAAAAGTTATGTTTACATACACTCTAACTACTCAGACAGTTATAATGAGATTGCCCGCATGACACGTATTTAAACGTGAGGTAATTTTTTATTTGCCCGCTACAACATGAATTACCCGGTAAAATCATTACTCATCACCCATTATAACAATTACAAAATTGCCCGCTTTAAATTACGACGCAAATTAAAACATGAATATATTTTGTTCTATTCATTGATAAAGAACATTCGACAGTAGCCTACTTTTTTTTTTTTTTTAATGATTGTTTGATATATTTTTTTACGACAAACATTAAGTCGCAGACCTATGTTGTGTTGTTTTTGTTTATTTGCTGTTTATTTATTTATTGTTGCTTTGGAAGCAAACTTAGAATTAAATTTTCTATTCAACATGTAAAACAATAACAAATGAAACCCATATGAAATAATGTTTATAAAACGTATACGACACGAATTAAAACTTTAAAAAGTTAGTTCCGCAATTTGAACATTGCCCGGCAAATTAAACATTGCCCGGTAATTTAAACATTGCCCGGTAATTTAAACATTGCCCGGTAATTTAAACATTGCCCGGTATTATAAACATTGCCCGGTAATTTAAACAATGGCCGTTACCTAGGCGATAAGCCTAAAGGTGCCCAGTTCTCGGAACTGGATAAAATAACCCATGGAGTTATAAACAATAGTCTTAATAAAACAAAATTTTGTTCCCTTCTTAAACGCATAAATACGCAAAATTTGATGACGCCATATAATTATAAGCTTAAATATAGAGTGTAACCAGGACCATTGCGTTTAAATAAGCTTAGTAAGGCGTCGGTATTACTTCCCGAAACAGAAAAAAAAATGCTAAATCTATTTGCTTTGTCCTGTTTGTAAAGTTTTAAATTATTAATTAGCTTTAAGTCATGTATTCACAGTGTAAAGTATTAAAGTAGTGATAGATTAGGAAAATCAACTACAGTATTGGTAGTGTAAAGAATTTATGTTGTTTACGGCACGTAGACAATTTAAACATGAAGAAAATTTGTTCCCGTCATTGAGTTGAGATAATAAAATCCATGCACATAGTTTGATGACGTCAATTTAAACATGAATGAAAAATGTCCCTTCATTGCTATAAAATCCATGCGCAAAGATTGATGACGTCATAAAAATAATCTCAGCGCATCCTTTTTTTTTCTAACTTTGTGACGAAAAACTATAAAAAGTTGGAACGGCAAATTCAACATGAACCCAAAATGTGTCGTTTTATTCGCGTTTTTTGACCAAACTGACCACTGCGGTCATTTTAATTTTTTTAAAACCTTGACAGTGTTCACCGCCGTAACGCAAAGAATATTTGTAGCAAATTTCACGTTTTTATGTCCAGTATTTAAAAAGATTATGCGGTATGTACATACCCAGCCAGCCAGCCAGCCAGCCAGCCACATACATATTCCTTTTGAGATTTATATATATACAAGCCGTTATGTGCCCGATTCTTCGAACGGGCTTTTTTTTTAGAATATGCTTGACACATTATAGTTTTTTAGTTTTGTTTTTGCAACATACATAAAGTAGTATGTTTTTTTTTTGTGGTCAGTATTTTTTTAATTTATTTTTGTTTTGCACACTTTATTATACACCAATTCAATATACAACTAAAAAGGAAAAACAAATAATAATAATATTTTTTTATTTCTTGCTCAAAGTATGACCACTATGATCGAATTTTGTGAGTTTATTGGGTAATTAAACTCTTTCTGTAAAACAGAGCTCACATGTCTTTTCAAAAGTACTGTTAATTCGAAAATGATTGTTTGATATATTTTTTTGCTACAACATTAGTCGTAGATCAATATTTTTTTTTTGTTGTTTTTTTGTTTTTGTTGGTGTTATTTGCTATTTATTTATTTTTGCTTTGGAAGCAAACTTAGAATTAAATTTTAAATTCAACAGGAAAAACAATAACAACTGAAACCGATATGAATCATAGTTTATACAACGTATACGACATGAATTAAAACTTTAAAAAGTTGGTCCGGCAAATTTAAACATTGCCCGGCAATATAAAAATTTCCCGCTACATAGTTTATAAGACGTATACGATACAAATTAAAACTTTAAAACGTTGAGCTCGGCAATTTAAACATTGCCTGGCAATTGAAAAATTTCCCGCTACAAAGTTTATAAGACGTATACACAGAATAGGTATAGAACAGAATGCACAATCCCTATATACGCAGTCACTAAAAGTTACCATATTCCGCAATGCAGCGGTCGCTAGAGACGCTACTATAGTAAAATGTGAAAGGATATCTACGTCTGCCATAAATATATACAATATATATAGGGCCTACATTATCTTTTATTATAGATTTACTTTTATATAAATTTGACTTAATTACCCATTTTGTTTTGAACATTATATGATTAGGCCAATATGATGTAAAAATATTTATTACCCGGTACTGATTTGAAAAAAAAAATGGCTTAGACGTAGCTCGGTACCGGTAACTAAATTGCTGCGGCTACCGGTACATAAATATATATACTTTTTAAACCAAAATAAACTTTTAAAATTATGAAGGGAAATAGACATATAATTCATAATGAGTTAATATGAGCTTGTTTATGCTGTTGTTTATCCTTTATGGAGTCAGGAAAGCCATGCAGTTTGACATGCTCTTTTTTACGATAATCAGTCGTTTTCGCATCATTGTTGTAGTTTATTACACAACCGTTTATGCACATTTTGCCTGAAATATTAGCTTTGGGTGTTCGAACTTGTAAATTGGAAGAAAAGGACGCTGTAGGCTAAATAAGCATAAATATAGAGTGTAACCAGGATTACTGCGTTTAAATAGGCTTAGTATGGCGTCGGTATTATTGCCCAAAACAGAAATAAAATGCGATTGCGCATTCTGTTTTATACCTATTCTGTGGACATATACAACACGAATAAAAACGTGAAGGAATTTTGTATTTGCCAGATACAACGTAAGATACCCATTAAAACCATTAATCATTACCCATTATAACAATTTAAAAATATCCCGCTATAAATTACGACGCAAATTAAAACGTGAATATATTTTGTTCTATTCATTCATAAAGTACATTAGCAAAGGTTGAAGCAAAGTTAATTTTAAATGAATACGCAAAATTTGATGACGTCATAACGAAAAGCCGGCTAGCTATCTCTGCGCAAACTTTGATGACGTCATCCTGAAAAAAATCTCAACGCCATCCTTTTTTTTTATTTTTTAGCGCGATCGATCGAAAAAATATAAAAAGTTGGAACGGCAATTTTAACATGAACCCAAAATATGTCGTTTTATTCGCGTTTTTTGACCAAACTGACCACTGCGGTCATTTTAATTTTTTTAAAACCTTGACAGTGTTCACCGCCGTAACGCAAAGAATATTTGTAGCAAATTTCACGTTTTTATGTCCAGTATTTAAAAAGATTATGCGGTATGTACATACCCAGCCAGCCAGCCAGCCAGCCAGCCACATACATACATACATATTCCTTTTGAGATTTATATATATACAAGCCGTTATGTGCCCGGTCCTCCGAACCGGCTAAAAGTTATGTTTACATACACTCTAACTACTCAGGCAGTTATAATGAGATTACCCGCATGACCTACGACACGAATTTAAACGTGAGGTAATTTTTTATTTGCCCGCTACAACATGAATTACCCGTTAAAATCATTACTCATCACCCATTATAACAATTACAAAATTGCCCGCTATAAATTACGACGCAAATTAAAACATGAATATATTTTGTTCTATTCATTGATTAAGAACATTCGACAGTATTTTTTTTTTTTTAATGATTGTTTGATATATTTTTTTTACGACAAACATTAAGTCGCAGACCTATGTTGTGTTGTTTTTGTTTATTTGCTATTTATTTATTTATTGTTGCTTTGGAAGCAAACTTAGAATTAAATTTTCTATTCAACATGTAAAACAATAACAAATGAAACCCTTATGAAATAATGTTTATAAAACGTATACGACACGAATTAAAACTTTAAAAATTTAGTTCCGGCAATTTAAACATTGCCCGGCAAATTAAACATTGCCCGGTAATTTAAACATTGCCCGGTAATTTAAACATTGCCCGGTATTATAAACATTGCCCGGTATTATAAACATTGCCCGGTAATTTAAACATTGCCCGGTAATTTAAACATTGCCCGGTAATTTAAACATTGCCCGGTATTATAAACATTGCCCGGTATTATAAACATTGCCCGGTAATTTAAACATTGCCCGGTAATTTAAACATTGCCCGGTATTATAAACATTGCCCGGTATTATAAACATTGCCCGGTAATTTAAACATTGCCCGGTAATTTAAACAATGGCCGTTACCTAGGCGATAAGCCTAAAGGTGCCCAGTTCTCGGAACTGGATAAAATATCCCATGGAGTTATAAACAATAGTCTTAAGCGGGGATAAAGTATTTTCCGGTAACTTATACCATTTAAATATTGCATTCCACAAATAACGACGCAAATTAAAACAAAATTTTGTTCCCTTCTTAAACGCATAAATACGCAAAATTTGATGACGCCATATAATTATAAGCTTAAATATAGAGTGTAACCAGGACCACTGCGTTTAAATAAGCTTAGTAAGGCGTCGGTATTACTTCCCGAAACAGAAAAAAAAATGCTAAATCTATTTGCTTTGTCTTATGTTTGTAAAGTTTTAAATTATTAATTAGCTTTAAGTCATGTATTCACAGTGTAAAGTATTAAAGTAGTGATAGATTAAGAAAATCAACTACAGTATTGGTAGTGTAAAGAATTTATGTTGTTTACAGCACGTAGACAATTTAAACATGAAGAAAATTTGTTCCCGTCATTGAGTGGAGATAATAAAATCCATGCACATAGTTTCATGACGTCAATTTAAACATGAATGAAAAATGTCCCTTCATTGCTATAAAATCCATGCGCAAAGATTGATGACGTCATAAAAATAATCTCAGCGCATCCTTTTTTTTCTAACTTTGTGACGAAAAACTATAAAAAGTTGTACTGGCAAAGACAATGTGAATCAAAAGTTGTGTTTTTTTTCGCGTTTTTTGACCAAACTGACCACTGCGGTCATTTTATTTTTTTTTAAACCTTGACAGTGTTCACCGCCGTAACGCAAAGAATATTTGTAGCAAATTTCACGTTTTTATGTCCAGTATTTAAAAAGATTATGCGGTATGTACATAGCCAGCCACATACATACATACATACATATTCCTTTTGAGATTTATATATATACAAGCCGTTATGTGCCCGGTCCTCCGAACCGGCTAAAAGTTATGTTTACATACACTCTAACTACTCAGTCAGTTATAATGAGATTGCCCGCATGACCTACGACACGAATTTAAACGTGAGGTAATTTTTTATTTGCCCGCTACAACATGAATTACCCGTTAAAATCATTACTCATCACCCATTATAACAATTACAAAATTGCCCGCTATAAATTACGACGCAAATTAAAACATGAATATATTTTGTTCTATTCATTGATTAAGAACATTCGACAGTACTTTTTTTTTTTTTTTAATGATTGTTTGATATATTTTTTTTACGACAAACATTAAGTCGCAGACCTATGTTGTGTTGTTTTTGTTTTTTTGCTATTTATTTATTTATTGTTGCTTTGGAAGCAAACTTAGAATTAAATTTTCTATTCAACATGTAAAACAATAACAAATGAAACCCTTTTGAAATAATGTTTATAAAACGTATACGACACGAATTAAAACTTTAAAAATTTAGTTCCGGCAATTTGAACATTGCCCGGCAAATTAAACATTGCCCGGTAATTTAAACATTGCCCGGTAATTTAAACATTGCCCGGTATTATAAACATTGCCCGGTATTAGAAAAATTGCCCGGTAATTTAAACATTGCCCGGTAATTTAAACATTGCCCGGTAATTTAAACATTGCCCGGTATTATAAACATTGCCCGGTATTATAAACATTGCCCAGTAATTTAAACATTGCCCGGTAATTTAAACATTGCCCGGTATTATAAACATTGACCGGTATTATAAACATTACCCGGTAATTTAAACATTGCCCGGTAATTTAAACAATGGCCGTTACCTAGGCGATAAGCCTAAAGGTGCCCAGTTCTCGGAACTGGATAAAATAACCCATGGAGTTATAAACAATAGTCTTAAGCGGGCATAAAGTATTTTCCGGTAACTTATACCATTTAAATATTGCATTTTACAAATTACGACGCAAATTAAAACAAAATTTTGTTCCCTTCTTAAACGCATAAATACGCAAAATTTGATGACGCCATATAATTATAAGCTTAAATATAGAGTGTAACAAGGACCATTGCGTTTAAATAAGCTTACTAAGGCGTCGGTATTACTTCCCGAAACAGAAAAAAAAATGCTAAATCTATTTGCTTTGTCCTATGTTTGTAAAGTTTTAAATTATTAATTAGCTTTAAGTCATGTATTCACAGTGTAAAGTATTAAAGTAGTGATAGATTAGGAAAATCAACTACAGTATTGGTAGTGTAAAGAATTTATGTTGTTTACGGCACGTAGACAATTTAAACATGAAGAAAATTTGTTCCCGTCATTGAGTTGAGATAATAAAATCCATGCACATAGTTTGATGACGTCAATTTAAACATGAATGAAAAATGTCCCTTCATTGCTATAAAATCCATGCGCAAAGATTGATGACGTCATAAAAATAATCTCAGCGCATCCTTTTTTTTCTAGCTTTGTGACGAAAAACTATAAAAAGTTGGAACGGCAAATTCAACATGAACCCAAAATGTGTCGTTTTATTCGCGTTTTTTGACCAAACTGACCACTGCGGTCATTTTAATTTTTTTAAAACCTTGACAGTGTTCACCGCCGTAACGCAAAGAATATTTGTAGCAAATTTCACGTTTTTATGTCCAGTATTTAAAAAGATTATGCGGTATGTACATACCCAGCCAGCCAGCCAGCCACATACATATTCCTTTTGAGATTTATATATATACAAGCCGATATGTGCCCGATTCTTCGAACGGGCTTTTAGTTTTGTTTTTGCAACATAAATAAAGTAGTATTTTTTGTGGTCAGTATTTATTTTTGTTTTGCACACTTTATTATACACCAATTCAATATACAACTAAAAAGGAAAAACAAAAAATATTATTTTTTTTTATTTCTTGCTCAAAGCATGACCACTATGATCGAATTTTGTGAGTTTATTGGGTAATTAAACTCTTTCTGTAAAACAGAACTCACATGTCATTTAAAAAGTACTGTTAATTCAAAAATGATTGTTTGATATATTTTTTGCTACAACATTAGTCGTAGATCAATATTTATTTTTTTGTCTTTTTTTTGTTTTTGTTGGTGTTATTTGCTATTTATTTATTGTTGCTTTGGAGCAAACTTAGAATTAAATTTTAAATTCAACAGGAAAAACAATAACAACTGAAACCGATATGAATCATAGTTTATACAACGTATACGACATGAATTAAAACTTTAAATAGTTGGTCCGGCAAATTCAAACATTGCCCGGCAATATGAAAATTTCCCGCTACATAGTTTATAAGACGTATACGATACAAATTAAAACTTTAAAACGTTGAGCTCGGCAATTTAAACATTGCCTGGCAATTGAAAAATTTCCTGCTACAAAGTTTATATGACGTATACACAGAATAGGTATAGAACAGAATGCACAATCCCTATATACGCAGTCACTGAAAGTTACCATTTTCCGCAATGCAGCGGTCGATAGAGACGCTACTATAATAAAATGAGAAAGGATATCTACGTCTGCCATAAATATATACAATATATATAGGGCCTACATTATCTTTAATTATAGGCTTACTTTTATATAAATTTGACTTCATTACCCATTTTGTTTTCAACATTATAGGATTAGGCCAATATGATGTAAAAATATTTATTACCCGGTACTGATTTGAAAAAAAAATGGCTTAGACGTAGCTCGGTACCGGTAACTATATTGCTACGGCTACCGGTACATAAAAATATACTTTTTAAACCAAAATAAATTTTTAAAATTATGAAGGGAAATAGGCATATAATTCATAATGAGTTAATATGAGGTTGTTTATGCCGTTGTTTATCCTTTATGGAGTCAGGAAAGCCATGCAGTTTGACATGCTCTTTTTTACGATAATCAGTCGTTTTCGCATCATTGTTGTAGTTTATTACACAACCGTTTAGGCACATTTTGCCTGAAACATTAGCTTTGGGTGTTTGAACTTGTAGATTTGAAGAAAAGGATATTGTAGGCTAAATAAGCATAAATATATAGTGTAACCAGGACCGCTGCGTTTAAATAAGCTTAGTATGGCGTCGGTATTACTGCCCAAAACAGAAATAAAATGCGATTGCGCATTCTGTTTTATACCTATTCCGTGGACATATACAACACGAATAAAAACGTGAAAGATTTTTGTATTTGCCAGATACAACGTAAGTTACCCATTAAAACCATTAATCATTACCATTATAACAATTAAAAAATATCCCGCTATAAATTACGACGCAAATTAAAACGTGAATATATTTTTTTCTATTCATTCATAAAGTACATTAGCAAACGTTGAAGCGAATTTAATTAAAACGAATACGCAAAACTCGATGACGCCATAAAAAAAAAGAAAGCCAGCTATCCCTGCGCAAACTTTGATGACGTCATCCTGAAAAAAATCTCAACGCCATCCTTTTTTTTTATTTTCTTAGCGCGATCGATCGAAAAACTATAAAAAGTTGGAACGGCAAATTCAACATGAACCCAAAATATGTCGTTTTATTCGCGTTTTTTGACCAAACTGACCACTGCGGTCATTTTAATTTTTTTAAAACCTTGACAGTGTTCACCGCCGTAACGCAAAGAATATTTGTAGCAAATTTCACGTTTTTATGTCCAGTATTTAAAAAGATTATGCGGTATGTACATACCCAGCCAGCCAGCCAGCCACATACATATTCCTTTTGAGATTTATATATATACAAGCCGTTATGTGCCCGGTCCTCCGAACCGGCTAAAAGTTATGTTTACATACACTCTAACTACTCAGGCAGTTATAATGAGATTGCCCGCATGACCTACGACACGAATTTAAACGTGAGGTAATTTTTTATTTGCCCGCTACAACATGAATTACCCGTTAAAATCATTACTCATCACCCATTATAACAATTACAAAATTGCCCGCTATAAATTACGACGCAAATTAAAACATGAATATATTTTGTTCTATTCATTGATTAAGAACATTCGACAGTACTTTTTTTTTTTTTAATGATTGTTTGATATATTTTTTTTACGACAAACATTAAGTCGCAGACCTATGTTGTGTTGTTTTTGTTTATTTGCTATTTATTTATTTATTGTTGCTTTGGAAGCAAACTTAGAATTAAATTTTCTATTCAACATGTAAAACAATAACAAATGAAACCCTTATGAAATAATGTTTATAAAACGTATACGACACGAATTAAAACTTTAAAAATTTAGTTCCGGCAATTTGAACATTGCCCGGCAAATTAAACATTGCCCGGTAATTTAAACATTGCCCGGCAAATTAAACATTGCCCGGTAATTTAAACATTGCCCGGTAATTTAAACATTGCCCGGTATTATAAACATTGCCCGGTATTATAAACATTGCCCGGTAATTTAAACATTGCCCGGTAATTTAAACATTGCCCGGTAATTTAAACATTGCCCGGTATTATAAACATTGCCCGGTATTATAAACATTGCCCGGTAATTTAAACATTGCCCGGTAATTTAAACATTGCCCGGTATTATAAACATTGCCCGGTATTATAAACATTGCCCGGTAATTTAAACATTGCCCGGTAATTTAAACAATGGCCGTTACCTAGGCGATAAGCCTAAAGGTGCCCAGTTCTCGGAACTGGATAAAATAACCCATGGAGTTATAAACAATAGTCTTAAGCGGGGATAAAGTATTTTCCGGTAACTTATACCATTTAAACATTGCATTCCACAAATAACGACGCAAATTAAAACAAAATTTTGTTCCCTTCTTAAACGCATAAATACGCAAAATTTGATGACGCCATATAATTATAAGCCCTAAATATAGAGTGTAACCAGGACCACTGCGTTTAAATAAGCTTAGTAAGGCGTCGGTATTACTTCCCGAAACAGAAATAAAACGCGATTGCGCATTCTGTTTTATACCTATTCTGTGAACATATACAACACGAATAAAAACGTGAAGGAATTTTTTATTTGCCAGATACAACGTAAGATAACCATTTAAAATTTAAACCATTAATCATTACCCATTATAACAATTTAAAAATATCCCGCTATAAATTACGACGCAAATTAAAACGTGAATATATTTTGTTTTATTCATTCATAAAGTACATTAGCAAAGGTTGAAGCAAAGTAAATTTTAAATGAATACGCAAAATTTGATGACGTCATAATGAAAAGCCGGCTAGCTATCTCTGCGCAAACTTTGATGACGTCATCCTGAAAAAAATCTCAACGCCATCCTTTTTTATATTTTTTTAGCGCGATCGATCGAAAAACTATAAAAAGTTGGAACGGCAATTTTAACATGAACCCAAAATATGTCGTTTTATTCGCGTTTTTTGACCAAACTGACCACTGCGGTCATTTAATTTTTTTTAAAACCTTGACAGTGTTCACCGCCGTAACGCAAAGAATATTTGTAGCAAATTTCACGTTTTTATGTCCAGTATTTAAAAAGATTATGCGGTATGTACATACCCAGCCAGCCAGCCAGCCACATACATATTCCTTTTGAGATTTATATATATATATGATATGATATGATATGATATGATATGATAATTGATTTTGGCCGTTGCTCGACCCACGTGTAGCGTGGCTATCAAAAGTGGTGTTTTTTTGCGTCGCATCTATGACGTTTCGGGAATACCCGTAGGCCTACTACAGCAGAAAGATGTTTAATTTCTTGTTTAGATTACTGTTGCGCACCGATGATAGCTAAAATTTAAAGCAAGACCAAGTGTAACTTATGTAATGCAGGGGTGTGCAAACTACAGTCAGTGGGTAACACGCGGGCTGACAAAAAATAGTAGGCTATGTGACCCTCGAAGCTTATTTAGATTATAACGTCTTCAATATATTTTAGATTAAAAAAAAAATATATATATATTTACGTATTGATTAATAGTCAGATAATAGTTTGCCGTTTAAATAATAACAGAATTAGATGAAGTTTCACCAAACTAAAGGTATATTTTTAAATTTCTTATATCTAACATTGTTGCGGTATACACTACGCCGTATAAAGTGTGCCCTGTAGCGGTATACACTACGCCGTATATAGTGTGCACTGCAGCGGTATACACTACGCCGTATATAGTGTGCACTGCAGCGGTATACACTACGCCGTATAAAATGTGCACTGCAACGGTATACACTACGCCGTATATAATGTGCACTGTAGCGGTATACACTACGCCGTATATAATGTGCACTGCAGCGGTATACACTACGCCGTATATAATGTGCACTGTAGCGGTATACACTACGCCGTATATAGTGTGCACTGCAGCGGTATACACTACGCCGTATATAGTGTGCACTGCAGCGGTATACACTACGCCGTATATAATGTGCACTGTAGCGGTATATACTACGCCGTATGTAATGTGCTCTGTAGCGGTATAAACTTCGCAGTATATAGTGTGCAATGTAGCGGTATACACTAAGCTTACACCATATATAGTGTACACTCTAGCAGTATAGACTGCACCGTAAATAGTATACAATGTAGCAGTATACTCTACACTGTAAATAGTATACACTGTATCAGTATCCACTTTTTTTTAAATTCAATACACATGTTTACGAATGTTTCATAAAAAATATGTATGATTTGCTTATATAGGCCTACCAAAATAAGATATATTAGAATATGTTAACATTGTCAATTTGAAATCTGGTAAACTAGAAAAGATGTATTCAATTTATTCGTATTTTCCTTATATTCCTTATAAAAATAGTCAGATGTGTAATATACTGTTAGTTTTATTGAGGGGGGGGGGAATTAAACAAATCATCTAACGTAGCCTATATTATAATCTTTTCATTTGCAGTCTTTTTAATGAATAACATAATTTCACATTTAATTATTTAGTATTTAACTAGTGTAATGCTCAAAATTTGAACAATTTTTAAAATGTTTATTATACCATTGTTTTAATTAATCGATATTATATTTTGCCGCGATAGTTTATTTTTAATAGTAACACACATGGAGGATATTAGATAAGGTTTACACCAAACTATGTATTTTTACTTTTTTGTCAAACAATGTCTGGAATAATATATTGAAAACATTGAAAATAATAAATAAATACTTTTTGTTGTATAAGATATTTTTTACAAGTGATTTATAAACTTATACTTATGATTTATATATGTGCCCAAGTGAGAAATATTAAACTATGTTAAGAAGTCAATATGAAATCTGGTAAACTAGTAAAAATGTATTAATTTTATTTTTTTAATTTTATAATTTTTAATTCATATCAAACATATTTGCCGGCCATAACTCATTGTTAGCTTGAATGGGGTAAGGGAAGGAGTTAAAAAAAATTTGACATACTTTTATAACAGGGGTCACTAGAAAGTTTGACAGTTGTTAAAGTCTTTTAAATACATAACATAATAACATAAAAGACATATATTTCTGTTGGATTTAAAACTGACAACTCTAGCAGACATGTTTTTTTTTTAGGGTTTGAAATGAGATTAAGCTGATTTATTTCTATTTTTCGTTTTTTTTTTTTTTTCTTTGACGTATTTGTGTAAATAGAAGACACCTGATGTGTACAAAAATGGTGAAGTACTTCTTTATTATGCAAAATTCACATCTGAATATTGTCAATCCTACGCACAAATCATTAGATAAATCGTCGTAGATTATCTTACTAGTACAAGAGAAAGACTGACATGGTATTTTTTCAACGAATTTCAACATTTTAAGCTTAATTCATCATCTTAATATCTGGCCGGTAAGTGTTACATTTGAATGGATTTATTGAATTGAATTATTGGAGTCATTCATTATTTTCATTGTAGGCCTAAACGTTCAATAATAATGTAACATTTTTAATGTAAGAATCTTCTTGTGATAGGTCTATTAATCTAATATAGAATTAATAAGATCCATATTAATACTTTAATCATTATTTTAAACACAAAATATCAATAAAATAAGCTCGAGCCTAAATGAAACTATATTAATACAGGGGCCATTGTACACCATTACCAAAATAAACAAAAACACGTGATTTTTGTCACGTGGTTGCAAACGCCGTATTGGGCAAAATATAGATATTAAAATATTCGACTGCACAAATAAAAATCTGCTTCGACTGTTAGAATTTAAAGCCTATGTTATTCATAGTAGAAAAAAGAAAGAGACTAATACAAATTATTCTTATAAGTTTACAGACGTTCCTTCTAGATAGAAGATTATTACGTCCACTAGGCTCAAAACTCCTGCAGGGCGACAGGGATCCGCCGGTGGCAGGGCTAGAACCCGCGATATGTCAGTAGGTTTTTGGTTGACAGTCCGGTGATCTAACCGCTGGACCACCCGGCTTCAATTATTGGTCTGGTAAAGACGTATGTTTTAAATGTATGCACTGTTGTCTAACATACACATAATGTTAAGGTACAAATACCTGCTCTTTATTACCGATCGAATGATCGGTCATCTGGTACTTGGTTCTCTATTAATATATAATTAAGTTCGAAAGAAATCTTTAACCCAAAATGTTTTTCCATACTAAGAATAAAACGTGCATATATGTCTAGACACTACGTCATAGCATTAAATGCGTCATGCGTCGCACGAGGGGTTTGATATCGTTGATCAGTTCTAGTTTGGGCGTTGTTGTGTGAGGTCCGTTATTGACCACTCTCTTATATATATATATATATATATATATATATATATATATATATTTAATATATATATATGTTATTACAGCCTAATATGGTCTAGAAGTAATCTCAACTGATTTAAGTTTATCATCTACCATTGATACCTGTATTCTGTTTTGCTGTTCCATTCCATCTTGTTCGGAATAAATCGTTATTACTTTTTCAAAACAGGATTGTGTATTTCCTATATATATTAAGGTATAGTACTAGCTAATTTTATTATCATTTATTCACACATCCTACGAGCCAATCAAATATAAATATCTACAGAGATATTAAAAATACTAATACTCATACAACCTTGTGGGATTCAACAGGGATGTGAATCAATGAATGTAAAAATTATACATTCCTAAATAAACTATCAAATACGTCATTAGCTGTTTCGCATGTGACAATATATAAAACGGTCAATTTGATTATTCAGGGCAGTATTCATAATGCCCGGCCAATATAAATAATGACCGATAAAATCGGGCAATTTAATAATTTTGTATTTTTTTACGACAATCTAGGATGATTTATTCCATTGCCCGGTTATTATAAATACTGCTATTATCTCTCTGGTCACTTTAATAAATTGACAGCAATTTGGTGTATGGTGTGATTCTCGCTGGCCAATCAGCACACATTTTAGTTGAAAGACCGATTCTAAGTAGAACATGAACTCAAGATGTCGATTTAATGAACATGCAGTCAGAAGTTCATGATCAATATTATTATAAATTCATACTTTTTTATCAAGATCATTTAACTAAATTTATTCAACTTCGACCTCTTAAAAACAAAAGAGCAGAAGTGTTAGCTTATGTACTTTTGGATATTTTTACCATTGTTGGTGCACCTACTATTTGGCAAAGTGATAATGGGAGAGAATTTGCTAACAACACTATTAAAGAACTATGCAGCATGTGGCCCGAGTTAAAGAAGGTAAACCTACATGGGAAGCCCAGGCACTCTAAAAGTCAGGGCTCCGTGGAACGTGCGAATCAAGATGTGGAAAATGTGCTTTGTTCGTGGCTGGAAGATAATAACAGCAGATAATGGTCAAAATGCTAACGTTGTGTTCAGATTATGAAGAAAAGAGCTCATCATATTGGCATAAACTGCACTCCGTATGAGGCCATGTTTGGAACAAAGTTAAAAGTTGGTCTAAAAGTCTTCTACCGACAGACATTCTGCCTAATATAAATTGTGAAAAGGACCTAGAAGTAATAGTAAAAGATCTTAACAATTTTAAATTAGGGAGATTTCAGCAAGCAATGTAAAAAAACAAGCTGAAAAAATGCTTTAAACTCTAATTCAAAATACCCTGCCGCTAAAAAGGGTGACAGAGTTCGAGTTCCATATGTCAACAGAGGTCGCACCGATGGAAGAAATCTGTTCTTGAAATAACAGATGCCAATCTTTATAAATTAGTCACGAAACATGGAATCTTAAATAAACTTTATGTTAGGAATATATTTATAATATGTAATGAAAAGTTTGTTTATGCCGGAGAAATTCCTCATTCAGATATTTCACTAAGAGAATGTGCAAAAATGTCATCCAAGACTGGAGGTCAAGGCTATAGTCGATGTGGCTTGAAATGTTGCTGTAAATCTAACAAGTGCAAGTGCCGTAAAGAAAGAAAGCTATGTAACTCGAAATGTCACCAATGTAGAAGCTGCATAAATAAAAACTCTCGGATTTGACATTTTGTGTGTACATTTATTTGTAATTCCATACCTAGTAGCAAGCTACTTATTTTATCAACACCATTTTGTTTCTTTATTTGTTAGTTAGTTTTTAAAAAATGTGCTTTAATATAATATCCTCTTATTTTTGCTTGTAGAGAAATATGAATAAAACCTTTCCTATATTACTCACTCGATTTCCAGCATTATTCATAATGTCCGGGCAACGTAATATTTTCTATATAATTTATCATATTGTCACATCCCATTGGGCACTTTTAAAATTTCCCGGGCATTATATATAATGCCCAATTAATCACATTGACCGTAACATATATATCACATACGCATGGATTACAAAACTGAGGCATGTTCACCAGTTTCTGCGGCCATGGCACTCTAGTGCATTGTGTGGTCATCACAATGCCCAGCAGCCTTTACTTTGCCCCATTCAAAGTCAGGTACCAATCAGAGCTTGGTAGACACATGGGCACACTCCAGATCATAGTCCACATCTAAGACTTCATCAAGATTTGAAACCAGGACCTCCGGTATGCCTGCCTAACGCGCTGCCGCGTTCACCAAAATTAAAATGCCTCAATAAAAACCGGCCTAGCCTTCTGGTTCTTGAGTCTAGGACGTAACCATCGGACCGTAGGAGTGAACGTTAAAGGATTGGATTTAAACAAAGGAAATATTGTCTATGTTTGCAACATACTTCTTTATAATTACTTACACTGTAAGCCGGATCAATAGGTACTGAGCTCCAGATTCCGTTGACGAGTCGTACATTACTATTGATGTTGAATGAGTCAATCAAATCATTATAAGCGTTGTGAGGATACGGCAGTTCAGGAATCAGCTGAATCAGAAATATATATATAATATATTGAAATAAACATTTATAATGTCTTTGCAAATATTGCTATAATAAAAACATTTTTTTTTTAAAGTAATTATACATATATTATAATTTTAATTCAACTTCAGATTTCTAATGTTAATTTGTATTTTAAAACCGTACTTTTAAAAAGAAATACAGAAAATAATAAAACTAAAGTATAATCTACTCATATTCATGACATAATTCTGGTTATTGGTGCCAATATGTTGAAAATGGCCTAAGAATGGTAAATGGCGTGAGTGTGGTGTATGGCACCTAGTGCGCCTGGGGTGAGAGAGTGAAATTGGCGCCTGTTAAGAATGTTAGTATTGATTTGTTAGCAATCTATGGTTGGCGTATAGGGTGGTCGACCACTCCCCACCGCCCTCTTCTTCTAATAACACCTCTTCACCTGTTCTGATATTTTGATCAGAATTTTTAAAAAAATTAGGTTGTTAGTGATCCTAAATATTCAGGTAACCCATTTTTTGCCAAAATGATACTAGAGGAAATAAGACAAATATTATCTTATCATATGGTGCTAATATCTGCAACCAAAATGTGATTTTGATTTCGATGTTGATTCAATGTATTGTTTTTTTTTCTGGATCATTTATCGTCTGTCTAGGAACTTGTTCACTACGACTTAACTACACGCAAGCCACTCGATGAAAGTTTAAAGAAGATTATAAGGATTAAGCTTTTGTACAGTAAAAATATTCAACTTCACTGAATAATAAATAGGTTGTTTTTTAGCTAAGCAAAACCAAAACGAAGCTATGGTGCTTTATATAGATTTTGTTTCAGAAATTGCTAGAATCGATTTTCCTCGATGTATTCAGAACGCTTAAGAAGTTGTGTACTAGAAAGTTATAGAAACTTCGAGAAAACATATTGTTCTTATAACGTCATAATAAATATCTATCTATACAATTATACGCAAACAATATTGAGTCTAAAATTAAATATAATTAAAGCAATGCTAAATACAATATGAAATCTATAAGATGTTATACACATATAACAGTTTTCTGAGTTTATAGTTTATGGTAAATTTAAATACCTCACGGTGTTTTAAGCATTTCATTCGAATCACACATTATCTATGAACTAAGAGCTAGTATAATATACTTTCTTTGTTTTTCTTTATGGACCAATTTTTGATCTACTGATTCAAAAACACATACAAATACAAACTAACCTACAAATACAAAAAAAAAAATGTATTTTATGTTTACCCTAAGTGTGGTTGCTATGGCCTGCGCAGTCTCGTTTCCTGCTCCGGCATACGTCATGGCCAGGTTGGCGTGAACACTGAGAGGACTGTACAGGAGGTTTACATCCTTTCTGGCAAGCTGTCCGTACAGATCTCGTGAGAAAGATGTAACTATCCTGGCCAGCGTCAGGATGTCTGTTCTGTTGCTCAAAATTTCGGCGGCGCAAGGGGCGGTCACCCAAGACAAGGCTACCAACACTAAGAACATCAGTGAGCACATTAGGTTCCCTAAAATTACTACTAATACTTTTTTTTTAATATTTAGGGCCTATAGTCCTGCTTAAAGTCATGAGTTTGGATATTCACAAGTATTTATACTTAACCATAGCCACAAAAAGCTGGAAAAACCAGAGGCGATGTCTGGCTGCATATAAAAAATAATCACAATTAAAAATTCTATAACAATTGTAATAAACATACTCTGTATTTAGATCAAATAAAGTTAACAAATAGTCCAATATTTTTGTAGTCCTACACAGTAAATGATCTTAAATAATATTGGCAATTTCTTTGCATTTAAACACATTCAAATGATAACTATAATAAAAGGTAACACCCCTGTTGTTGATTTTATTTCAATTTTTATGTTAATTCCAAGAATCGATTTTAGTAGCGAAGATGAATATGATATTTAAGTTTGTTGCATAATAGACCTAGTTGTTGTTTTTTTAATTTTTTAAACACAGCGTGTGATGAGTCTAGCCACTGCAATCGATTATCGCCTTTCTGGCTAAGATCAGAGCGTCTTTCACTCCTGAGGGCTGTCAAGTTGTCTGTCAAGTTGTGTGGTAAAGTTTGGCTATAGGGAACATCGACAGATACGAGTAACTCCTTTTTCTTTATGATGCTGGAGAATGATGATTTTGCATTACTGCACTCATTATAAGTGATGCCAAACTCACGGACGCCATTGTTATGTTTCATAACTGTTTATTTCTCTACCCCTACTGTTATTTGTGTCTGATTCCTAGCAGCTGCAATAATGTTTTTTCAAACTCATAAGTCATAGGGATAATAGGAAAAAAAAACGAAATAGATAAACTGCACTAAGTTCTATTGTTAACTAATATTTTACTCCTGTGCTGTAAGGCCATTACGAAATGTATGTTGTGCCCGCGTGTAAAACTAGTCTACTAAGCTAGCTGTAAGCAATGTCAGTATTGTGAGATCCTTATCTTATCTTATCTATTATATTACAGACGCTCCTTCTATATAGAAGATTATTGCGTCCTACGCTCGACGTGGTCCGAGTCCAGTATTGCATCTTTATTAATGTTTTAAATAATGCTATGTTACCGTAAGATGGTGTGAACGTGGCCATCCGGGGTGACTTTGGGCCATAAAAGAACAAATGTTTTAGAGTGCCATAAATCCAAAAATATTATAATTTCAGATTTTTCAATTGTATATAATACATAATAAAGATATAGGTAATTATTGAGCAGTTTTTCACTGTATTATAATTTCAGATTTTTCAATTGTATATAATACACAATAAAGATATAGGTAATTATTTAGCAGTTTTTCACGGTGAACAGAGGGTTTTCTGAGGTACAGACATCTTTTCAAGATGGCCGTCTGACATGCGATTTTAAGCATAGCTAAGTCAACCTGTAAAATTCTTACTACCCAGAACTTTTTAAGGTTATTATATTTAATTCACTTATGTTTTCTATCTTTCTAAAACTTACTACACGGGGAATATTATTGAAATAAAAACTATCACGCATATTTTTCTTAGAATAATGGTGGCCATAGTCACCTCTTATAATGGCTGCGTTGACGGGGTGACTATAGCCATGGTGAGAAATTGTTTTGTTCTTGGATTTATTGCACACAGATAACCTTTTTCGGTGTATTATTAAATAATGTGGTAGCTTATATAGATTTGCACTGAGAAAGAACAATGCATCCGATTTTTAAAGCAACAAAAATATTTTTTTAATATTAGAAAACAATGTCTGTGAAAAAATTGGCAATGACATTCTTTTCACACAGTAAAACTAATTTATAGAACCATTATAAATACCAAACCATTGAATGTTCCAAATTAAACAAATTTTGTTTATTTTAACTCACAAAACTAGTTACTATGCTCAGGACTTACCAATCGAC